>CM054061.1:166759278-167141632 GCA_028641055.1 Alopecurus myosuroides
CCATATATTTTATTAATAAAGGTTGTGGCTAAATACGTACAAACAACGGTGATGTGCAAAGAGGCCATTGACTGATTAAGAATGCTCATTTTTTAGCCCGCAGCCCTGCATGGCATGATTTCTTAGCTTTTTTTAATCTTTTTTCTCTTTGCATTAATATTTGCATCGATATGAGCAATTATTCTTATACCCTCGACAGTAATCAGTGTAGTGTCATGAAGATACCATTTTTAGGAGTCAAAACTCCAGACTTTGCATCAATATTGTTGTCAACACAAGCAATTATTCATCTTCTGCTTACATTTTTCAGATGTTGAGGTGTACCCCGAATGCTTGTGTTTGGATGGCATGAGGTTCGGACCATAATTACCAACAATGTGGGTTGCTGCGTGCTGCAGGTGTGTTCCCATCCTGCCCACCCCCATTGACGCTTCATATCTGTCGGAAAGTAGCATGTCTATTTTAGGATATCGCCGAGATCATTAGTTATGGCCAAAGCTTCACTAAATCTACGCTGCAAGCCCCGGGTGAGTATCTCCGTCGGTTTCTTTAAATAAATGTTAATTGCCTAAATTATTTCTGTCCTTGAACAAGTATCCGAATAGTTGTTCCTATTTTTAGCTTCTGTCGAGTGGCGTAGCTGAATATTCCATTCCTAATAGATGGTCAATAAAATCCTAAGTTTCAATGAAGATTCATGATATTCCTGACTTCATTTTCATATATGATGTACCGTTGTTAACCAGGTATGTTTCCATTCTTTAACTAGGTTCGTGTGTGTATATTATACTTGGTATAAAGCTGCATATTTAGTTTGCTATTTCTAATGATTTGTACAACAGTTGGCTTCATGGTTTTTAAAAGCGTCCGTAAGGCGACGCCTAAGCGTGACCGCTTGGGGAGCCTAGGCACCCAAAGCATCCCTCTTAGTCGTCCCCTAGGCGCCAAAGCACCCCCCTCCCTAAAGCACCAAAGCATCGCCTTAAAAACCATGTCTGGCTTACCCTCCAAAGTTTGATACTATTTTATTTTGTTGCGGCTGCTTGCAGCATGTGCCACACATAGGTGCAACAAGTCCATGACCAGGGCCACTGCCGGTCAAGATGACGTCACAAACAACCGGCTGTAAGCCCAGGCCGAGATAAATAATTCATCTTATTTTTATATGTGTGCACGCGTATTCATCCCACTAGAAGTAATTCAGTGAAGAGAAGAAAATTTTCATCGATCAAATTCATTTTCACATCATAATTCTACTAGGTTATTTAGTGTCACCCAATTTACTCATATTTTCATGGATCGTTCATTTTATATAGTTTGTTGTGAAAAGTCCGTTTGTCTCCGAGTTATTTATGCATCAGTCCAATTACTCACTTATATGAAGTTTTTATTAGTTTCCTTTGCATACGCTTCATAAATGCGTTAAAATATTGATGGGTAATTTCCAATAAGGTTCTAATATGTCATGTAGTTGCAATCCTCCGACGAATTAAGGCTTCACCGCAGGTTGTGCACAAGTGGCCTGGTTTGTCAAAAGGTGTAAAGTTTGATCCAACTGACAAGGGATTGCTTTGGAATTTGCTGCCAAAACATAATAAATTAGGTGCCAAACCTCAACCCTTTATCGCTGAATTTGTTCCAGCAGTCTAGGAAGATGATGGTACCTACTACACACATCCACAGAAACTTCCAGGTTCCTCTTCAATTACTTAAAAGTACCCAGGTATCTATGGGGTAAAATTTAGATATATTGCATTCGGTAAAAAGAATACATGCTTCCCTTTTTTAGTCATCCTGTATATAAATTATGTAGTTTGTATCAACCATTTTCCGGTGTTGATTTATTTTTTGTATGGTCTTTGTTTGTCAAACCTGAGGTGTGGAAATTCTCTGCTAATTATACCAGTATCACCAGTGTTGCCCACATGCAATTCTTCTATTAATTTTATCTATTCCCTTGATACTATGCCACTCAGTAACGTTTTTCAACTCTGCTATGAGCCTATGACTGCTTGCATCTCTGAACTGGTTCAAATATTAAATTTCACTCTTCTTTGAAAGAGCGACTTCACTTTCTTTTTTGTAGATGGGGCTTTGTAAAATGTACGTCAGAGAAAGCATCGGTCTGTTAATTCATTTTTAAAGTGGAGTTTTTAAACCCCGAGGCAGGCTGTAAGGCTATCTAGAAACTAGAAATAGCTTCGGGTAGACTAGAAGCTCTGCCTGCTGATAAGACGACAAGTCAAGCATTTGCAGCGAACGACGGAGTTGAAGATGAGAGCTTGTCCCGTGCAGCTGTGGCTGTACCTGCGGCAACGGATACCTCTGCATCGTCCAATCAAACCAGATTTATGTAGAATTACCATCACACAGCCTTATTGGTATTTTCTGCATCCTTTATCCTTCCTGTACATGTTTACATATGAACTGTTGTTCTCTCTTCATTCTAGGCGGAAGGCACCAAAAGATGGAGGAGGAAAACAAAGAACTAGGTCACTCTTCAGAGATGCTACTGCTCAAGGTCTGGAATGACTATACTTATTGCTTTTTCAGTTCACATAAGTAGACTCTTTGATTTATTGTGGGTTTTTTTCTTTACAGAGAAAACTTATTTTTCCTGTACATACTCTACGTCTGTGACTGCCCAATGCAACCCGCGCTCGGCTACATTTTGGTTTTACTGTCGTCCAGGTCTTATTTGCTGATCGTCTCATTGTTAATGTTGTCGAGACCAGCAACTTCTTCCTTTTGGAATTGTTACAGGTTACATGTAACCCATTTAAGTGTTTGGGATCATTTCTCCATACAATTTTAGATCAGTGAACAGATCAGAATTTATGTATCTGGTTCTGCATCGATGTCTGTGTGTGTATGTATTATATGCACCAAAATGTGACTCATAGAGCATCTTATGTGAAGTCAGTGTGGTAAGAATATCCAAGTTATTGCCCTTATGCGCTACAGGACTGCTCTGATCCTTTTCTTAAGCTATATCTATGTGATGTACTGGTTATTTCTTCCATGCGCAACTTGAATTAGTGAATTGGTCAGGATCTTCGTGACTGTCTGTTCAATGTAACTGGATGTTAAGTTCTCATGATTCATGTTACTTTATGTTGTTACGGCGATAATCACCATGTCAATGTCACTGCATGGTCGGTTATGTCCATTTCATCTGTTTATTATTGCTTCATTCCTCTGTATTTATGCTTCTACCTTGACGTGCTTAATTTGCTTCTAGATATCCACCAGCGCTGGTGTCGCCATCCTCAGGCACCCTCGCTTCCTTCCACAGAGATGTGCGCTATCTTTTGCTCCCGTCGATCTATTTTTAAAATTTACCTTGATCGTTTGGTGCCCTGGGCTGATTCTGGTTCCCGTTATTCCCTTTGCCCCTTTGCAATCATTGCTCAGTTTTCCTGTTACTTAGGGTCCTGATTGCGTGATATGATAATTTTTAATTTCATGTAAACATAAAGATATATTTACTTGTGTATCGCACAATGTTCTTTCTGTAAATAACGGCGTGATCTCGGTGCTCGATCTAGATATGTTATTATTGCGAATAACGTGATCTCGGTGCTTGATCCAGTCATGTTATCACCGCGAATAACGACATATCAGACGACTACGATATCAGTATCACCATTCTGTTTAACTTATATTTCTGGATATATACCGGCTCCTTAGTAATATGCACGTACTATGATAACTACGGGCAAAATTTTAACCGAACCAACAAGTGCCGCGCGGCAAGCCGCGCTCCGAAATCTAGTGTTACAACATTAGCTCCTCGGGGCCCTTCGCCACCGCGGCCTCCAAGCTCTGAATCAACAATGTCCTCTTGTAGCTTGCTCGTCTTGCTGTACCCGTAACACATGGATTCCTCCTCGAATAGCAGCTCCAACAGGATGCCGATCTCGAATTGTTGCTTTCAAAGGAAAATATACCTATAAGCTGTTCCAAGAATATACATATTAATTCAACCAATAATATTTCATTTTTCTGAAATCACAGGAAAAAATATCATAATCACTACGGTACAAATTGCTTTCCATCCATGCAGGGTGAGCTTAAAGCAAGATACCTATATAATGAAAATAAATTAACTTAGAAACTGTTGATGTCTCTAGTCTTTTCGGTGAGTATTCTATGCAGGCGTAAGGTTCTGAACTATTTTATATGTCCAATATTGCCGAGCTGCCTTGCAATCTTTTAATTCTCGTGAGACCATAGACTAAGTTTTCGTTTGATCCCATTTACCAGTGCACTGCGAGTGATGTGCACATCCTTAACTACCCTGTTATTCGGCGCTCTCCAGATATGTAGACTTGTAGAGTATAGGCCAACATGCAAATAGGCCATGCTGGCAAGGTTGTGTATCCTAATTCAATCAGAGACCCAGACTGAATTCTTGCAATATAATGTAATATATGGTGGACTGTTTCGGGCAGAGCTCGAGACCTTCATGTCGACCCAAGCCATATTTGGCGTCACGGCAGGATTCTTAACCTTGCATCACAACGCCTACGCAGGAGCATCTCCGCCGCGTCGACGGGTAAGGAGTCCCTGAGACTGTGTTACAACATTCGCTCCCCGGGGCCCTTCGCTAACGCGGCCTCCATGCTCTGAATCAACAATGTCCCCTTGTGGCCTGCCGGTCTTGTTGTACCCGTACCGCATGGATTCCTCCTCGCATAGCAGCTCCAACAGGATGCCGAACTCGAATTGTTGTTTTCAAAGGAAAATATACCTCTAAGTTGTTCCAAGAATATATACACATATTAATTAATTCAACCAATAATATTTCAATTTTTCAAATCACGGGAAAAAAAGATCATAATTAGTTAATCACTACGGTACCAATTGCTTTCCATCCATGCAGGGTGAGCTTAAAGCAAGATACACATACAATGGAAATAAATTAACTTGGAAACTGTTGATGTCTCTAGTCTTTTCACTGAGTATTGTCCGCAGGTGTAATGTTCTGAACTATTTTATCTATCCAATCGCCAAGCTGCCCTGCAATCTTTTAATTCTGGTGAGACCATAGCCTAAGTTCTCGTTGGATCCCATTTATCGGTACACTCGGAGTGATGTGCACATACTTGAATACCGCGTTATTCCGCATTCTCCAGATATGTACACTTGTAGAGTACAGGCCAAAGTGGAAATTAATAGGCCATGCGCGTGGGGCAAGGTTGTGTATCCCAATTCAATCAGAGACCCGGGCTGAATTCTTGCAATATAATGTAATATGGTGGACTGTTTTGGGCATGGGACACAGATCACTACTTGCTTCAAGCACCAGTTTTTGATGATCATAATGTCTCGTGTTTTTAGCCTCCCCCGATGCGCTATCCATAGGAAGATATTGTGTCTACGACGGATGACTGACCTCCAAATTCATTAATAAGCTAACCATGCATCTAGCTCCCCGATCCGAGAACAACTTTTACAACGTTGCAGTCATGGGGGCCTTTCCTCTAGTGATCATCTTCCTGCAGTCTTCTTCGGAGCGCGGGGTTAGTGCCTTTTACTGGAGATTGTGTTTGGCAAGATCGGGCTGGATGGACGTTGAGGTCCATCGAATCTGATGTGGCGCGGAAGAGAGGAGTGAGGCTGCACGGCTGCACCGGTGAGGCTCGTGGTGCCGCCGACTCCGACATGTAGAGAGCCGGGACAGGGGATGCTCCGGGAGCCTCGCCATGGTGGGCGCGCTTCCGAACCATCGACCGTGGGCATCGAAGGAAGATGGCAGCCACTGCATATAGAGAGACGGGCCAGGGCCTGCGCCGTATGTCCTCGCCGTTGACGGCCGTGCCACGCCGGGAACCTCACTGTGGATACGGTCGGGCCTGCCAAAGGTTGCGCTGGCCATCCTAGCTGTGGAGGGCCAGGCAACCAACCATGCCGATGCTTATATCTACGCTTCGAGAACATGGCTGGGGGAGCTGTGAACGCCGCTAGCTATGCAACCTCCTTGACGAAACAGGACTGGGTGGCGAGATCTGGCTGGGAGAGATGCACCACGGGAAGAAATGTGTTATGCTAAATCAATATTGCATAATTTATCCATCACATGAACGACAGCGAGCATTAAGATGAGTAGAAATAAAGAGCAAGGAGAAAATACCTACCGGCCTTAGCCCAACGCCCAGTACCCATCTCCATACTCAGGCGCATCCGCTCTACAATATGTTGGTCCACATATCTGATCAATAGCGAGCTCACTGAAGCCCATGTGCTTGCTTGAAAATGATATCGGCTGCCTCCGTTTGGTCCATGATTGACCACCAAGTGAGGCACGCGCGGTTCCAGGACACCATCTTGAATAGCATGTGTCCAGGGCAGCTAGAGATCGCCGGCCCGTATGCCCAGCATGAATGAGGCTCTCCCGGCTGATCTTCAAATTAAGGAGCACGAGGTCAAGCGCCATCACGGTGATGCCCAAGGGGCCGAGACCATCAGCGTATTAATTAAAAATCACGGTGCGGGCCACCGTCGCGCCTCCTCCTCGATATGACCCAAAGATTACGGCCCTGTATATAGCTGCAGGACGGAACAGTTGGAATGCCTCGGCTGTCCTGCGTGCACTCTACGGGAACGCTGGCCATGATCCACCACTCGGTGGGACCGCGGGAGGCCGTCGGAATAAGCCAGCGGCAGGGAGATGATTAACGGATTGCACAAAAATTGGCCGACGCTCCATTGCATCTTCGCTCTCACGTGAAGGTCGAGTCCCACGAGCGCTCCTCCCCTCATCGTTCTTTGGCGATCTCATCTCTCCGTGCGGCCGGGCGAGTAGTAACGCACCTATGGGGATTGGCGGAGGTCACCGTACGATGTCCAGGAAGATGGAACTGCGTGGACCCGCAGACCGTAGTACTCAATGTTGCGGATGAGCGCCTAACAGATGCGCTCGTCAAGATCGGCGCAACATCTCGTCGCTGTGGAAGTAGACCTCCAGTCGTCCGATGCCAGCGATCGGGGTCGGCTCGGGAAATCTATGTCGTACGCGAGACCATGGCGGAGAAGAAAAGCTAGGATGCTAGGATCGATCAGAATCAATCGTGTTGGGCTGGGACAGATTTGGCAGGTCCTCCTGTAGTCCTATAGTAACAGACGTGCGCGTCGAGGATACCCTTTTAATATGCGGGTCAAAGACTGATTGGATCGATTGTATATAGAATAGATTGAACGCAACGATGGAACAAGACGGGAAAACGACGGTCGAAAACGTAAAATCTGGACGGACGAAAAAACGTACCAAAAACGGGAGGAAGAAATCTTCCTCCCTTTATTATTAGGTAGAGATACGATGTACCATCCATGCTCGTATACCGACTTATTATGTACGGTACGCATACCCAAATTATAAACTGTCCACACCACTCCTAATCACGTGCGAGGCAACGACATGCCCACGGCAACGTATAAATTTTGTGTGAATACTTATACACAAAATTCATAATTAAAATAATCATGACGGGTTTATACATGGCCGTATACGCCTTAATACGACTTAATTATTTACAGCCGTCCATGTTAATGAAAGGGTATGGAGCGATCTCAGCCATCCTTATATCAACGTTTTGGTTTAGGGGCAGACACTGAAGCAGAAGCGAGCAGATAAAGAAACACCGCCAGAGCCACCCCCCTCCTCCCTGACGAATCATACTCCAACACGATGCCCACAAGAGGGAGTACGACACAAAGTGCTGCCACCGCCTAATCAGGAAGAATCGGAACATGGGTTTGGGTCGCGTGCAGAAATTTAAAATTTTCCGTCATGCGCAGCACACCGATCTACTATGAACGTATTGGCGAAAATAGATATGATTGTTACCAACACAGAGATGCGGAACATAGGTTGATGACGGTGTCGATGAAGTCTCATGAAGAGTTCCAAGGTAAAACCTTGCAATAAACTGTTGCCGTCTCCCCGTATCCAACCTTCTAGATCTCGCAGAGTGAGAGACTCACGTGTTACCACTCTGAAAGCTCGCACGCGTATATGTACGTCAAAGTCCGACATCGTTTCGCTATCTAGAACTAGGAACTACATGTACACAATAAGGTGGAGAGATCACAACACATAGGAGAGAGAGAGAGATTAGATCTTGCCTGTAGGGAGAGGACACCTCGAAATCCCGCAGAGAGATCCGTGTCAATAAATTGTGTCTCCAATTGAAGGAGTGGGTTGGTATATATAGTGGGGAGCAGGGGGCACCTTCCATAGGGGGTAGGTCGGTTTGGGGGTGGCCAAACCTGGCTGCACCATTCCTTCCTCTCCAATGGGGAAATTCCTTCTTTTACCAAAGACATGAATAAGGAAGGTTCTTGTGGAGGTGATGCGCCTTGCTATGTGGCCCTTGGGCTCACATGGCATCCGCACATAATTGGGGTACAATCCTCGGGAATTTCTGCTCCCTCCGGTATTCTCCCCCTTCTCGGGTTTTCTCCGAAACTCTTCCGGGATCCTATATACCCTTTGGATAAAATCAACGACTCTATCTACTGATGTCGGAAACAATTTCTAACATCTCGTGACATCTCATGTTCTCTCGTAAAATCTCTCTGAATGTAATTCTATCACGCCGGAACTATCCGGATGATACCCGCTCTCTTCTCTGAACCATCCAATGTGAACAACTGACATTCACACCTTAAGTGTGTGACCCCTACATGTTCGATAACAAGTATACATGATCGAAACTATTTTCGTAAGTAATAATCAACATCGGGACGGTGGGCGTCCATATTAACTCATACAAGTTATATGAAGGAACTCTAGTGAACCTGTTGATTATCAAGTATGTTCCCATTACTTCACGGTACCAATCAATACCTCAAGGCGAAATGGATGACATGAATGTGATTAAACTCTTTAATCACCATGTCACATTATCCCTGATATATGGTATATGATTCCTTTTACTCGTTCCCGTGTTATAGTATCCCATCTTTGGAGTTAGGTCATAGTCTCATCATTGTTAAACAATAATATCATGATCTACTTGGTTCAGCTACCAAGTTCGATCAAAATTTCACATCTCATGTAAATACACCCGTATCATTCATGATGGGAAACACCAAAATTACTCTCGGTGCTGCGCTATTCTGACGTGATGATGAATATATAATCTCGTAGAACTGTATTGTCCTCCCACTTACTTTCTATAATAAATAATTTCTCCAGAATACCCTTGATAAATGATTTGTCCTTGGTGATAGGAAGAATTCCCAATACTTGGGATAACCATTAAATAAACATACATTCATTTTGTGATTTCCTGTAACACTTTACATCACAAAAGGAAATTTAGATAGATTTATTTTCAGTGTAAAACGTTAGTCTCTAAAGCATAACTATGAAAGATATAATGACATTTTAACATCCTTAATCCATTCTATAGAACTAAGATTGGATTATGTCACTTACACACTCCATAAACTCATGGTGTTCCGGGTGACCAAAGTTGTAGAATAATTCAGCAACTTTCTGGATACTCGCTAAACCTTGTAACTAAATTCCATGACCAAGTTAGGAATATATCTTGTTAAAAAATGATTGTTACTTCATGCTGAGATACTTTGAGAACTCTAATTTCCTCAGTATTATTTCTCTTTAAATATAAATATGTATTTCCATTCAAACTAGCCAATGAGGATATGAAGTAAAGTAATTCACCACTCATAGCTCTATTAATTGCGCAACCATGGGTATGATTGCCAATATAAGTCAACTGCATATTTATCACGGCATGTGAACATAGTTTCAGTCATTCTCCATTATACAAGTTTTGCATGCATCATGAGACTCATGATCAATTTATCTCAACAGTCAATTAAAGTGGAACCATATGCATCATTTTCCAATATGACTTAACCGGTAGTGTCACAACTCGTGGAATTCTAATTATTTATCTTTTAGTGTTTCATTATTATTGATGTATACTTGCAGTATTCATTACAACCTATCCTTATGGTCATAAGTCCAACTTATGTCCTGAGCGAGAGAACAAGTGCCAATGCTCACAATAAATCCCTATAGAAAATATGGTGAATGTAGTAATCTTACTCCATTACTTATTATTCTCAATTATTTTGCTAGTACCTTTAAGAAATAGTAATTCTTGTATCATTTTGCACATAATAGAAACTAACCTGGTATATTGTGATTAGTGACTAGCAAATTTTAACATCAATAATCTGTATAACACTTATACCCGAGCTAGATTTACCAGACTCTACTTTTATGCCATAAAATTTCCATAGTCTCTAATTCGGTGTTTCCTCTCATAGATAAGAAATATTTGATATGTCATAAACGTATCCTTAATTTCTGATGTTTCATGTTTTTTTCTTATTGATTCCCACATGTTTGCTATACACTTTATGTCATTTTTATCGATTTTCCGGACTAACCTATTGACAAGATGCCACATAGCCAGTTCCCTGTTTTCTGCTGTTTTTAGTTTGAGAAAACTTGTTCTGGAAATATTCTCGGAATTGGAAAATTCAAAGCCCGGAAGTCTTAGAATTACCGAAGGTTCCACGGAGTCCCGAAGAGACCCGGAGGGGGGCCACATGATAGGGCGGCACGCCCCCCCTTGGCCGCACCGGGGGTGGTGTGGGCCCCCCAGGGCTCCACCGCCTTTGCCCTTTCGCCTATTTAATCCCCCCGAGACATAAACCCTAGGAGGATCCCACTTTTACCCGAGAAAAAACCCGAGGCCTCCGTCACCGTCATCCCGAGATCGAGAGGGTTCTGGAGCTCTCCCCGGCACCCTATCGGACGGGGAAATCATCACAGGAGGGGTCTAAACCACCATGCCTCCTCCGAAGTGATGCGTGAGTAGTTCATCCCTGGACTACGGGTCCATAGTAGTAGCTAGATGGTTGTTCTCTCCACTTTGTACCTCATGTTTAGATCTTGTGAGCTGCCTATCATGATCAAGATCATCTTTATGTAATGCTACATGTTGTGTTTGTTGGGATCTGATGAATGTTGAATGCTATGTCTTCTAATTATCAATCTATCATGTTATCTTCATGCTTATGTTATTTATGCTCTTGCATGCTCTCCGTTATTAGTAGATGCTCTGGCCAACTAGATGCTAGTAACTCCAAGAGGGAGTATTTATGCTCGATAGTGGGTTCATGCCTCCTTTTCATCTGTGCTCGAGTGACAGAAACGTGACGGATGGAGGATGTGCTGTTGACATTAGGGAGAAAACAACAATGCTTTGTCTAAGGATGCTGTTATTGTTTGCATTACACACTTTGTTTACTGCGATTATCTGTTGCTTGCAACTTAATACCCAACCTTTGTTCGGATGATATTCGGAGGGTGGATTTTTAGTAATAGATGCAGTTGGATAACGGTCTATGTATCTTGTTGTAATGCCCGCATGAATCACATAGTAATCTTTATGTCTTGCATATGCACTACGGTGCAGCCTTCATTTCTGTCAATTGCCCAGCTGTAATTTGTTCACCACACATGTTATTTATCTTTCACGGAGAGACACCACTAGTGAACAGTGGACTGCGGTCCTTTTTCCTCATACTGATAAATCACCTACTGCTCTCATACTGCTCTCATATTGTTCCTACTGTTTTCCAAACCATATGTTTAACCTCTTTGCATTCAGCAAGTGAGATTGACAAGCTCACTGCTTCGTTGGGGCAAAGTAATTTGATTGTGTTGTGTAGGTTCCACGTTGCTTCTGAACCGGTAGTGCGCCCTGTCATCTCAGCTCCTTCACCTTCTGAAGTTACTCCTTTCTCCTACTGGTCGATTCAACCTTGGTTTCTTTGTGAGGGAAAACTTGCCGCTGCACTTTTCATACCTTCCTCTTGGGGTCTCCCAACAAACATGTGATCACACGCATCAATATTCAACATTAAGAATGACACTAATTGTACTGAAATTTTGCAATAGAACTCATCCAGTGACATACGCTGAGCAAGTCTACTGAAATTTTGCAATAGAACTTTTCATTAACATCTTGAGGACAATCCTAAAATTATGAAACAAGTCCGTAAAGTTTTCTTAACTAGATATCTATTTAACACAATCAAGTAACCAAATTTGTAGGTGGGAAATATATGCAAACTCTATAACAATTTATGAAAAATACACTAGTTACTATCAAGATTAATTGCTGGGGACTTCAAGCTTGTTGCAAGGGGAGTCTCACACTTCCACTTTCTATATTTTTGTTATGTTCTTGCTTAGTTTACATTTTTATTCTTATTTTCTCTTTATCAAAAACCCCAAAAAATTAGTTCTCTAGTTTCTAGTCTTTTATTTGTTTTGTTATTTAGTTTTTGTCTTCGTGTTAGTTTTTGTTGCTGTTTTCCTAAGATTCCTACCCCTAAATTTTCTATGAAAGATCTGAAACTAGGAAGAGGATTCATTAGTGGAAGAAATAATATTGAAGAATTCTTAAACCATGTTAATGGGCTTCATGAATTTACAGATAAACCTATAGTTAAACTTACCCATAGCTACGAAACCGCTGTAGCTTCTTTGGTTCCCATGATAGAAGCTAGGTTCGTCAACCTAAATCCTATATTACAAAAAAATAAACTTGATAACATGGATAAAGGAAAATAAAAGGATTTTGTGTTGAATGCTTTACTCTTGGAATTTAATGACATTGCCATAGAAGCTAGAAAAGTTTTTGCTCACTATAAAATGCTTGGATACGGTCTTGCCATCAATCATACTTTGAAGACTTTAGATATTGATAGAATGAAATATGTGGGTAAAACTGAATGCGAAAAAGAAATTAATATCCTTATGCCATTCAAACTTTTGGCAATGTCTGAGGCATTAGAGGAAAATTTTGGTTGGGTTGTTCCGGAGAATATTTTTTATGGAAATAGTAAACCAAAAAGAAAAGAGCAAGGAGATTCTGAACCTTGTATGTGGAAAATACAATGCCTTTATGATGAGTTCGAGCTCCTCAAATTGAATGATTCTATTGCTAATACTTGATTCGTTCTTCATGCCAGCTAAAAGGCGTTAAAGAAAAGCGCTTGTGGGAGGCAACCCACTTTGTTTTCCTTTGTTTTTGTTTTGTTTTATTTAAGTTTTGTTTTGTTTTATTTAAGTCTTGGAAGTTTTTAACTCTGTAACAACCACCCTTTATCCTTTTTATTTCGCTTTTGTGCCAAGAGTAACCTCTAAGAGAAAGGTAGTATGATTTGGGGAAATTGCTTTTTTCTGTCCAGATTTTTGCTCTTCACCAAAAACTTCGGTTCTCTCAGAATGAATGCGAGGAGTTTTTTTATAATTTTTGGGAATCTGCCCCAGGTTGTTATCTAACTTCCGTTAATTTCACACTTTTTGATTTGAGCAACAGAATGTTGTCAAAAAAAATTCATCTTTACTTGATGTTTTGTTTTGACAGATTTATGTCAATATCTGCATTTGCCTCTTAATCTTCTTCTTTTGTGATTCTTTCAAGGGGAAGATCCTTAAAAGAACTTATGAAAATAGATAACGTTTTATATTTAGTGTTATAATTGTGTTGAAATTGAACCAAGTGGATTTATTATTTTGATGCACTAATGTTGCTAATGAAGATTGTGAGAAGTTTTAGGTGGAGAAAGTTTTCAAGTGTAGGGAGAGAAGGGTGATATGAGAAGATGAAGGATGGACAAAAGCTCAAGCTTGGGTATGCCCATGTTACCCCAAGACATATTCAATAAGTACAAGCGTCAAAGCTTGGGGATGCCCAAGGCATTCTCTTCTTCATCAACAAAAATATCAGGTTTCTTTCAAAATACTTTTTTGTCTTCACATGATATATGTTATTCTTGGAGCGTTATTATGTTTTTCTTTCAGTTTTGTTTTGTTTTCTTGCTGTATTAAATGGTTGGATCCTAGCATATTTTAGTTTGAAGAGATACACCCCCTGTTTTCATTGTCTAGAACACTCTAGTTTTCACTCTTATTGTTTCGTGAGTGTTCAGTTTTTGCTAGTACTGCGTTTATCTCTTATTTTTCACTAGAATTTTGTTCAGAGATTGTTGGTTTACTTCAGTCATATATGATTAGCTCTCTGGTCTTTAACGATGATTTGTTTTGAGAGTTATTTCAAATAAGTTGATTGGTGTTGGAGAAGAGTAAAATATTTCATGCTTATAGTGGTGCAATAGGAATCATGTTTTGACTGTGGTTTAGCCTTTGGCATGTCATGTTAGATGTTATTTTAATTGTGTTCTTAGTAGTATATGATATATCATGACTAGTCTCAAATAGCTGAGAGTGCTTAATGTGCCATTGAAATTAAATCATGTGGTGTTTCCTCATAATAAAACATGGTATTGTGGTATTCTCCTTTGAATGATTTATCTGGATTGACTTGGCGCATGCTCACACCATGTTATGACTATAAACCAGTCACCTTTAGACTTCATGATCATTTAGTTTTTGACTTGTAATATCACTTCATGCTTTGGTTAATAATGTTTTGTCGCTATGCATGATTATGGACGTTATTGCTCTCTTAGTTGGTCGCTCCCAGTCTATTGCAAGCCTCCACCCTGTACTGAGTATGATCTCTACTTGTGCATCCAACTCCCAAAAACCAAAGTTTTCCCTTGAAGCCATTAAACATGAAAATATGATAAGTCATTTTATAGAATTCATTGACATAGACATACACCTCTCTCAAAATTACATTTTCAATACCTCTGTTTTATTAAATAAAAAGCTCTAGCACATGAGTAATCCCTGTTTCCCTCTGCGAAGGGCATTTATTTTACTTTTATGCCGAGTCTTCATCTTCTTACTTTATGCACCAGTTAAGAGAGCACAGATGTCATTCTGAGTATAATGTGCATAGTCCCTGAAAGTGCATTCTCGATATCTCGCTATTTTGTGTGTTTGTTATCAACATAAAGAAGTTACTAACCGTATGTGCTACTTTGTCAAAGGATTTGGTCT
Source organism: Alopecurus myosuroides (assembly GCA_028641055.1). Classification (NCBI taxonomy): domain Eukaryota; kingdom Viridiplantae; phylum Streptophyta; class Magnoliopsida; order Poales; family Poaceae; genus Alopecurus; species Alopecurus myosuroides. The sequence continues at coordinate 166,774,247 of CM054061.1, forward strand.
TAAATCAGCACGTATACGGTGTCAAAGAAATGGTGAAGAAATCGAAGATCAACAAACTTTTCCGGTCCAGAAAAAGGGTTTTCAAAGTGCAATCCGGATTATTCCGGAGGAGTCCGGAATCCGGATTCAGTCCGGATGAGTCCGAATGCAACGTGATTTTCTCTGTTGCAATCCAGATTATTCCGGATGATTCCGGGATCCGGATTTAGTCCGAACGATTCCGACTGCAACGGGATTTTCTCTGTTGTAATCCGGATTCAGTACGGATGATTCCGACGGCAACGTGAATTTCTCTGTTGCAATCCGGAATCAGTCCGGATGATTTCGGGATCCGGAAAATTCCGGAGCAGTCCGGGCTGGTCGCGGTTTGGGAAGGAAAACGGCTAGTTTGAGTGGGGGCTATAAATAGCCCCTCTCTTTCTTCCCCAAGGGTTAGCTCCACCAGCATTGAGGCCTCCATTGATTAAGCTCACCCACCAAGCTAGATCTCCCTCCTCCTCCACCAAAACTTGTTGATTCTTTGAGGATTGAAGGAGGACCACCGGATCTACATCTTCACCAACCGTATTTCCATTTCCCTCTCATTCACTTGAGAGATCTTTGCCTAGGGTTTCCTCATGTGGAGAACCTAGGCTTCTTGTTACTAGTGGTGATCCAAGAAGAGTTGGGAGCCCCCAACTAAGTTGTGGGTGCGTGCCCCAAGTGTTTGTAAAGGATTCGATCCCCGCCTCAAAGGGGTTCAATAGTAAGAGGTGAACTAGGCCTTTGTGGCGGAAGTTCATCGGAGAATAGGGTGAGGACTTTGTGGCGTTGAATAGGCCTTCGTGGCAAGCTCACACCCCTCCAACGAGACGTACTCCCTTAACAAGGAGGAACTCGGGAATACATCGTGTCTCCGTGTGCTTCCATCGGTTACCTTGTTCCTCACTCTCTACTTACTCGTACTTGTAGAATTTATTGTAGTACTTGTTGTTTTAAGTGTTTTCCTAGTTGCATTAATTGCTTGCCCTGTCATGTAAGTAAATTCACCATTAGTTGCACTATCTAGAGAATTTACCTTTGAGTTTAGCCTAAACCTTGTTAAAAATTAAAATTGGTCGTAGCACCTATTCGCCCCCCCTCTAGGTTCCCATACTTTACTTTCAATTGGTATCAGAGCCTCGACTCTTGTATCGGGCTTAACCGCCTAAGAGTTTTAGTATGGGAGAAGATTTGGATACCGAAACGTCCGTTGGCAAGGTGACCATGGATGATCTCAATGCTTTGAGAACTTCATTGACCTCATCCATAGACACCAAATTTGATGAGTTGCGTGAACTAATGGCACAACTCCTCAAAGCCAAAGGACCGGAGGTAGTCGAATCCTCCCTTCCGGAAATTCCTTCGGAAGGCGCCAAGAAAGGGGTATATGGTGATCCACTTAAAAATGCTTCCGCCGAACAATCCACTAAGAAAGGCAAAGGTGGAGAGGAAGGATATAACGCAGTTGAAGGACGATATTATCCCGATCCCCCCGTCCCTCATCCTCATATAATCCCTAGGGGAGATCCACCTAAACTTGATGCATTTTCTTTTCGTGAATGGCAATACTACATGGAGACTCACTTGAACTCTTCTTGTATAGATATTTGGAGGATCACTCGTGACGGATACAAGCCATTTGATCCCAAGAATCTCACAAGAAGAGAAGCCGTAGATTGCCAACTCAACTACACCGCCTTGTCCATTCTTCAACAAGCCGTGGGTCCTAACCACATGCCGCATCTTCAACAATATTCCACCGCCAAGGAAACATGGGACGCTCTTGTCGTCATGTTTGTGGGCAATGAAAGCACGCAAAGGAATAGATATGATGCCTTGACCAATGAGGCCGAAGGGTTCTATATGCATGATGGAGAGGATCATGTGGACATGTACCGGAGACTCAAGACTCTTGCCACCGCCTTCTCAAATGTTGGCGCCACGTACATTGATGATGCTTGGATCAAGAGGAAGTACATGATTGCCATAATGCCATTTGAGGGCGCGGACATGAAGAGAATTCAAGGGAGACATGATTTCTCCTCCATGACCTCAACTCAAGTGATGCAAGAGATGTGCTCCTACAAAGTGCAAACCAAGAATGCGCTTGACAACCGTGTTAGGGCCATTGGAATGCACCAAGGAGCATTCGTTGCTTTGAAGGCCAAGGTGTTGTCAAGAGAGGTTGAGAATGAAGAAGAAGGAGAAGAGGCGTTGCCTCCTTTGAAGGAATAAGACTATGATCCCGTTCTAAAAGATCTCATTGCTCTCACCGTGCAAAAGTTTTGGAGCAATCCTCCCAAGGGCAAGAGATTTGTTGAGGAGAAGACAAGGTCTCGCTATGGAAATGATGGGGATCAAAAAGTGAGGTCTTGCTTCAATTGTCAAGATAAGCGTCACTTCATTGCGGAGTGCCCTTATGAGAATAGAGAGCTCCATAGTGGCAAGATCATTCGCAAGGACAAGTCCAAGGTTCAGTACAAGAAACCTCACTTCAAGAAGAAGCCTTTCAACAAGAAGTCTCCCACCAAGTTTGTGCTCTTGACTCAAGAGGAGTATGATTCCGGGAGTGATGAAGAAGAAGAAACCACAAGTGAAGTGGCCGCTCTAGCTATTGCTTCTACTCCATCATCTTCATCCTTCTTTGAATCCCCCAATGACGATCTTCCTCAACGTAATGCCAAATGCTTCATGGCTAAGGCCACGGAGGTATCACCTTCCCCCAACTCTAAGACCCCTAGTGAACTTGAACATCTTGCAACTCTTAGAGAAGAAGAAGAAAGGGTCTCCTTGGACCGTTTTATGTCTAACATGCAAGGGGAGACCAAGAAGTACGTTGAGTATCTTATGAGGCAATTGGGAGAGGCCCAAGATGCTCTTGAGAAGAAAGGTGATATAGAGAGAAGGGATGCGGATGAAATTGCATCTCTCTCTATGACTCTTGAGAAAGAGCATGATGGTAGAGTTTCTCTAGAGGATGAACTTGAATCTATTGAATTAACTCACAATGAACTTGTCTCAAACATCACTAAGGAACGCGATCTTGCTATTACTAAATATAAAAAGGCTAAAAAGGATAAGGTCGAGTTTGGGGTTGGTCATGGTAAACTAACCGAGGAGTTTGAAAATCTAACCGAGGCTCACAAGGCTTTGGAAAGCCAACACTCATCCCTCAAAGAGTTGCATGAACAACTTCAAACTCAAATTAATCAAACTAACAATGCTAGCACCTCTACTTCTTATTGTGATCATGCAAATATTATTGAGGAAAATGCTAGGTTGAAGGATGAGCTAGCAAGGCTCAAGGGTAAATGCCCTCAAGTTGTGAAGTTTATGACCCCTTCCCCACATATAGTTGCCCCTAACTCTAATGCGGTCATTGCTAGACCACAATTGAGTGCACCAAGGCAACAAGTGGGCAAGCAAGGTCTAGGCTATGTAGCCAAGAAGAAGAACAAGAAGAAGAAGAGCAAGAAGAAGACCAACAATGGTGCTTCGAGTGGTGTTGTCATTAGGGACAACACTACTCCTAGTACACCCGCTCAAGCAAACAACATTGCCTCGAGTAGTAGTGTCATGAGGGACATCACTACTCGTAGCACATCCGCGGGAACTAACAATTCACACCATTTCTTATATGTTGATTATTATGGTGTTGTGCAAGCTAAATATGTTGGTCCTATTGAGGGTTTCATTGACTATACTATTTGGGTTACAAAGACCCTTGTTGCTAATATGAAGGGACCCATCTTGGGTCCTAACTCTAGTCAATGATATCTTGAAGGACTATGCTTCCGGTGGGACTAAATGGATTCTCGATAGTGGATGCACTAATCATATGACCGGAAGCAAAGAGCTTGTGACGGAGTTGCGACCAAATGAAATCCAAGCAACCGTCACTTATGGGGACTCATCCAAGTCTAAGGTATCCGGGTTCGACAAGGTTGTGGTGGCTCCCGATATAATTATCGAGAACGTCATGCTTGTCGAATCCCTTGGTTAAAATTTACTTTCCGTCCGCTCTCTTGGAAAGATGGTTTTTTTCGTCTTTTTCGATGGTGATATTGTGGTCCTTTTGAGGAGCAAGACTCTTGACGTCGCTCACGTGGGACATGTTGAAAATGAGTTGTTCGTGGTGGAATTTTCGAAGTCAACCAACTCTCAAGCAATGTGTCTTTTCGGGAAGGCGGACTTGGGATGGTTGTGGCATCGCCGCCTATCCCATGTCAACATGAGAACTTTGCAAAGTCTTCACAAAGGTGGCCTTATTGTCGGACTAAAAGAAAAATGTTTCCTTTGCAAAGGATCGCGTTTGTAGGTCGTGTGTTCAAGGGAAGATGCATGACAAAGTGCACAAGGCCAAGACTATTATCTCATCAAAGAGTATCTTGGAGCTTCTCCATGTTGATCTCTTTGGTGCCGTGCCCGAGGCAAGTCTTGATGGCAAAAAGTATTGCTTGGTGATTGTCGATGATTATTCAAGATACACTTGGGTTTATTTATTCAAGTGCAAGAGTGAAACTCAACAAACCATCATCGACTTCTCCAACGAAGTGCAACATCAACACAATGTGCAAATCATGGCTATTAGGAGTGATAATGGCTCGGAGTTCAACAACTATACATTGAATGAATTCCTTAGTGAAGAAGGCATTCGTCATCAATACTCCGCCACTTACACTCCTCAACAAAATGGTGTTGCCGAAAGGAAGAATCGCACCCTCTTGGATATGGCAAGGACCATGTTGGCGGAGTACGCTTCTCCCCAATATTTATGGGCCGAGGCCATATCCACCGCATGCCACTCCTCCAACCGCCTCTACATCCGCAAAGGCTTGGACAAGACCCCATATGAGATCCTCACCGGCAACAAGCCCAATGTCTCCTACTTCCGTGTATTCGGTTGTAAGTGCTTTTATTTGATCAAGGGTGTTAGGTTGTCTAAATTTCATTCCAAAACCATTGAGGGTATTTTTGTTGGTTACGGTGCCGAATCCCACACTTATAGAGTCTTTGACAAAGCCTCACGGATTGTCATAGAATCTTGTAGTGTGGCTTTCGAGGAAAATGATGGCTCCCAAGTGGCGTAATTTCATGTTTCTAATGTAAATGTTGAAATACCTCAAGAAGCCATAGGAAGGATGGGTGTGGGATTTTTCTGCCCCATTGAGGGACACCTTATGGCGACTCGAGAAGGACTATGCTCTACTCAAGTGGATCCCTCCTCTACAATAGAAGAACAAGCCAAGGAGCCAAATGTTACACCTAACTAAGAACATGTTCAAGACCCTCCTCTTATTGACCAAGTGACTCCGCAAGTCGTAGCCACTCCTCTCACTAATGCGAGTCAAGGTCAAGGCCAAGATCAACCATGCTCTTCATCCTCTCCTCAAGTTTAAGCAAGTGTTGAAGATATTGTTGTTGTTGATGATGATGATGATGATCAAGGCCAAGTTGGTCAAGATGGGGACCCAAATGATCAAGATGATCAAGTGATCCCTCCTCGCAATAATGAGGAGATCGAAGCCCGTCGTGTCAAAAGGATAAGAAGAGCTTTGAAGCAAATTGATGCCCAAGACAACAAGGTCTTGGAGGATGTTCAAGCTCGAAGATCCACAAGAAGGCAATTGGCACATTTTTGTGAGCATCAAGCTCATATCTCTATGGTGGAGCCTAAGAAAGTGTATGAAGCTCTTGAGGACTCCGATTGGGTTGAAGCTATGCATGATGAGCTCAATAACTTTGAGCGCAACAAAGTTTGGAGATTGGTTGAGAAGCCCAAAGATTGCCACAATGTTATTGGCACTAAGTGGATTTTCAAGAACAAGAAAGATGAGCATGGCATTGTCATTAGGAACACGACAAGATTGGTTGCTCAAGGTTACACTCAAGTTGAAGGCATTGACTTTGATGAAACCTACGCACCCGTGGCTCGCCTTGAGTCCATCCGTATCCTCCTTGCTTATGCATCCTCTCATAATTTCAAATTGCAAAAAATGGATGTGAAAAGTGCTTTCTTGAATGGTCCACTAAAAGAGGAGGTATATGTTAAGCAACCTCCGGGGTTCGAGAATCTCAACTTTCCTAACCACGTTTACAAACTTGACAAGGCTCTCTATGGTCTCAAACAAGCACCTCGTGCTTGGTATGAGCACCTTAGGGAGTTGTTAGATGATCGTGGTTTCGAAGTTGGGAAGATTGAACCCACTCTCTTCACCAAGAGAGTAAAGGGAGAGCTTTTCATATGTCAACTATATGTGGACGATATCATCTTTGGCTCAACTAACCAAGCATTCAATAATGAGTTCTTTAAGCTTATGACTGACAGGTTCGAGATGTCTATGATGGGAGAGCTTAAATTCTTCCTTGGCTTTGAGATCAAGCAATTGGCTCGTGGGACCTTCATTTCTCAAGCCAAGTATACCCAAGATATGATCAAGAGGTTTAATTTCCAAGATGCTAAGATCAAGACATCTCCTATGCAAGTCAAGTGCCACCTATCTCGTAATCCAAAAGGGAGTAAGGATGTGGATCAAAAGTTGTATCGTTCTATGATTGGTTCTTTGCTCTATCTTTGTGCATCTAGGCCCGATATCGTTTTAAGTGTAGGTGTGTGTGCAAGGTATCAAGCGGCTCCTAAGGATAGCCATTTAATGGCGGTCCATAGGATCTTTCGTTATTTGGTTCATACCCCAAGATTTGGTTTGTGGTACCCAAAGGGGGCACAATTTTCTCTCAATGGCTACACGGATTTCGATTGGGCGGGTGATCAAGATGATAGGAAGTCTACTTCTGGGGCTTGCCAATTTCTTGGTAGGTCCCTAGTGAGTTGGTCCTCCAAGAAGCAAAATTGCATATCACTCTCCACCGCCAAAGCCGAGTATGTTGCCGCCGCAAGTGCATGCACTCAATTGTTATGGATGAGGAAAACTCTCAAGGAATATGGAGTTCATTTGGATAAGGTGCCTATTTTGTGTGACAATGAAAGTGCTATCAAAATTGCATACAATCCGGTGCAACATACAAGAATGAAGCACATTGAGATTCACCACCATTTCATCCGAGACCATGTGGCAAGAGGGGATATTGCACTATCTTATGTGCCCACCAAGGACAATCTTGCGGATATTTTCACGAAGCCACTTGATGATGCAAGGTTCTTGTTCTTGAGGAATGAACTAAATGTGATTGATTCAAGGAGTTTGACTTGAAGATCTTGCACACACCCCTATAGATGAAACGTGTTTGAGCTTAGGTGTAGGCATGGACATAGGGGGAGTGTTATCCTAACACATTGGATTCTCCCTCCCCACATTATGCCCAAAGAAAAAATTCATTGTTATCTCTCTATTTCTAATGTTGAATTGTTAGCTTCAATGTTGAGTATTGGCAATGCCCCCAAGATATATCTTCGCAGTTGCATACCATGAACTCTTACATGGTGGCTTAGGCCACCAACCTCTTCTCTTTTGAAGAGTTGGTTCTTAATTGGATATCTTTTGGGTTATTGTGTTATCCTTCCGAATACTACTTCTCGTTGCTATTTCGATCTTATTTTCTTTTTCCCCGAGAAGTAAGACTAGGAAATCTAACCCCTTGTGTTTTGCTCTATTTGTCCTCTCTCATGTTCATCTATGCATATGCCTTACTCCACACAACATCACATCTTTCCTAGCCTTTCAAAACTGTCTTCTCTGGAATGGTTTGGCCTTTTCCTGGTCTGTCCCGGATTCATTCCGGCCTTGCCCGGATTTTTCCGAGTAGGTCGGACTGGTCCGGAATATTCCGGCAGCCGGATTTTTCCGGGCCATTCCGGACGAGACAGTTTTCCTTATAAATACCCCCACGCGCACGGGAGGCAGTTTTCTTTCCACTCTTTCCACCCCTCCCGTGCCCTAGCCACCAAAATCCGCGGTTTTTGTCCCTGTTGCCCCTAGGGAGGATTGTTTGATCCCTCCTTTGGTCAAGGACTCCCCCATGGAAGGTATTGTGTTTGGCATCTCTTCTTTTTCGTTTTTATTGGTTGTTTTTGGTTCTAGATGAAATCTCACCTAGGGTTTGATCTAGATCCAAGTTCTATCAACTTGTTCATCATGCCAATCTCTACCTAGATGCCATGGATTCGTAGATCTAGTCTAACCACATCACAATCTAGACTTAGATCCATCTCAAATCTCGTGCCAATCCCATGTTTTTCCCGCACTTAGAACACCTCTAGGATCATCTCTATGGTACCCCTAATTGTTTGGAACAGTTATAAGTCAAAATTTCAAGTTTTTGGGCATTTTCTCGAGTCAGATCGAGGAGCTCGGATTCTTTCTGGACCAATCCGACCCGGTCGGATTTTTCCGGGCTCAGCCGGAAAATTCCGGGCCTCCGGAATTTGTCCGGATGCTGCCAGAAATTATGAGAATTTGCACTGTTTCAAACCATTAGAGTTCCTGTTGTTCCCGTTTGGCATATGCACTTATCTTCTGCTGTTCCTATGTCCTCTATTCACAAGTGACAGCTCTAAACCGGGTACCAAGAGGAAGCAGTTGGCTGGAAGGGGTTCACGTCCCGTCAGGGGGCGCTCAGCTCATGGGACTGGGAACCGTGATAATCAGGAGGAGAGGGTTCCCACACTGGACCTCGCAGGTTGCACTATCCCTCAGTGGAAGCATATCAAGAGGAAGAATCCATACCGCTTTCGTGACTCTACCTGTGATGATCCTCGTTTCTGGACCAACCTTCAACTGAAGTGTTGGGAAGAGTTCTACTCCGTGGCTCAGCCTCTTGTCTGTAAGCAGTCCCAGATTGACATGGATTTCTATAACCAGCACAAATACAGTGATCTGCGTCATGTGCATGGTTACCTTATGAAGATGGGTCTGATTCCTCTGCTGGATGTTGAGTGTGAGTATTGCCCTGACTTGATAGCCTAGTTCTACTGCACTTTCCATGACCATGGTGATGCCTCTCATACTGTGACTTGGATGACTGGGGACCAGAAGATCACTAGCAATTTGGGTGAGTGGGCTGAGGCTCTTGGATACAGGTGGACCTTCACTTATGCTAATCATGGTTCCAAAATCCATGAAAATTATGAGTTTGACAACTCTAGCCTGGCATTCTGCTATCCTCCTGATGCTCAGGGCAAGACTCTGCCCTTCAACTCTTCCATGTACCCCTACTACAATCTGCTGTCCAAGATCTTCCACAACACCATAATGATCAAGGCTGGTGATAAATCAGCCATCAGGGCTTACATGGTGAACCTCATGTTCATCACTAGGCCTCAGAACCAGAGAAAGATTGATGTGATGGATTTCATATACCGTGAGGTTTGCCTTGGGATCTGTGAGAAGAGGAAGCCTGCTTATGGTCCACTGATTCAGAGTTTCATCAATCACAAGGTAGGGGTTGAGATCATGGATTCCTATCCCGTGGTCAAAGGCAAGAGGATGGTTCCCTCTCTCATTCGTGGAGTGGAGATTCCGGAGTACTCAAGGTCCAAGTCCAAATCTCCTATGGCCACTCCTTCTGCTTCCACGAGTGGTGTTAGTGCCTCTCAGCGTCCTCCCGGTGGCATTGCCAAGTTCTTCAAGGCTATGTTCAACATGTGCAGTGACACCAGGCAATTGCTCATGAGGCGAGAGAGTTGGCTAAGGAGACCCGCCGCATTCAGAACTCTGACCGCAGAGCTGCTGGGATTCCTCTACCTGATGATCCTCCTTCTCTTGAGCCCACTGTCTATGTGCCTTTTGAGATGCCTAAGATCCATGACGATGACTTCTACTTTGGTGTGCCTCCTGCTGATGTTGAGGATGATGATGTGGAGTCAGGGTCTATTGAATATGACTTTGATGCTGTTGGGCTTGGTGGTGGTGGTACTCATGAGCCGGAGGAGGCAGAAGAAGATGAGGATGATGATGAGCAAGATGAAGATGACGCTTGATTTCTTGGGTCGTTAGTTGGACTCGTTTTCCCTTTTTGGCGTCTTGATGCCAAAGGGGGAGAAGGAGTCCCATATTAGGATTCCACGGGCTTTGCAAGGGTTGGGGCACAAGTCTTTTGCCTTTTGATTTCGATCTTATAGGCTTGTGCTCCGGTATCTTTATTTCGTTTCTTTCGTTTGAAACTTTGTATTATTTGTGTGGAACCTCGTGACGTATTTGTGTCACCCTTCCCGTGGTTATGCTACTATTATCATGCGTGCTATTATCTATTATCAATGCATGTTGTATGAACTTGTTTAGACGGCTTGGTGTCTAAAACATAGGGGGAGCAAAGCCTATGAAGTGTGTGCCTCACGACACACATCGAGGAAGAACTCCGTCTATTTTTTGGACACCATTTCTTTAGTTCATATTGTTTTATTCCCGTGAAATCTTTATGTTGTCATCAAACACCAAAAAGGGGGAGATTGAAAGTGCATTCTCGATATCTCGCTGTTTTGTGTGTTTGTTAACAACATAAAGAAGTTACTAACCGTATGTGCTACTTTGTCAAAGGACTTGGTCTTAAATCAGCATGTATACGGTGTCAAAAAAATGGTGAAGAAATCGAAGATCAACGAACTTTTCCGGGCCATAAAAAGGGTTTTCAAAGTGCAATCCGGATTATTCTGAAGGAGTCCGGAATCCGGATTCAGTCCGGATGAGTCCGACCGCAACGTGATTTTCTCTTTTGCAATCCGGATTATTCCGGATGATTCCGGGATCCGGATTCACTCCGGACGATTCCGACTGCAACGAGATTTTCTCTGTTGCAATCCGGATTCAGTCCGGATGATTCCGACTGCAACGTGAATTTCTCTGTTGCAATCCGAAATCAGTCTGGATGATTCCGGGATCCGGAAAATTCCGACAATCCGGGGTGGTCGCAGTTTGGGCAGAAAAACGGCTAGTTTGAGTGGGGGCTATAAATAGCCCCTCTCTTTCTTCCGCAAGGGTTAGCTCCACCAGCATTGAAGCCTCCATTGATTGAGCTCACCCACCAAGCTAGATCTCCCTCCTCCTCCACCCAAACTTGTTGATTCTTTGAGGATTGAAGGAGGACCACCGGATCTACATCTTCACCAACCGGATTTCCATTTCCCTCTCATTCACTTGAGAGATCTTTGCCTAGGGTTTCCTCATGTGGAGAACCTAGGCTTCTTGTTACTATTGGTGATTCAAGAAGAGTTGGGATCCCCCAATTAAGTTGTGGGTGTGTGCCCCAAGTGTTTGTAAAGGATTCAATCCCCGCCTCAAAGGGGTTCAATAGTGAGAGGTGAACTAGGACTTTGTGGCGGAAGTTCATCGGAGAATAGGGTGAGGCCTTTGTGGCGTTGAATAGGCCTTCATGGAGAGCTCACACCCCTCCAACGAGACGTACTCGCTTAACAAGGAGGAACTCGGGAATACATCGTGTCTCCGTGTGCTTCCATCGGTTACCTCGTTCCTCACTCTCTACTTACTCGTACTTGTAGCATTTATTGTAGTACTTGTTGTTTTAAGTGTTGTCCTAGTTGCATTAATTGCTTGCCCTGTCATATAAGTAAATTCACCATTAGTTGCACTATCCAGAGAATTTATCTTTCAGTTGATTGGTGTTGGAGAAGAGTAAAATATTTCATGCTTATAGTGGTGCAATAGGAATCATGTTTCGACTGTGGTTTAGCCTTTGGCATGTCATGTTAGATGTTATTTTAATTGTGTTCTTAGTAGTATATGATATATCATGACTAGTCTCAAATAGCTGAGAGTGCTTAATGTGCCATTGAAATTAAATCATGTGGTGTTTCCTCATAATAAAACATGGTATTGTGGTATTCTCCTTTGAATGATTTATCTGGATTGACTTGGCGCATGCTCACACCATGTTATGACTATAAACCAGTCACCTTTAGCCTTCATGATCATTTAGTTTTTTACTTGTAATATCACTTCATGCTTTGGTTAATAATGTTTTGTCGCTATGCATGATTATGGACGTTATTGCTCTCTTAGTTGGTCGCTCCCAGTCTATTGCAAGCCTCCACCCTGTACTGAGTATGAGCTCTACTTGTGCATCCAACTCCCAAAAACCAAAGTTTTCCCTTGAAGCCATTAAACATGAAAATATGATAAGTCATTTTATAGCATTCATTGACATAGACATACACCTCTCTCAAAATTACATTTTCAATACCTCTGTTTTATTAAATAAAAAGCTCTAGCACATGAGTAATCCTTGTTTCCCTCTGCGAAGGGCATTTATTTTACTTTTATGCCGAGTCTTCATCTTCTTACTTTATGCACCAGTTAAGAGAGCACAGATGTCATTATGAGTATAATGTGCATAGTCCCTGAAAGTGCATTCTCGATATCTCGCTGTTTTGTGTGTTTGTTATCAACATAAAGAAGTTACTAACCGTATGTGCTACTTTGTCAAAGGATTTGGTCTTAAATCAACACGTATACGATGTCAAAGAAATGGTGAAGAAATCGAAGATCAACGAACTTTTCCGGGCCAGAAAAAGGGTTTTCAAAGTGCAATCCGGATTATTCCGGAGGAGTCCGGAATCCGGATTCAGTCCGGATGAGTCCGACTGCAACGTGATTTTCTCTGTTGCAATCCGGATTATTCCGGATGATTCCGGGATCCGGATTTAGTCCGAACGATTCCGACTGCAACGGGATTTTCTCTGTTGCAATCCGGATTCAGTACGGATGATTCCGACTGCAACGTGAATTTCTCTGTTGCAATCCGGAATAAGTCCAGATGATTTCGGGATCCGGAAAATTCCGGAGCAGTCCGGGCTGGTCGCAGTTTGGGAAGAAAAACGGCTAGTTTGAGTGGGGGCAATAAATAGCCCCTCTCTTTCTTCCCCAAGGGTTAGCTCCACCAGCATTGAGGCCTCCATTGATTAATCTCACCCACCAAGCTAGATCTCCCTCCTCCTCCACCCAAACTTGTAGATTCTTTGAGGATTGAAGGAGGACCACCGGATCTACATCTTCACCAACCGGATTTCCATTTCCCTCTCATTCACTTGAGAGATCTTTGCCTAGGGTTTCCTCATGTGGAGAACCTAGGCTTCTTGTTACTAGTGGTGATCCAAGAAGAGTTGGGAGCCCCAATTAAGTTGTGGGTGCGTGCCCCAAGTGTTTGTAAAGGATTCGATCCCCGCCTCAAAGGGGTTCAATAGTGAGAGGTGAACTAGGCCTTTGTGGCGGAAGTTCATCGGAGAATAGGGTGAGGACTTTGTGGCGTTGAATAGGCCTTCGTGGCGAGCTCACACCCCTCCAACGAGACGTACTCCCTTAACAAGGAGGAACTCGGGAATACATCGTGTCTCCGTGTGCTTCCATCGGTTACCTTGTTCCTCACTCTCTACTTACTCGTACTTGTAGAATTTATTGTAGTACTTGTTGTTTTAAGTGTTTTCCTAGTTGCATTAATTGCTTGCCCTGTCATGTAAGTAAATTCACCATTAGTTGCACTATCTAGAGAATTTACCTTTGATTTTAGCCTAAACCTTGTTAAAAATTAAAATTGGTCGTAGCACCTATTCACCCCCCTCTAGGTGCCCATACTTTACTTTCGGTCCCAAAATTTATTATTGATTGATTCATGATTATGGTATTGTTTGCTCTCAAATTATTTGTATCTAGTCATCATTTGAACTTGAAGTTGTCCTGGCATTTATTTTTTTCTACCACACGAAGGACAAGCTGGATACCACTTTATGATGTTTTTTCTTTATGATTGAAACAAATGTATCACTTTCATTGCATTATTATTCATTTTCAATTATTTGTGTTAGTTTTAATGTGCAACATAGTTGCTAAGGATACATTAGTTCAAATAACATTTATCATGCCTTTGTTAAAGTACTTTGATCTCAGCTTACAATGATTTTACATAATGTTGATCGAGATTGTGTTGGTTTCATGTAACCTCAAAAATTATTTTGTTATCACTTACCTTCTCGAGAATGAGCAGAGTTAAGCTGGGGGATGCTGATGCGTTGCAAACGTATCTATTATTTTTTTATGCTCCATGTTTGTTTTCTATCCAACGCCTTGATGTTTTCCACATGTTTTCTCATGTTTTACTTTGTTTTGCGGATGTTTTCATAGACTAACCTATTAACGAGATGCCCCAGGCCAGTTGTTGTTTTCTGATGTTTTTCTATTTCAGAAAACTTCTTATAGAAATATTCTCGAAAAGGGCTGAAAATCCAGGGATACCGTTTTTTACCCGGAATGAAGAAGAAGTCCAAAGAAGAGCCGGAGGGAGCCAAGTGGCCCCCAGAGGGGTGCCAGGCGCGGCCCCACCCTAGGCGTGAGCCCCTAGGTGCCATGGCCACCGCCTCTCATTGCCTATAAATTTCCCCAAACCCTAAAATGTTCGGGAATAGAGTTATTTTCCACAAAACATACAGAGAGGAGTCGTCATCTCGAAAGTTGAATCTAGGGCTTCGGCAGCCCTGTTCCGGCACCCTGCCGAAGGGGGTAATCGTCATCGGAGGCCTCTACATCGCCATGATTGCCTCAAGACAGTGAGTAGTTCATCTTGGGACTACGGGTCCATAGCAGTAGCTAGTTGGTTGTTATCTCCGTTATACCTCCATGTTTAGAATCTCGTGAGCTGCCTCACATGGTCAAGACCACCGTATGTAATTGTGCATGATGTGTTTGCTATGATCCGATGAACCATGAGATTATGATTATTTTGTTCATGTCAATCTGAGATGCTTCACTTACATTTGTAGAGAGTTTTATTTTTTTTCTTGCAATGCTCTCTGGTGCTTATGATTACCTTGGCCCTGTAGTTGTTTTCACCTCCAAGAGAGGGTTTACATGCTAGATAGTGGGTTCATGCCTCCCATACATCTGTGCTCGAGTGACAGAAACATGACAGATGGGGGATGTTGATGAACCACAAGTATAGGGGTGTATCGTAGTACTTTCGATAAATAAGAGTGTCGAACCCAACAAGGAGCAGAAGGTGTTGACAAGCAGTTTCAATGAAGGAATAACTCTAAATACTGAAAGATAGATTTGTAGGGGTTTTTTGATATTGCAGATAAATAAAGTGCGAGTAAATAAAATGCAGTAGTAATAATTGCATCAAATGGCCCAATCCTTTCTTCAGCAAAGGACAAGCCGGAGGGTTTACTTATGATTAACAAACGTTCTCGAGGACACATGGGAGGTTTCTGTCAAGTGCTTTTGTTCCATGCAGCTGAATAATGTTAGGTGTTTTGGTAAGTGTTGTGTGGGTGAACCTATGCTAATGTACCGTCCCATCCAAGACTAATACATACTTGTTATTATACCACTTGCAAGCATCCGCAACTACAAGAAAGTAATTAAGAAATAAATCTAACCACAACTTTAAACTCCGGGATCCTACGCTCCCTCATGAAATGGTTTCCTAACGGGGGTTTAGGTTTATGTCACTCCGGCAACCCCACAATTAGTAGCCAAATACACGATGCATCCTCCTAGTCCCATAAATGGTGAAGTATCATGTAGTCGATGTTCACATGAAACCACTAAAAGAATAACACCACAACTTAAATATCAAACATTAAATATTATTCAACATTACTTCACTACTAACAACTTCAGTTCTCCCATGTCTTAAAGAACAACACGAACTACTCACAAGACATCATGTGGATCATAATCAGAGGTGATATAATGGATGATAACAATCTGGTCATAAAGTGCAAACACCGATAAATCTCACAAGCATCAACTACTAACAAGTAATCCACACCGGGAGAGAGATTTAATGCAAAACAACGATAGATGCCCCTAATTGTTATAGCGGGATGACGGTGGATGATGAGGGTGATGGTGCTGGTGGTGGTGATGATGATGATGACAATCTTGTTTATGCCCGGAGCGATGACGGTAACGATGGCGGTGATTTCCCCTCTCCGGAGAGGAATTTCCCCGGCAGATTTCTCCCTGCCAGAGAGATTTTCTCTCTTGGGTGTTTTTCTCCCCGAGGCGGTGGCGGAATAATTCTTTGACGATGCAATGAGGCTTAGGGTTCCCTAGGGGCCAAGCACACAAAAATACCCCCTAAGAGGTGGACCAGGGTGGCCACACCCCTAGGTGGCGCGGCCATGGGGCGCCACCCCATGGTGTGGGCCCCTGGTGGCCCCCTCTGGCTCTCCTTCTGGCTGGGTTCCTCCTCTGAACTTTTAGGACACCCCGGTGTCCCTCTTCTTCTTCTGATCTTCTGAAATATGGTATCTCGGCGGTGCTTTTTCCATCAGATTCCTGGTCCCGGTGTTTATTCTCCAAAAATTATGAAACATGCAAAATAAGATAAAATAACATAAGGGATGCATCATAACATGAAATATATCGATGAATAACAGAAAATTATGATATAAAATAGTGATGCAAAATGGACGTATCAAGTCCCCGCAAGCTTAGACCTCGCTTGTCCCCAAGCGAAACTGAACTCTGTAAAAATGACCACACGTTTATGGAGTGAAGAATCGATAAATAAAATACGGACAAGAAGCATCACATTTATCTATGCATCAATCATTACAAACAACAACTTCCTCTCATATAACTTAACTTGAAACAAGTAAAGGGAGTCACAAACAAAGAGGTGATGGAAAACTTCGTTCTTTGTCAGAGAACATTTAATGAAATCATACTTATCTTAGGTGAAGTCTTTATAAAAAGGTTTATATTGTAGAGCTTAACATGTTTAATTATAACAACTCTTTTACAGTGGTTCATAGCTTTCAAAGAATATTCATTCAGATAATAAAGCATGTGCTAAACAAAGAAGGATAGAAAACATGATTGAATAAATCAACATATAGATGATGAGATCACAACAACTCAAATGCTTGCTGGAGACTGAAAGGAATGGGTTTACTGACTCAACATAAATGTAAAAGAAAGGCCCTTCGCAGAGGGAAGCATTGACCACTCATGTGCTAGAGCTTTTATTTTAATAAACAAAGGTATAAAATGCATGACACTCCTCCCATCCATCTTACACAAACCATGGCTAACCGAATCCTCGGGTGCCTGCCAACAATCACAAATCGTGGAGGAGTGTCTAAATTTTGAGAGAGGTGTATGCTTATGTAAAAGAATGGAAGGTCATCCCTCTTTCTCTTTTGTTTACACAATTATGTTTTGACTGATAAATCAGGGGAAAAAAGAGTGAAGAGAATTTGTATTATTATTTGGGGCTGGGAACCCCGCTGCTAGCTCTTCTAGCATTCAGATAAGCGGATGAAGCCACTAGTCCAGGTGTGTGAGTCCAATCAACAAGTGATATAAAGATTCTCTATTTGCGTCCTCATGAGCTAAACCAGGAACACAAAACAGGGATAATTTGAAAGTTTTAAAGGTAGCACATGAGCAATTTACTTGGAGTGGCGGTGAAATGTCACATGTAGGAAGGTATGATGGACACAAATGGAAAGGTTTTGGTTCATGGTTTGGATGCACGAGTAGAGCTCAAACTCAGTACAGGGTTTTTGGCTAGCAAGGCTGGGTAGCAAGCATAAGAGTTGAAGGAAAACAAACAAATATACATATGATGAAACCAATCATGCAATCTTCAATGAAAGCCCAAGCGATCTTAACTTGTGAATACTAAGTTTATGAGCTAAAAGTAAAATTTCTCTTTCTTATACTAGCATCTCAAATTATTATTTCTGCTGACCCAAGCAAAGTTTGCCAAAACCAACTAGATTAACTTGATGATCTCTAGAGTCAGGCCGGGCGTTCGGGTTACCCGAAAAATTCGGGTCGGGTTATTCGGGTTTTTAAAAATTCGGGTTCTGAAAAATGATACCCGAAATTTAGCCAAAATAATAAGAACCCGACAATTCGGGTACCCGATAAGGTTCGGGTTTTCCCGATTTGCCCGAATAGGAGTATCACTTAAAGAAATTCCTCAATGCATCACAGTTGTAGCTACTAGAGGAGGACTTAGGCAGATGGATCGGCGCGACACTGCACCCGTACATGCAACACCGGAGCAGCACTTCATCACAACATGTCATTCACTCCAGGGAGGCAGCGGGCACTGCGATGTACACAGTATGCCGTCAAGGTAGGCGACGAGCGCTGCAGCATGTCGTCAAGGTAGGAGGCGGGTGCTGCATATCACCACAACACGTCATCCAGGTAGGCGGCTGACACGTTGCAGCTCCTTGTCATCTCAGGCTAGGACGGGTGCGAGGGGATGGGTGGAAGGCGACCGTGTACAGGCGGCGGCCAGATCAGGGTCTCGGTCCATCGTGGACTGTTCATGTGCGTAAAGTTGAGCGATTGAGGCTTCGTGACTTGTGGTCAATGATGCGTACTTGGGCTCTACGGGAGTTTAATTCACGTTGTTAGGCTATGCGGGCGTTTAATTCATTGTATTGGGATACAATTACTTATCTATTTCGGGTTATTCGGGATGTTTGGGTTACAGAAGTATAAACCCGAATTTCCCGTATAAAATTCGGGTTTTAGAATTGAAACCCGAATAGGTTCTCGGGTTTTTCGGGTTCGGGCAATTCGGGTTCGGGTTCGGGATTTTCGGGTTCAGGCTTCGGGTTTCAGGTTTTATGCCCAGCGTGACTCTAGAGTGATACCAAATACTAATAACAAGCTCAACCATTTGACAGAAGTTGAAAACTGAAATAATGTGCACAGAAAGTAAGTGATGAAACTTCTCGTTAATATTTCAAACCGGCAAGTATATTTCAAACCGGCAAGTCACACCAACGGATACAACGATAACCAACTAAGAAGAGACACTTCCATACTGCAAACCATCCTATATGATAACTTCTCTACTCATGATATGACTCTACTGAAAATGTAAAAGATGAAAGATAGTGATGTGATACCGCGGCACTCCCTCCAAGCTTGGAACAAGCCGAGGGGATGCCAAAACCAATGAAGAATCAATTCTTCGGTGATGGTGAAGGTGTAATCACTCGAAGAGGAGTTAGAAAGCCTTTGATGATACGACGAAGCTCAATGTTTTCCGCTTCTAGAATTGCTACCTCGGCCTTGAGAATACGATATTGTTCGCAGAATTGACCGGCAACCCGGTGTGCTTCAGCTATCACAAGGAACACGTTGGGGTCTTGATCCTGAGGCGCGGTCCCCAGCACATTATGAGAGTAGCGACGCTGAGGGTTAATGGATCCTACAAAGGTGGGGTTCCTCGTTGGTCCCGGTGCAGCCCTCCGGATCTCTTCCCTCAAAATGTTAACCATGTCTTCCCTCCTTGCATCTGTCTCTTCCTCCGTCGCCCATCCCGCGAAAGCACCCTCGTGGATGTCTTGCTGGATTTGTCGAAGACGACGTGCAGCGTAATCTTCAATGCTAGAGCTGAAGGAGGACATCTTGACCTAGAAACTCCGAACTCCTGACAGGAAAACAACTCGAAATAGAAACACGACGAGAAAACGATATACGGACCTCGGGGGTCCAGGGGATTATATAGCAAAAAGTTTTGTAACGAAAGGAAATTCTAGGTCGAAAATGAGTCGGAGAGGGGTTCTGAGGCGCCCACACCATAGGCTGGCGTGGCCAGGAGTGGGCCCGCGCCACCCCATGGTGTGGAGCCTCCGAGCTCCGACTCTGCCTCGTTTCCGGCTCATAATTTTTCATATTTTCCAAAAATAGTGAAAATAAAAGTTGGAAGATGTTTCGTGAACGTTTTCTTACCAAAATTGATACCTATTTGAAAACTGACTCTGCAGTCTCTGAAATATGCTTCTTAATAAATTCCTCTGGGATCATGGCTCGAATATAATCAACATTTTCATTCTTTGACCATTCACCACTTGTGAAGAGTTGTCTTCAAGGGAAACAATTTTAATTGCCCCCGAACGGTATACCTCTTCAATAACAAAAGGTCTTTCCCATCTCGAGAGTAATTTTCCTGCAAAAAATCTGAGACGAGACCTATACAATAGCGCTTTCTCACCAACATGAAATTCTCTTTTAATAATTCTCTTATCATGCCACCTTGTAACATTCTCTTTAAAGAGCTTAGCATTTTCATATGCTTCACTCCTCCATTCATCTAAAGAACTTAAGTCAAGCAACATTTTCTCACCAGCAAGTTTAAAATCTCTATTTAGGTCTTTCACTGCCCAATAAGCTTTGTGTTGTAGTTCTAGGGGCAAGTTGCAAGATTTTCCATAAACCATCTTATAAGGAGACATGCCCATGGGATTTTTATAAGCAGTTCTATAAGCCCACAGAGCATCATTTAATTTCTTAGCCCAATTTTTTCTAGATTTGTTAACAGTCTTTTGCAAGATAGACTTGATTTCTCTATTTGATAATTCTACTTCCCCACTAGTTTGAGGATGATAGGGTGAGGCAATTCTACGATTAACATCATATTTAGCAGGAGTTTTTATAAAACCACCATGAATAAAATGAGAACCCCCATCAGTCATAAGATATCTAGGCACACCAAACCTAGGGAAAGTAATATCTTTAAGCATTTTTTAGTGAGGTTTCACCATCAGCACTTTTAGTAGGTATAGCTTCTACCCATTTAGTAACATAATCAACAGCAACACGAATATGAGTGTAGCCTTTTGAAGGAGGGAAAGGACCCATAAAGTCAAATCCCCAACAATCAAACGGTTCAATAACAAGAGAATAATTCATAGGCATTTCATTACGTCTGGAAATATTTCCAGCCCTTTGACATTGATAACAAGATAAAACAAAATTTCTAGCATCTTTAAAGAGAGTAGGCCAATAAAAACCTGATTGTAGAACTTTATGTGCAGTTCTATCTCTAGCGTGATGTCCTCCATAAGCACTACTATGACGTTTTCTCAATATCTCTTGTTGTTCATTTTCAGGAACACATCTTCGCATAATACCATCAACACCTTATTTATATAAGTGTGGGTCATCCCAAAAATAATGCCTCAAATCATAGAAGAATTTTCTTCTTTGCTGAGCTGTAAAGGTAGGAGGCAAATACTTCGAAAAAATAAAGTTAGCATAATCAGCATACCATGGGCTCTCTTGAGAGCTCACTTTTATTGAAGCTAACTGTGCATTAGGAAAACTATCATTAACCAGAATAGGGTCATCAGAGATATTTAATAATCTAGACAAATTATCAGCAACAGGATTTTCAGCACCCTTCCTATCCACAATATGTAAATCGAACTCTTGTAAGAGAAGCACCCATCCAATAAGCCTAGGCTTAGCATCTTTCTTTTCCATAAGGTACTTAATAGCAGCATGATCAGTGTGAATAGTAACTTTAGAATCAACAATATACTGCCTAAATTTATCACAAGCAAAAACTACAGCTTGGAACTCTTTCTCAGTGGTAGCATAATTCTTTTGAGCAACATCAAGAGTTTTACTAGCATAATGAATAACATTTAACTTCTTATCTACCCGCTGTCCAAGAACAACACCTACAACATAATCACTAGAATCACACATAATTCCAAACGGTAAATTCCAATCAGGTGGTTGAACAATAGGGGCTGATATTAAAGCCTTCTTTAAAATTTCAAAAGCTTCTTTACAATCTTCATCAAAAACAAAAGGTACATCTTTTTGAAGAAGATTAGTAAGAGGATTTGATATTTTAGAGAAATCTTTAATAAACCTTCTATAGAAACCAGCATGACCAAGAATACTACGAATACCTTTAACATCCCTGGGACAGGGCATTTTCTCAATAGCTTCAACTTTAGCTCTATCAACTTCAATACCTCTTTCAGAGATTTTATGTCCAAGTACAATTCCTTCATTAACCATAAAATGGCATTTCTCCCAATTAAGAACAAGATTAGTCTCCTCATATCTCTGCAAAACTTTATCAAGATTCTGCAAAGAATTATCAAAAGAAGTTCCATAGACGGAGAAATCGTCCATGAAGACTTCCACAATTTCTTCACAAAAACCATGAAACATAGCAGACATACATCTTTGAAAAGTAGAAGGAGCATTACATAAACTAAAAGGCATACGTCTATAAGCTTAGGTTCCAAAAGGACAAGTGAAAGTTGTTTTCTCTTTATCAGGCTTTCTTACAGCAATTTGAGAGAACCCAGAATAACCATCAAGAAAGCAGAAATGAGTTTTCTTAGACAACCTTTCTAACATTTGATCAATAAAAGGCAAAGGATAATGATCTTTCTTAGTAACTTTGTTAACCTACCTAAAACCAATGCACATCCTATAACCAACCTCTACTCTTTGAGGAATAAGTTCATTATTTTCATTTGGCACAACAGTCATCCCTCCTTTCTTAGGGACGCAATGCACATGACTAACCCATCTACTATCAACAATAGGATAAATAATACCAGCATCAAGGAGTTTCAATACCTCATTTCTTACCACATCCTTCATCTTAGGATTTAAACGGCGTTGATGCTCAACAACTGGCTTTGCATCAGGTTCGATATTAATAGCATGCTGACATATAGTAGGAGAAATCCCCTTCAAATCAGCAAGAGTATAACCAATAGCACATATGTGTTTCTTCAATATTCCCAATAATCTCTCCTCTTCTTTACCAGAAAGTTTGAAACTAATAATAACAGGATATAATTTCTTATCATCAATATGAGCATACTTAAGATTGTCAGGCAAGGGCTTTAAATCAAAAACAGGATCCTCCTTGGGTGGTAATGTGGTACCCAAGTCTTCCACCGGTAAATTATGTTTCAGCATTGCTGGATGATGTAGGAAAATCTCGTCAATTTCATTCCTTTCTTCCATAAAGACATCACTTTCGTGGTCTTCCATGTATTGCTGCAAAGGATTGTTAGGAGCAAGAGCAATAGCAGCCAATTGTTCAAATCTATAATTCTCATTAGGCAATTCAGCTTCATAAGGTGCTTTAGCAAATTTGGAGAAATTAAATTCATAAGACTCTCCATCAAACTTTGTAAGGATTTTCTCCTTTTTACAATCAATAATAGCGCAACAAGTGTTTAAGAAAGGTCTACCAAATATAATAGGACAAGTATCACTAGCAGAAGTGCCTAGTACTAGAAAATCAGCAGGATACTTAGTTTTACCACATAAGACCTCCACATCTCTAACAATACCAATTGGAGAAATAGTTTCCCCATTAGCAAGTTGAATAATCACATCAATGTCTTCAAGTTCACAAGAACCAATTTTCATGCATGATTTCTTTATAAACCTCATAAGGAATAGCACTAGAACTAGCACCAATATCACACAAACCGTAATAGCAATGATCACCTATCCTAACAGATAGCATAGGAACACTAGGTTTCCTAGATTTACCAGGATGAGAGATAATATTAGAAGCATCTTCACAAAATAAAATGTGTCCCTTTTCTACATTTTCAGAAACAAGGTCCTTTACTATTGCTACTGTAGGTTCTACAGTTATTTTTTCCTCGGCTTCTACAGGTTTCCTTGCACTTTTATTAACCACACTAGCTAACATAGAATGTTCTTTTACCTTAGCAGGGAAAGGCATTTTCTCAATATAAGGTTCAGGCACAATAGAATCAACAATATGAACTTCTATATCTCTAGCAGGAACACAATTAATAGTATCTTTATAAGGTGCATGGTACTTGTCCCATTCCTTTTTAGGAATATCAAAATAGGAAGCAAAGGCCTTATATAAGTTTGCAACAACTTGAGGATCAAGACCATAAACAATACTAACATTATGAAAATCATCGGATGCCATAAAAGTTTTAATGCATTCATAGTCATAATTTATACCTGACTTTCTACCTTTGTCATTCTCCCATCCTTCAGTGTTTTCTTGAATACGGTCAAGAATATCCCATTTAGCTTCATCTTTCATACGTGTAAATGATCCAAAACAAGAAGCATCCAATAAATCCTTATCATGAAGAGAAAGTCTTGCATAGAAATTATTAATAACAATATTACTGGGGAGCTCATGAACGAGGCATTTGAGCATTAGTAACTTCAGTCTCCTCCATGCCTGGGCAATACTCTCTCCGTCATGAGGCAAAAAATTATATATATATAATTCTGATATCTATTGTCGAGACATCGTAGTAGGGTTCATAGACGGGGGTGCCATGAGGCCTACGAGTAAATACATGGGGGGGAACGTGGTAGTATGACAACCAGGGACACCAAAGTTTACCCAGGTTCGGTACATCGCAACTAGGCGGCGTTCCTACTCCTGCTACCCCAACTGGCGCAGGCGGAGAAAACCAGTCTGCACAGGAGGCAGAGTATCCAGTGCCGACCAGCCAGCCCATTGCATCCGGGACATATGCGAGGGGAAGGGCGGTGCCGGAAATGGGTGGCCCTTCTCGTACAACTGAGGAGGAACCCATTCCGACTTTTGACAAAGACTTTAAGGTAAAGGAATAACCGTTTGACGAACACGGATACATTCATCCATCGGCCGCCAAATTCTTCGCTCCAGCACCTCTGATCCTTCCTTGGCCGCAAGACGGGCTTGTTGTAAGGAATACCTTCGTATTTTCACCTCGGCAGGTCATCCAGGACGGCCTTTGCCATGTTGGGATTCTTTTTGCCGACCATGCAAAAGAATTCAATGAAAACTTGGCAGACCTGACCAAGATGAGCCAGGTAAAATCTCTAGCCCCCAAGCAATAAGTCAAATGTATACTTTTGTCTTAATGCTTTTTTCATTGTTATGCTTGTTTTTAACTTAAGCATTGTTCTGTTTCTTTTCCATGTTTCAGCAAACTGCTGAGAACATCAAATCGGAAGTTTTCAACAAACTTACCATCAAGAACCAAGAGGTAAAAACCCTTCTTTCGATTCTTGAGGATAAGGAGGCGGAACTGGCATCCACTCAACAAAAGCTGAGTGAATCAGCAGGTAAAAATTTCTCTGCTTTCAGTTGTGATTTTTTCTAAGTTGTTTTCCGAGTTTCTAATTGTTCCTTTACTTGCTTTTCTGCTTCTTTGGCGAAAGCCAAGCAAATTGTTGAAGATGACGTCAACGCCAAAAACCTCCGCCGCGAGAACCTGGAATGTTACTTATCAATAAGTACGTTCCCGAGAAATCTGGGGAGCTCTCGGAAGTTGAAAAACTTCCGGAAGCTATCGTGGAGGTGGCGAATCGCAAGGAGTCCCTGCTCCGTTCTACGGCTCGCGGTGGTGCACGCATGGCCCTTGGGCTCATGCGCATGCACTACCCTACTGTCAAATCTTGGCGGGTGGCGTCCGGCATCCCTCAGGGATACACGGAAACTCAACGGGCCAGCATCTTTGATGAAATCAAAGGTCGCGCCACCAAGATTGCCACCATGGTGAACATCTCCACCTTCTATCCCAAAGAAGCGATCCCGGCAACTCCAGAGGAATCCAGCAGCGAGGAAGAGTCGGATGCCTGAAGAAGCTGCCTGGTCCTGAGTAGGAGATGGAAAAAATAGAAGCATTATTGTTCTTACAATGTAAACCTTATTGTAATGATTTCTATTCCTTTGTATAAACAAGTACTCCGCTTTTGCAGTTAATTATCAAGTCTTTGCAAGTTTTCCGGGTTTTTATTCCTTTATCTTCTAAGTTCTCTGGCTTATATGTCTTAACTGTCCTTAGTGTTTGAAATGGCTGGATAGTACTTAATCTTCATGCCAAGTGACTGGGTACAACCGATCAGTCGAAACTCGAAAACATGGATCATACTAAAGGAATTTTTACTTACTAGCTCCAATGACCCAACATAAAAACAATTAGATAATACTTAGAGAAAAAGTAAGGAATTTTTTATGAAACTCAGGAACGCATGCACAATCTGGGTTTCCTTAAGCCTCCTTAGGCTGAAAATCATTCAGTTTTTTAACTCCGAGCACGTAGGCACAATTTGGGTTAACATTGAGTATTTTGAAAGATCATTGGGAAATAGATAAGGCGGACTTATGCTTTGTATGAAAACAGATAAAACAGTAATGCATGAATTCCGACAATTTCATTTCATGATCTCAAAGATGTTTACATAGAAATTGAACTAAGTGTAGAAGGGACGTAACTGCTGGATGCTCCAGGGCCTTTTTGTCTCTCCTAGCTCAACATCTATATTTCTCTTTCTTTTGCGATTCAGACGCTTGGGATCATCTTCCGTGTCTCGAATATCTACAAGATAATAAGATCCATTTTTCATAGCCTTGCTAATGACAAATGGTCCCTCCCAGACTAGGGCTAACTTGTGCTTCCTTTCTTGCACCAATCTTAGGACTAGGTCACCTTCTTTCAAAGATTGATGCCTGATTTTCCGACTATGGTAGCGTCTCAATACTTGCTGATAAATGGCGGATCTTTGAAGCACAAGGTCTCGTTCTTCTTCTAAAAAAAAGACGGCATCCTGTCGAGCACATTCAGCATCCGAATCATTGTAAGCCTGCACTCTTGGGCTATCATGGAGCATGTCCGTTGGAAGTATTGCTTCTGCGCCATAAACTAGGAAAAACGGGGTTTTCCCTGTTGATCTATTTGGCATCGTTCGAATACTCCAAATCACGGAGGGTAATTGTTCTACCCATGCTCCAGCTGCTCTATGAAGAGGAGATTCGAGTCCTGGGCGTATTCCTTGCAGGATTGAGCTATTCATTCTTTCAACCTGCCCATTGGATTGTGGGTGGGCCACGGACGCAAGGTCTAGGCGTATTCCCGTTTGTCGGAAATAGTTTGCCAACTCTCCCATAGAGAAATTTTTCTCGTTGTCGGTGATTATATTGTGTGGAACTCCGTATCTCATGACTACGTCAATGATGAAGTTTCTGGCGGTCACACCATCAAGTATTTTGATGGGTTTTGCCTCCACCCACTTGGTATACTTATCTACTGCAACGAGTAGATGTGTGAGTCCGCCTCTTGCAGTTTTGAATGGTCCCATCATATCTAGCCCTAGACCGCAAATGGCGATGTGATAGGGATAGTTTTGAGTGCTTGGGTTGTCATATTCGTCTGCTTGGCGTAATACTGACATCCAGCACATGTGTTTACTATGTGTTCGGCGTCTGTCTTGGCTGTTAGCCAGAAAAACCCTGCACGGAATGCTTTCTTAACTATGATTTTTGATTGAGCATGATGTCCGCAATCTCCTGCATGAAATCCTGCACAGAATTTCACTAGGATGATATACTTTAGAATAAAAGAGATGCACAATTTCCTCCCATCCAATAGTTTGGCTATTTTTCAGCAGTTTGAACCATTCAGCGGCTCGACCTGTCAATGATATAGAGAATAATTTCCTCTTCACTTGGCTCATTGTATTACCTGCACACTTGAACAACTCGCATAATTCATGTAAAAAGAGCAAATGATCACCATGATGGATAGTTCCATCACCTGAATAGGAGTTATCCCTAACATGTTTAACAATCTTTATAGGTATTTTTTAAGGATCCAAATCATCAGGCGGTGGGTCACTTACTACCCTAGCAGTGGTAGCAGTGACCGCAAATAAGGACTCAAAAGGAGACCCAAACATAGTGTAATAAAGCATTAGACGGTAATAAAAACAACACTTACAACAGAAGCTTCCTTTATCAATTCCACTTCCCAATAGCGATTCACTCCCCGACAACGGTGCCAGAAAATAGTCTTGATGACCCACAAGTATAGGGGGTGTATCATAGTACTTTCGATAACTAAGAGTGTCGAACCCAACGAGGAGCAGAAGGTGTTGACAAGCAGTTTCAATGAAGGAATAACTGTAAATATTGAAAGATAGATTTGTAGGGGTTTTTGATATTGCAGATAAATAAAGTGCGAGTAAATAAAATGCAGTAGTAATAATTGCAGCAAGTGGCCCAATCCTTTCTTCAGCAAAGGACAATCCGGAGGGTTTACTTATGATTAACAAACGTTCTCGAGGACACATGGGAGTTTCTGTCAAGTGCTTTTGTTCCATGCAGCTGAATAATGTTAGGTGTTTTGATAAGTGTTGTGTGGGTGAACCTATGCTAATGTACTGTCCCATCCAAGACTAATACATACTTGTGATTATACCACTTGCAAGCATCCGCAGCTACAAGAAAGTAATTAAGAAATAAATCTAACTAGAACTTTAAACTCTGGGATCCTACGCTCCCTCGTGTAATGGTTTCCTAATGGGGGTTTAGGTTTCTGTCACTCCCGCAACCCCACAATTAGTAGACAAATACACAATGCATCCCCTAGGCCCATAAATGGTGAATTATCATGTAGTCGATGTTCACATGACACCACTAGGAGAATAACACCACAACTTAAATATCAAACATTAAATATTATTCAACATTACTTCACTACTAACAATTTGACTTCTCCCGTGTCCTCAAGAACAACACAAACTACTCAAAAGACATCATACGGATCATAATCAAAGGTGATATAATGGATGATAACAATCTGGTCATAAAGTGCAAACACCGATAAATCTCACAAGCATCAACTACTAACAAGTAATCCACGCCGGGAGAGAGATCTAATGCAAAACAACGATAGAGGCCCCTAATTGTTACAGCAGGATGACGGTGGATGATGAGGGTTATGGTGCTGGTGGTGATGATGATGATGATGATGACGATCTTGATGATGCCCGGAGCGATGACGGTGACAATGGCGGCGATTTCCCCTCTCCGGAGAGGAATTTCCCCGGCAGATTTCTCCCTGCGAGAGAGCTTTTCTCTCTCGGGTGTTTTCCGCCCCGAGGCGGCGGCGGAATAATTCTTCGGTGATGGAATGAGGCTTAGGGTTCACTGGGGGCCAAGCACGCGAAAATACCCCCAAAGGTGGGCCAGAGTGGCCACACCCCTAGGTGGCGCGGCCAGGGGGGCGAGCCACCCCATGGTGGCCCTCCTCTGGCTCTCCTTCTGGCTGGGTTCCTCCTCTGAACTTTTAGGACACCCCTGGTGTCCCTCTTCTTCTTCTGGTCTTCTGAAATATGATATATTGACGGTGCTTTTTTTCCATCAGATTCCTGGTCCCGGTGTTTATTCTCCAAAAATTATGAAACATGCAAAATAAGATAAAATAACATAAGGGATGCATCATAACATGAAATATATCGATGAATAACAGAAAATTATGATATAAAATAGTGATGCAAAATGGACGTATCAGATGTCTTGTTGCCACTAGGGAGAAAACATCGGTGCTCTTGTCTACGGACGAGAACCGCTGCTTAGATTACGTATTGTTCTTAATACATTTGTCTGTTGCACACAAAGCAATCACTTTGTTGCTGCAACTTAATACCAGCGAGATTTGCTGGATAGCTTTATCAAGGTGGACTTTTAGATATGGATGCATGCTGGATAGAGGTCCATATTCCTTGACGTAATGCCTACGATGTTAGAACCCATGAATTATAACTCGTCAGAATAGTATTGTTATACGTTCATGATTTTTCAATATCCTAGTTGTAATTTTTTCACCCAGCATATTTGTTTTCTTTGGAGAGACTACTAGTGAAACTATGGCCCCTGGTCCTATTTTCCTTATTATTGCAACTTTCTTTCAAGCATTTTCATCATTGTTTCCTTGCTATACCGTTTTTACTTTTATTACCTTTCATTACTCTATATGTTTAATTCTCTAGTTTTCGGCAAGACGAGAAGACTGACAAATTTCTCAGAAAGTTGGGAACAACAGAGACTTTGTCTGTTTTGTGTAGGTTCCGTGCTTGTTGAAACGCGAGAAAACAAGCAACCTTCTCCAAGACTTCGAAGTCCTACTGGTCGATAAACCCTGGTTCCACAATTGGGGGAAATTTCCGCTAGACTACATCATACCTTCCACTTGGGGTTACCCTGATCACGTCTACAAGCATCACACACCTGTTGGTCCCTTTAAACCTATCTTGGTTTGGTCACCCCCTACCGATGCTGCATTGGAACCCGACCACGATCCTCCCGATCGCTTGTTGATCTCATCCACTACTGATATTCGCTTCAAGCTGTATGGGAATTGGGAAGTCACCATTTCCGCCGCTTTCCGCAGGATTTGTGCACAGGAGGTGGGAGTGCCCCAAAATCCCACATGAGAAACAGTAGAAAGGAAGTCGCTCGTATTGATCCTCAAAGCTCATTGTTGTTTGTAGCTTACTCGATAAAACCGTGACACAACACAGTAGTAGATCACCGACAGCTATCTCCACTCTGACCCGCATGTATCTACCCCAACATCTACCTAGCTCATCCGCCTCGGCGTTCTTAACGATGCTGGTTGCCTTAGCAATCTCCTGCCCCCTTTCGGAGTTCATCAACCTTGAAGGAAGAAACATGGTCCTGGCCCAAATGGCCATTCGATCAAACTCAACTTGGTGAGTTCCCACATCTGCCTCATACTTCTTCAACAAGACGGTATGGTGTCCCACCGTCCACGGTGAGCCATCCATCACACGATCACGGTCAGACTTACGACCAAATTTGGCGATGAACATGGTCCCCCCGGATTGCCCCAGGCTGGTTTCATGGCCGCCTTGATAGTTTGGTGTTGTGGGCATACCCTTTCGGGTACCCACCATTGGTATACCGGGTGCAACGCAACCGAAGACCCACTCGGCGGCCCATCAATACTCGTGAAGCCCAAAGAAGCTGCTAGCAAATTCTTGGAGTACAAGACAAGGACTCGAATTCGTAGTCTACTAGGACTCATGTAAAATCCTCCTTGGCTACCTATATAAAGCCAGGAGGGAGGAGGGAAAGACACACACAATCCGACGGGAAGTAATCATAGACTAGGCAATACACGGGAGACACCCGTACACATCACCCATGCTAGATCTAATCTGCGCCACAACTCTGTAATCTGTACAATCTCGCTGGAATACAATCAAACAAGCAAGAGTAGGCGTTTTACCTTCCATGAAGGGTCCTGAACCTGGGTAAATCTCGCTTTGAGTCTTGCCCAAGCCGAGTAGAACACCAGCTGCTTATCCCTTCACGAAACCCCAGATCCCTCACCATGGGGATTGTTGATGTCACATCCTCGACATTGGCGCCATCCATGGGAAACTGGGGCGTTGGAATCGAGGCTTCTTCGACATCTTCACTGACAAACCGCCACTCGCCGATCTGGGCGGGCTCGATTAGACTCGGGCCCGTCTACTTCACCAAGCACTCGCCGGCATCGTGCACGGTGTTCGACGCGCTAGACTGGTGTGTAGATCACTTTCGTCGGCGTCATCATCTACATCAACATCATTCTTCACGCGCAGGCTGCAGGACAGCCGCAACGTCTGTATTGCAGATGTCACCGACAATGACACGGGACTTATATTGATGAATACTTCAATAAAAAGATGCAAAATTAAATTCTCTATCATCTCCAAGAAGATTCGGACAATTTCGATGGTTAGATCTCCGTGGATGACCCGAACACTGAAGCCTTGTCAGAATCTGACGGAACCCCGCGCGACTTTGGTAAAACAATTATCGAGCTCTACTTGGATATCAAATTGAAGATCCCACCATTGAATACGTGCCGAATACAATCCTGCACCAACACATCTTTTTTGAGACAATTACAATGGTTAGATCTCCGTCAGCGGCTCGCGCACATCGACACATTTTTGGATCTCTGCGAGTCCGTGATGTCTACGCACGCTTCTATTCTTGTAGACAATGTTGGGCCCCCCAAGTGCAGAGGTTTGTAGAACAGCAGCAAGTTTCCCTTAAGTGGATTACCCAAGATTTATCGAACTCAGGGAGGTAGAAGTCAAATATATCCCTCTCAAGCAACCCAGCAATCAAGATACAAGAAGTCTCTTGTGTCCCCAACACACCCAATATACTTGTCAGGTATATAGGTGCACTAGTTCGGCGAAGAGAGAGTAAAATGCAAGTAATATGGATGATAATAAGTTATAATAGCAATCTGAAATAAAAATGGCAGCAAGCAAACATGTAGCAGAACAGGCGGAAAACGGTGTTTCAATGCTTGGAAATAAGGCCTAGGGCTCCTACTTTCACTAGAGGACACTCTCAACAATGCTCACATAATTGAATGCATAAATATCATTTCTTCACTATGCTACTCCGAACCACTCTCCGGTCAGATAACAAACACTAATAATTGCGTAGGGCTTTAACAACACTCCTAAAGTCTATATTCCCTCTCTAGGGCACCCCAATGTCACTACGAGCGCCATAAATTAGTAAACAAACGCCACAATTTCACCGGTTCACCTTCCAACACAAGATATAAATATCATGCTAAACCACACGGAGCACACACAGTCACCTTTGCCCCGTGATCAAAGTGTTTACGGAGACAACAAAACCACTTGAGTAGCATAACAGATGAAGATCAATCTACATATTCAACTAGATTACAAAGCTCATGATCACATAAAGATCACACCATGGAGAGAGAGATGAACCACATAGCTACCGGTAGAGCCCCCAGCCCCGGGGGAGAACTACTCCCTCCTCATCATAGGAGACAGCAAAAGCAATGGAGATGGCGGCGGATTCGGTGGAGATAACTTCTGGGGGCACTTCCCCGTCCCGGCAGGGTGCCAGAACAGAGATCTGTCCCACGAAACTTGTCGGTGGCGGCGGCGGAGCTACGGATGCATTTTGCGGAAAAGGTCGATTCTCTTAGGGTTTATCCCTCGGGGAGTATATATGGGCGAAATGGCGATGCCGGGAGGTGACCAGGGGGCCCATACCCCTAGGTGGCATGGCTAGGGGGTGGTGGCACCACCCTATGGTGTGGCCACCCTGTGCCCCCCTCCGGGGCTCTTTGGGACTTCTGGATGCTTCCGGGACTTTTAGGACTTCTAGCTTCCGAATTTTCCAATTCCAAAAATATTTCCAGAACAACTTTTCTGAAACTAAAAACAGCAGAAAACAGGGAACTGGCTCTATGGCATCTTGTTAATAGGTTAGTCCCGGAAAACATAAGAAAACGTAGGAAAACATAGAGAAAACATGTAGCAATTGGCATAATATCAACATGGAAAATCAGAAATTATAGGTACGTTTGAGACGTATCAAGCATCCCCAAGCTTAATTTCTACTCGTCCTCGAGTAGGTAAACGATAAAACAAAATAATTTCTAAGGTGACATGCTACCGCACAATCTTGATTATAATATGTAAAGTAGAGCATGTAAACTAAGATAAAATGAACTAAAGCTGTGATCTATATTTGATATCAACAAGTAATGCATAAATAAATAAGAAGAAAAAAAGCAAAACTTTTAATGAATCAATACTAAAAGACTATCAACCGTGCAAATTTTATTGGAGATGATTTAAGCTTTCAAGAACAACAATATCATGCATGTCAAACGATCTTCACAACCCCTGTTAGGATCAAGTCAAGCTTTCCACACAATGCAATGCTTGAATCTTAAACTATTTGCCCACTAAAAAGAAGGCGGATGTTCTGCGTTGGTCCCTGGCACCGGGATGTTATGGCTAAGAGAATATTATGGGGGGTTTGGAAGGTCAATGGAAGAAAGGTCACAAAGCTGAAAGTGGTCATTAGACAAGAGAAAGTCTTACAACCGAAGCTATGGAAGGAGTAGGGATTACCACACAACGGATGCACATAGAGATATAAGTGTATGAAAGCTGTCCAATGGAACTAGTGGGGTGCATCCAACTTTCTTGCTCACGAAGACCTAGAGCTCATTTGAGGAGGCTCGTCATTGGAATATACAAGCCAAGTTCCATAATATAAAGTTCCCCACATAGTTATGAATGAATGATAATATGAAAACACTCTCCAACCTGAAGTATTGGTGCTAAAGATGAAGCACAAGTGTGGTATAACGGATAGTGTTTCGCCCCCTCACTCTTTATTCTTACTTTGGCCCTTTATTTCTTTTTTCTTTTTGGGCTGTTTCATTTATTTTCATTTTTTATTTTATCTATCCTCACCGGTAGGGGAAACATACTATATTACAATGAATCATCACACTTTTAGTACTCATAACTCATAAATAAATATCTCTGATGTCTCTAATTGCATGCTCCTGCCAGTGTAGCAGTATGCATAGATAACCATGAAGCTCATCATCAAGTAACATAATGGAGGTGGATGTTGTGCAGCAATATATCTCGGAATGGCTATGGAAATGCCATGATAGGTAGGTATGGTGTCTGTTTTGAGGAAGAATATATGGGCTTATGTGAAGGAGAACAAAGTCCTCCCACGGGATTTGGATGCACTGGGGAAGTTTGCACCAACTCTCAATGTGAGAAAGGGCAATGCAAAGTACCGAAGAGGCTAGAAAATGTGTATGGTGGAAGTGCCAAGAACTGCAACATAGAATCACAAGTTAGAAGGTTGCCGCAAGCAAATCATCTTACAAGGCACAATGCAAATCACTCCAAGAGGGTCCGTGGCAGTGACAAGTCACTGTTAGCTACCCCGACCGTAGCGCGTAACAAAAAGCCAATCAGAAATGTATCACTCATAGCAATCATATACCATTATTTCTATCAGCTGGTAATTTAAGTGTGGCACAGTTTCAAGTTTCTTAGACCAACCATTAAAATTTTATACTTACTAGTCCTTCCCGTTTATCCATTAAGCAAATTAATATCTCAAAACAACAGCAGTGATTCAAGTGAAGCAGTTTAGTGATCTACAAGACCATGCGAATTTTTCCACTATACCAACTATCACATAAGCATTTCTATTCCCAACCAAGCACATATATGAGAACCACCTAACTACAAAAGCTAACATCTCTGAATAAGAGATGCATGAAAACAAAGGCTAAACGAAATACTAGCAAAAAGTGAACACTCACAGAACAATAAGAATGAAAACTAGAGTGTTCTAATCAATGAAAACGGAGCGTGTCTCTATCCCACGCAAGTATGATAAGAACCAACCATTTATTATAGCAAGGAAAACAAAACAAACTGAAAACAAAAATAAAAGATGCTCCACGTAAAGCACATAAGATGCGGCCGAATAAAAATATAGTTTCACTAGAAGTGACCTGATAATTTGTTGATGAAGAAGGGGTGCCTTGGGCATCCCCAAGCTTAGATGCTTGAGTCTTCTTGGAATTTGCTTGGATGTACTACCGGGGAATCCCCAAGCTTAGTATTTTCACTCTTCTTGATCACATCATATCATCCTCTTCTCTTGACCCTTGAAAATTTCCTTCACGTCAAAATTCTCACAATCCTCATTAGCAACGTTAGTGCATTTGAAATAATAAATTCACATAGTTCAGTTTAAACACAAGTCTAACACTCAAAAACATATTAGCTACTGTCACAACTTCTTTCAAAACTCTTTTTCTCAAAAGAACACCAAAAGAAAGAGATTAAGATGCTAATGTGATAACTGGCAGAAATCTGTCAAAACAAAACAGTAGGTAAAGATCGATTTTTTCAAAAATCTTATGTTGCTAAAATAAAAAAGTGGTCTTCTAAGAAACGTTGCGTATATAGCTCAGGATTAAGAACGAAAAAGGTCAGGTCATTTTGAATTTTCTGTCATGTTTAACGGAATTAACAGTGGACAGCAGAAATCTGTTTCCTGCGCAGAAATCCGAAATGTAGCCTCAACTTTCCACTAGAGGCTTTACTTGGCTCAACAAAAACACAAAAGAAAAGATACAGCAGGGTATCTAAGGAAATAGAAAACACCCAGGTGTAAATCACACCAAAGAAAACGAAGGAAAACGGGTTGAAAACAGCAAAATAAAACGGGTTGTCTCCCGGTAGCGCTTTTCTTTAACGCCTTACAGCTAGGCACAATGATTCTTTAAAGATGCTCACATAAGAATAAGAGTTGAAGCACAATAAGAGAGAATAAAGAAGAAAATATAAAATACATTTAATTCTAACCCACTTCCTATGAAAAATAATCTTGTAGTAAAACAAGTCATGAAAGCAAAAAGGGGCTTGCATAGGAAGGCAAAACAAGTGCAACTTCAAAAATTTCAATATGAAGAGGGGAAACTTGATATTGTTCAGATGCAGAAAATTATGTTTCCCTCTCTCATAATAACTTTCAGTAGCATCATGAATAAAATCAACAATATAACTATCACATAAAACATTCTTATCATGAGCCACATGCATAAAAGAATTAATACTCTCCACATAAGCATAGTCATTCTTATTAATAGTAGTGGGAGAAAATTCAACAAAATACCTATCATTGTTATTCTCATCACCATAATTTTAAAATATAGGAGGCATATTGCAATCATAATTAATTTTCACCTCAATAGTAGGTGGACTGAAAATATCATAATCATTATAATCATCATATATTGGAGGCAAGGTATCATCAAAGAGAATTTCCTCCTCAAAACTTGGGGGACTAAAAATATCATATTCATCAAAACTATCTTCCCCAAGCTTAGAATTTTCCATAGCATTAGCAATAATGGTGTTCAAAGAATTCATGCTAATATCATTGCTACTAGCATGCAAATAAAGTTCCATAGGTTTTTTAATTTTCTCTTCAAACACTTCATGTCCTAACTAAGATAAATATTATAAAGCTATCTCATATTTTTGTTGTTTTCCATTTAAGCATAAAGATAAAAACAAGTAACAAGTAAAAATAAGCCTAACTAGTGAAAGTAAAAACAAGAAACAAAAATATATAATTGCATAATCTAAAGGAAATAACTTCGAGCACTCACACCCGAGGATGTGAGAACCTTTTACCTTACCTCCCCGGCAACGGCGCCAGAAAATAGCTTGATGTCTACGCACGCTTCTATTCTTGTAGACAGTGTTGGGCCTCCAAGTGCAGAGGTTTGTAGAACAGTAGCAAGTTTCCCTTAAGTGGATTACCCATGGTTTATCGAACTCAGGGAGGTAGAGGTCAAAGATATACCTCTCAAGCAACCCTGCAATCAAGATACAAGAAGTCTCTTGTGTCCCCAACACACCCAATATACTTGTCAGGTATATAGGTGCACTAGTTCGGCGAAGAGAGAGAGAGAGTAAAATGCAAGTAATATGGATGATAATAAGTGATAATAGCAATCTGAAATAAAAAATGGCAGCAAGCAAACATGTAGCAGAACATGCGGAAAACAGTGTTTCAATGCTTGGAAATAAGGCCTAGGGCTCCTACTTTCACTAGAGGACACTCTCAACAATACTCACATAACTGAATGCATAAATATCATTTCTTCACTATGCTACTCCGAACCACTCTACGGTCGGATAACAAACACTAATCATAGCGTAGGGTTTTAACAACACTCCTCAAGTCTATATTCCCTCTCTAGGGCACCCCAATGTCACTACGAGCGCCCTAAATTAGTAAACAAATGCCACAATTTCATAGGTTCACCTTCCAACACAAGATATAAATATCATGCTAAACCACACGGAGCACACACTGTCACCTTTTCCCCGTGATCAAAGTGTTTACGGAGATAACAAAACCACTTGAGTAGCATAAAAAATGATGATCACTATACATATTCAACTAGATTACAAAGCTCATGATCACATAAAGATCACACCATGGAGAGAGAGATGAACCACATAGCTACCGGTAGAGCCCTCAGACCCGGGGGAGAACTACTCCCTCCTCATCATAGGAGACAGCAACAGCGATGGAGATGGTGGTGGAGTCAATGGAGATGACTTCCGGGGGCACTTCCCCATCCCGGCAGGGTGCCAGAACAGAGATCTGTCCTCTGAAACTGGTCGGTGGCGGCGGCGGAGCTACGGAAGTATTTTGTGGAAAAGGTCGATTCTCTTAGGGTTTATGCCTCGGGGAGTATATATGGGAGAAAGGGCGATACCGGGAGGTGGCCAGGGGGCCCACGCCCCTAGGTGGTGCGGATAAGGGGGTGGTGGCGCCACCCTATGGTGTGGCCACTCTTTGGCCCCCCTCCGGGGCTCTTCGGGACTTCTGGATGCTTGCGGGACTTTTAGGACTTCTAGCTTTCGAATTTTCCAATTCCGAGAATATTTGCAGAACAACTTTTCTCAAACTAAAAACAACAGAAAACAGGGAAATGGCTCTGTGGCATCTTGTTAATAGGTTAGTCCCGGAAAACATAAGAAAACGTAGGAAAACATACGGAAAACATGTAGCAATTGGCATAATATCAACATGGAACATCAGAAATTATAGATACGTTCGAGATGTATCAAGCATCCCCAAGCTTAGTTCCTACTCGTCCTCGAGTAGGTAAACAATAAAACAAAATAATTTCTGAGGTGACATGCGACCACACAATCTTGATCATAATACGTAAAGTAGAGCAAGTAAACTAGGATCAAATGAACTAAAGCTGTGATCTATATTTGATATCAACAAGTAATGCATAAATAAATAAGAAGAAAGAAGCAAAACTTTTAATGAATCAATACTAAAAGACTATCAACCGTGCAAAGTTTATTAGAGATGATTTAAGCTTTCAAGAATAACAATATCATGCACGTCAAATGGTCTTCACAACCCCTGTTAGGATCAAGTCAAGCTTTCCACATGATGCAATGCTTGAATCTTAAACTATTTGCGCACTAAAAACAAGCAAGTGTTTTGCGTTGGTCCCTGGCACTGGGATGTTATGGCTAAGAGAACATTATGGGGGGTTTGGAAGGTCAATGGAAGAAAGGCTCACAAAGCTGAAAGTGGTCATTAGAGAAGAGAAAGTCTTACAACCGAAGCTATGCAAGGAGTAGGGATTGCCACACAACGGATGCACATAGAGCTATAAGTGTATGAAATCTCTCCAATTGAACTAGTGGGGGTGCATCCAACTTGCTTGCTTACGAAGACCTAGAGCTCATTTGAGGAGGCTCATCATTGGAATATACAAGCCAAGTTCTATAATGTAAAGTTCCCCACATAGTTATGAATGAATGATAATATGAAAACTATCTCCAAACTGAAGTATTGGTGCTAAACATGAAGCACAAGTGTGGTATAAAGGATAGTGATGCGCCCCCTTTCTCTTTATTCTCTCTATGGCCCTTTTTTTTGGGATTTTTCATTTTTTTTATATATCCTCACCGGTAGGGAAAACATCCTATATTACAATGAATCATCACACTTTTAGTACTCATAACTCATAAAGAAATATCTCTAATGTCTCTAACTGCATGCTCCTGCCTGTGTAGCAGTATGCATAAATAACCATGAGGCTCATCATCAAGTAACATAATGGAGGTGGATGTTGTGCATCAATATATCTCGGAATGGCTATGGAAATGCCATAATAGGTAGGTATGGTGTCTGTTTTGAGGAAGAATATATGGGCTTATGTGTAGGAGAACAAAGTCCTCCCACGGGATTTGGATGCACTGGCGAAGTTTGCACAACTCTCAATGTGAGAAAGGGCAATGCACAGTACCGAAGAGGCTAGCAAATATGGATGGTGGAAGTGCTAGGAACCGCAACATAGACTCACAAGTTAAAAGGTTGCAGCAAGCAAATCATCTTACAAGGCACAATGCAAATCACTCCAAGAGGGTCCGTGGCAGCGACAAGTCACTGTTAGCTACCCTGATCGTAGCGCGTAACAAAAGGCCGATCAGAAATGTATCACTCGTAGCAATCATATACCATTGTTTCTATCAGCTGGTAATTTAAGTGTGGCACAGTTTCAAGTTTCTTAGACCAGCCATTAAAAGTTTATACTTACTAGTCCTTCCCATTTATCTATTAAGCAAATTAATATCTCAAAACAACAGCAGTGATTCAAGTGAAGCAGTTTAGTGATCTACTAGACCATGTGATTTTTTCCACTATACCAACTATCACATAAGCATTTCTATTCCCAACCAAGCACATATATGAGAACCACCTAACTACAAAAGCTAACAGCTCTGAATAAGAGATGCATGAAAACAAAGGCTAAACGCAGTACTAGCAAAAAGTGAACACTCACAGAACAATAAGAATGGAAACTAGAGTGTTCTAAGCAATGAAAACGGAGTGTGTCTCTCTCCCACACAAGTATGATAAGAACCAACCATTTATTACATCAAAGAAAACCAAACAAACTGAAAACAAAAATAAAATACGCTCCAAGTAAAGCACATAAGATGCGACCGAATAAAAATATAGTTTCACTAGAAGTGACCTGATAATTTGTTGACGAAGAAGGGGATGCCTTGGGCATCCCCAAGCTTAGATGCTTGAGTCTTCTTGGAATTTTCTTGGATGTACCACCGTGGCATTCCCAATCTTAGGCTTTTCACTCTTCTTGATCACATCGTATCATCCTCTTCTCTTGACCCTTGAAAACTTCCTTCACATCAAAATTCTCAGAATCTTCATTAGCAATGTTAGTGCATTTGAAATAATAAATTCACATGGTTCAGTTTCAACACAAGTATAACACTCAAAAACACATTATCTACCATCACAACTTCTTTCAAAACTCTTTTTCTCAAAAGAACACCAAAAGAATGAGATTAAGATGCTAATGCGATAAATGGCAGAAATCTGTCAAAAAAGAATAGCAGGTAAAGATCGATTTTTTCAAAAATCTTCTGTTGATCAAATCAAAATGTGGTCTTCTAAGAAAAGTTGCGTATATAAATCAGGATTAAACAAAAAACAGCTCAGGTCATTTTGAATTTGTTGTGATTTTTAACAGAATTAACAGTGGATAGCAGAAATCCGTTTCCTGCGCAGAAATCCGAAATATAGCCTCAACTTTCCACTAGAGCCTTTACTTGGCTCAACAAAAACACAAAATAAAAGATACAGAAGGGTTGCTAAGGAAATATACAACACCCAGGTGTAAAGCACACCAAAGAAAACGAAGGAAAACGGGTTGAAAACAGTGAAATAAAATAGGTTGTCTCCCGGTAGCGCTTTTCTTTAACGCCTTTCAGCTAGGCACAATGATTTTAAAAAGATGCTCACATAAGAATAAGAATTGAAGCACAATAAGAGAGCATCAAGAATCAAATATAAAACACATTTAAGTCTAACACACTTCCTATGAAAAAGAATCTTGTAGAAAAACAAGTCATGAAAGCACAAAGTGGCTAGCATAGGAAGGCAAAACAAGTGCAACTTCAAAATTTTCAACATGAAGAGGGGAAACTTGATATTCTTGAGAGAAAATTCAACAAAATAGCTATCATTGTTATTCTCATCACCATAATCTTCAAATATAGGAGGCATATTGCAATCATAATTAATTTTCTACTCAATAGTAGGTGGACTGAAAATATCATAATCATTATAATCATCATATATTGGAGGCAAGGTATCATCAAAGAAAATTTCCTCCTCAAAACTTGGGGGACTAAAAATATCATATTCATCAAAACTATCTTCCCCAATCTTAGAATTTTCCATAGCATTAGCAATAATGGTGTTCAAATAATTTATACTAATAACATTGCTACTAGCATGCAAATAAAGTTCCATAGGTTTTTTAATTTTCTCTTCAAACACTTCATGTCCTAACTCAAGATAAATATTATAAAGCTCTCTCATATTTTTGTTGTTTTCCATTTAAGAATAAAGATAAAAACAAGTAACAAGTAAAAATAAGCCTAACTAGTGAAAATAAAAACAAGAAACAAAAAGATATAATTGCAGAATCTAAAGGAAATAACTTCGAGCACTCACACCCGAGGATGTGAGAACTTTTTACCTTACCTCCCCGGCAACGGCGCCAGAAAATAGCTTGATGTCTACGCACACTTCTATTCTTGTAGACAGTGTTGGGCCTCCAAGTGCAGAGGTTTGTAGAACAGTAGCAAGTTTCCCTTAAGTGGATTACCCAAGGTTTACGAACTCAGGGAGGTAGATGTCAAATATATCCCTCTCAAGCAACCCTGCAATCAAGGTACAAGAAGTCTATTGTGTCCCCAACAGACCCAATATACTTGTCAGGTATATAGGTGCACTAGTTCGGCGAAGAGAGAGAGTAAAATGCAAGTAATATGGATGATAATAAGTGATAATATTAATCTGAAATAAAAATGGCAGCAAGCAAACATGTAGCAGAACAGGCGGAAAACGGTGTTTCAATGCTTGGAAATAAGGCCTAGGGCTCCTACTTTCACTAGAAGACACTCTCAACAATGCTCACATAATTGAATGCATAAATATCATTTCTTCACTGTGCTACTCCGAACCACTCTCCGGTCGGATAACGAACACTAATCATTGCGCAGGGCTTTAACAACACTCCTCAAGTCTATATTCCCTCTCTAGGGCACCCCAATGTCACTACGAGCGCCATAAATTAGTAAACAAACGCCACAATTTCATAGGTTCACCTTCCAACACAAGATATAAATATCATGCTAAACCACACGGAGCACACACTGTCACCTTTTCCCCGTGATCAAAGTGTTTACGGAGGTAAAAAAAACACTTGAGTAGCATAAAAAATGATGATCAATATACATATTCAACTAGATTACAAAGCTCATGATCACATAAAGATCACACAATGGAGAGAGAGATGAACCACATAGCTACCGGTAGAGCCCTCAGCCCCGGGGGAGAACTACTCCCTCCTCATCATAGGAGACAACAACGGCGATGGAGATGGCGGTGGAGTCGATGGAGATGACTTCCGGGGGGCACTTCCCCGTCCCGGCAGGGTGCCAAAACAGAGATTTGTCCCCTGAAACTTGTCGGTGGCGGCGGCGGAGCTACAGAAGTATTTTGCGGAAAAGGTCGATTCTCTTAGGGTTTATGCCTCGGGGAGTATATATGGGCCAAAGGGCGATGCCGGGAGGTGTCCAGGGGCCCACGCCCCTAGGTGGTGCGGCCAGGGGGGTGGTGGCGCCACCCTATGGTGTGGCCACTCTTTGGCCCCCCTTCGGGGCTCTTCGGGACTTCTGGATGCTTCCGGGACTTTTAGGACTTCTAGCTTTCGAATTTTCCAATTCCTGGAATATTTTATAACAACTTTTCTGAAGTTAAAAACAGCAGAAAACAGGGAATTGGCTCTGTGGCATCTTGTTAATAGGTTAGTCCCGGAAAATATAAGAAAACGTAGGAAAACATACGGAAAACATGTAGCAATTGGCATAATATCAACATGGAACATCGGAAATTATAGATATGTTTGAGACGTATCAGTCCGCGAATTCAAATCGCGGACCAGAATCAAAACCTATTTCGTCGAAGTTGCGAGTCAACGCAAAGATTAAGGTCAACCTCAATATCTCTGACATCGGCTGTAACATCGACTACGCCGTGTGAGACTCACCGTACAAGCGCACAGGGGCTCGACATCGACATCACCCTTCGCGTACACACGACAAACGCGACTCCGCCGCGTCGACTCCATTCGACACGTCGAGAACTTTCGGCTAAACAACTCAAATCCGCCGTGCCGACTCCGTCCGCCGCGTCGAGTGCTTTCGGCTAAACAACTCGACTCCGCCGCTTCTACTCTGTCGCACCCTGATATCTAGGGGATACTCACCGTACGAACTGGATGGCAGATGCTTGGATTATGGGGCATAACTGCTCCCACGTCCCAGCTTCCTGGTAGGCCTGCGCTTATGCGCGACAACACAAGCCCTGCTATTCCACCGTCGATGTAAACTATCCACTAGAGATCAAAGGCACTTCCGTCGACGTACTTCAAACCATACACACATGGTACGTCAACATCGT
The DNA here is from genome assembly GCA_028641055.1 of Alopecurus myosuroides. NCBI lineage: Eukaryota > Viridiplantae > Streptophyta > Magnoliopsida > Poales > Poaceae > Alopecurus > Alopecurus myosuroides. Next base: position 166,817,768 of record CM054061.1, read on the forward strand.
GGAACAACTGATATCACAACAGATCTCTACGACACAAAAGATTGAAATAAGGTGCAAATAGCTCTCATTAGAGCAGAGATAGCAAATACAATCATTCAGAGGGCACATGCCCCAACAATACATCATTACAATACAGCGGAGGCATTCAACATGTCTGAGTACAGACAAGAACCAAATAGGCCTAAGAGGCCGGGAACAAACAGACGGAGCCCATCCACGAAGTCTCGGATCCTGACCGGGTCCGCTATCTACTCGTCAGCAGTCTCGTCATACTCCACGTAGTTGCCACCATGTAGATCTTCGGAAACGTCGGTCTGCGGAAACCACAGCCCCAAAGGGGTCAGTACATAAACGTACTGGCAAGCAAGACTCACAGTTCACCAAAGTGTAACCCGTCAACACCAAGCACAGATGCCTTGGGTTCAACGGAAGAGAGGGGATATAAAAGATGCTGCAACTGGCTGCACTAACCAACTACAGAGATTCTACCACTTCCGGCTAACAGAAAGGAGATAAGATCGAGGATTGTAACCAACTGAAAGATAACTTCAAACAAACCCATCCTGGATCTCGCCCCTTATCCAAAGAAGCAATCCGAGGATAACTCACACAGTTGTGATAAGGTGAATCAAGTTATTGTGTGAATAACCTATTACTAGTCAGGTTATTAATCATTGGGTGAAACATGATTGATAGTTATGTTGAAGTTGTACTGAGTACTTGTTAGCCAGTACTTTCACCAAGTAATCCATAACCGCGGAAAACACGGCTTCTCGAGAAGATTATCCCTGCAGGGTTGCACCAATTTGGCCGTACACGCAAGAATAACCCGCCAGATGGGATGCCTCCCACCAAGCGGGGTACTCTACACAACCAACCATTCTCCGCATCAAGCCCAAAGAACCTTGGGCGCACGGCTAATCAAGCCCCGAAGAAAAGGGACCCTCATAGCACTCTAAGACCGTGTCCCCCTATATGCCGACTACAAAAGTTCCACCCTGCGCTGGGCTCGCAAAAACATGCATGCGGCAAATGGAAAACACGAACTAAATGAGGCGATTTGGACGAGATGCGAATCAGGTCAAGTTGAGGGGGGCGCCCATACTCGCTTCCCACATGCGGGTAGTGCGCTCATCATGGATCAGTAGACAAGACCCTTTTCCTATTAGGGTCGACACTAGCAGGCTCCAAAACCTCTCATGGGCCTCCTGCCGGTGCCTTATCATCAAATTATTATTACCATTAGCAATTAACAGGATTGATTGATTAACATCGAGCCCCCGGTACAAGTAATAAGATAGTAAAAGTAGTAACTGGCAACAGACTCGAGTAAAAGCAACCCTAAGCATGCTAGATAATACTAAGGCACAAACAAAGGCTGTAGGTATGGAGGTGAGGCAGTATCATTGGTTCAGGGTATCATGTGATAGGTTCGGAGAACAAGCAACGATACATAGGGCTAGCAATAGTAGACAAAAGGATAGTATCGACAACAAGTGTGGAAAGGAACTCGATGATTCATGTGAGTGATAACTTGCCTGGAAGCTCAACAGCCGGGTACTGAGCTAGGTCCTGGGTAGTGGTGTCGTAAGGATCGTCGGTCTCAACGTAGTCGTCGTCTATTCGAGAAGAAGCAAACAAGCAAAACAGGAATGTAAACAATCATTGCCATGGCATTGTGCACAATCAAGTATGATGCATGACAGGTTAATAGATGCAACAAAATAAACTAGTTGATAGGATAGCACAATTTAAATGGACAAATATGCAACTTTGAGTTGCATATGAAAAGCCCATGGACCTTGGGTGGATTATTTGTTTTCCAACTAATGAACAGGTGCTAGTGGTTTAACATGATGCATGCAACAGGAAAACAGCAAAATAACAACATAAGAATCAAATTTAAATAGGGTGTAGCAATTTAGAAGTTTATTAGTAATTTAGGGAAATTTTGGGTGCATTAAAGGTGACACACAAGTAATTGTTGTTTTCACCCATTTAAAATGTTCAAAACAAATAACAAAGTTGATATTTGAAAAGGTTATCAAATTTTAGTTGGAATACATGTTTCACATTTTGAAATTGGAATTTGGATTATTTAATTATGAATTAAACAATATTAAACAATTTTTAATTGCATTAAACAAGAATTAAATGGTTTAGGCAATTTTAATTATTCAAAACAGAAAACAAAAATTATATTTGAATAGGTTATTTAAAATGGTATGGAAAACATATTTTATTTGCATTTATTGGATTAATAAATAATTAGTTATTGATTTTATAAACTAGCATTTGAATTATTCCAATTTGAATTTTAAATGCATTTTGAAAACTCAAAACAGTGCACAAATAAGTTATTTGGAAAGGTTATTAAATTTTGAACAGAAAACATATACAGGTTTTATTTATTAGACTTATATATCAAAAGTTATTGATTTTTAAGATGTGGTGTTTATTCTGCCATTTTACAGAAAATAGAAAACAAACAGAAAATGTTTTTTATCCTTTTGGTACAGCCACGGGGGCTAACCCCAGGCACTGACCCGTGGGGCCGTGGCCTACGTGGAGCAAGCAGCTGCACGCGTGGCCACCAGAGGGGATGACAGGTGGGCCTGCTCCGGAGCGCGCAAGGAAAACGAAAAAAAGGGGGTGGAGCTGCGCCCGCGGGATTCGACCCCGGGACGCATCGCTCGCGCGGAATGGAGCGGTACCAGTGGGGTGCTCGTGCGTTTGTGATGCGATAGAAGACTGACGAAACAAGAGGTGTCGTTCCAGGTGTTAACTGAATTTCGACACCAGCTCGCAGACTCCGTCAGGTTCAGAAAACATGGCGTCGGCGATCTTGCTGCCGCTCGCCGCGGTTGTCCGCGCGGCCGCGTGCGTGCTCGCGAGGGGTGAGCGGTGTGGTGATGTGCGGCCTCGTGGAGATGCCAAGGAACAGAGGGGAAAGGTGAGAGATGGGCGCTCACCACGGGGGTCTGTTTGTCGTCGAAGCAGGCGAGGTACAGCGGCGAGGGGCAGCTCCCGGCGATGGCGCGGCCGCCTCGGAGCTTCCCAGCAGATGGCGAGGGGACGGCGTGCCTCAGGGAACATCCCCGTTTCCATTTCCCTCTCCAACCGCTACTCGAGGTGGCCGTGGCAAACGGAGCTAGGGGGAGGCAGTGAGGTGCTCGTGGCTAGGTTCAGAACGGAGGAAATTCAGAGAGAGAGAGCTCGACAGAAGAGAAGCAACGACGGCGGATCTCGAGGGAGGCGGAAACCTAGGGGCTAGGGCACTGAGGGGGATCCCTAGGGCTTAAAAGGGAGGAGGTGCTTGTACGGCGAGGAATCGAGCGGGGAAGAGAACGATCGTGTGGTGCAGAGCCATGTCGTACACAGATGACATCAGCTCGAGGAAGATGACCAGCGAAGAGGTACTGGGCCAGAAGAATGGGCTGGGCTGGGAAAGAAAAGGATGGGCCATGCCCCTCTCCTTTGAAGTTTTAAATTATTTGTTCTTATTTATTTATTTTTGCATAGAACCAAATGGAAGAAAAGGAGGCTTTTTAGGTTAATAGAAATTTTATAAAAATTAGTGTTAGCTAGTTAGGTTAGAAGAAAACAAATGCCAAGTTTGGTTTTGCAGAAGATTAATTTTTAATTACTGTTTTGCAATTTAAGTCAATATTTAAAAGAATGCTTTTTATTTGGTTTTTATTAAAAATCAACATGTTTATTAGGGGAACCCCAATGATTAAAATAGAACAATTGGTTTGGTTATAATGCTGATTTTATAAATTGCATTTGGGTGCTGTTTGAAAACACTTGGTTGAATTGGAATATTTGCAAATTAATGGGTTAATGATTGAAAACAACAAGTTTAATAGGGTGAGCCCTATTATTAGCTGGATTAGAAACATTGGAATGGTTTGATGTTTGATAATTTCCAAATGAGGTGTTGATGATGGTTTGCTTTGAATTTGAAAACCAATTTGGGATGACTTAGTGGAATTTATAACACCATTTTATTAGTTGAACATTATGGGATAATTGGAAACAATTAAGGTTTTTTATTTGGAAACAACTATTTGGATGTTAGTTTGGAATTTCAAATGGAAAACAAATTGAATTTGAAAAGGGTTTGATTATTGGATGCATTTTTATAGAAATAAAACAATAGTTTGGAATCACACTTTAATGGAAACAAATAATTGTTTTATTTTGAAATATCTTTTTAGAAATTGTAACATCACAAGGATGAAACAAAAGGTTTGAAATTTGAGTTGAAATTCCAATAGAAAACAAGGAAAACAAATGAAAACAGAGGAAAACAAATGGAAAACAACCAAAACAATTGCAATCAACATGATGCCATGATGCAAAACATAAAATAACAGAGAGCAAAACATTCTAAAGGCTATTTTTCAGACTTGGGATGTTACAAAACGCCCCCCCTTGAAGGAATCGCGCCCCGAGATTCCTACTGAGAAAAGAAAGGTCCGGATATTTCTTGGGAAGATCCTCTTGAGCTGTAACACGTGAAACACATCGTGCACATTGGATAGACGTCAGGGTATTTGCAAACCACCGGAACAATTTCAAGTAAAGGGAGAGGTTTTTGTATTGGGGATGTATAGCTGGATAGAATTTGATTCATTTGGAGAATAGATTATGTGGCTAAAATGGTGGAACAGAGTTATTGACATCAATTGAACACCAAAATGAGATCAATGTCAGAATCATCAATATGAGAGTAACGAGGAATATGTGGCCTCCCATTTGAATTGGATTGTTCTTACCTATGTTGGAAGTCAACATTTGAGATTCCGGAGAGTGAACGGTGATTTGATTGCTTAGTGGAACCAGAATTAGTTTTTATGTTGTGGAAAAGATTGTTGACACAAAGGAATGTGATGCTCCGGTATCAAATAACACTTTAACTGGATAATAGTTTACGAGGAAGTTTTGATTAGACGCCGGTAGAAGATTTGAAGTGGAAAACAACAACAAGATTTCAACGGACGAAAAGGATGTTGGGAAGAACAGGATAACGAAGCAACACCGGGAAAACGAGAACAAAACTCCTGAGGTACTACGGAAAACCCATCCGGGCTTCTAAAGGATCATTATCTACTGCTTAAGGAATAGAGGATCTGCTTCCGGGGCTTACACGCCTCCGTTCTCAATCATGAGTAGGCAACATGATAAATCATGTCACAACCACCTCCATTCCTATGGTCTAGTAGATATAACCATCCTAGAGAAACCAGAATTCGTGAAATCCTAACTTGAAAGTTTAGATGAGAAGGGAAAAATCAACGTTGCACTTCCTTACCAGAAAAGGGAGGGAGGGTGGGGAAAAGAAGAAAAAGAACAGAATTCCTACTCTCACGTTTCATTTTGTTCCTATATAGCTACAAAATAGTTTCTAGACTCAACTGCGACCAGTAAAAAAGGGATCCTACAGGTAGACAGGCTCTGATACCATTTGTCGCACCCTGGCTTCTAGGGGATACTCACCGTACGAACTGGATGGCAGATGCTTGGATTATGGGGCATAACTGCTCCCACGTCCCAGCTTCCTGGTAGGCCTGCGCTTATGCGCGACAACACAAGCCCTGCTATTCCACCGTCGATGTAAACTATCCACTAGAGATCAAAGGCACTTCCGTCGACGTACTTCAAACCATACACACATGGTACGTCAACAGCGTGGAACAACTGATATCACAACAGATCTCTACGACACAAAAGATTGAAATAAGGTGCAAATAGCTCTCATTAGAGCAGAGATAGCAAATACAATCATTCAGAGGGCACATGCCCCAACAATACATCATTACAATACAGCGGAGGCATTCAACATGTCTGAGTACAGACAAGAACCAAATAGGCCTAAGAGGCCGGGAACAAACAGACGGAGCCCATCCACGAAGTCTCGGATCCTGCCCGGGTCCGCTATCTACTCGTCAGCAGTCTTGTCATACTCCACGTAGTTGCCACCATGTAGATCTTCGGAAACGTCGGTCTGCGGAAACCACAGCCCCAAAGGGGTCAGTACATAAACGTACTGGCAAGCAAGACTCACAGTTCACCAAAGTGTAACCCGTCAACACCAAGCACAGATGCCTTGGGTTCAACGGAAGAGAGGGGATATAAAAGATGCTGCAACTGGCTGCACTAACCAACTACAGAGATTCTACCACTTCCGGCTAACAGAAAGGAGATAAGATCGAGGATTGTAACCAACTAATAGATAACTTCAAACAAACCCATCCTGGATCTCGCCCCTTATCCAAAGAAGCAATCCGAGGATAACTCACACAGTTGTGATAAGGTGAATCAAGTTATTGTGTGAATAACCTATTACTAGTCAGGTTATTAATCATTGGGTGAAACATGATTGATAGTTATGTTGAAGTTGTACTGAGTACTTGTTAGCCAGTACTTTCACCAAGTAATCCATAACCGCGGAAAACACGGCTTCTCGAGAAGATTATCCCTGCAGGGTTGCACCAATTTGGCCGTACACGCAAGAATAACCCGCCAGATGGGATGCCTCCCACCAAGCGGGGTACTCTACACAACCAACCATTCTCCACATCAAGCCCAAAGAACCTTGGGCGCACGGCTAATCAAGCCCCGAAGAAAAGGGACCCTCATAGCACTCTAAGACCGTGTCCCCCTATATGCCGACTACAAAAGTTCCACCCTGCGCTGGGCTCGCAAAAACATGCATGCGGCAAATGGAAAACACGAACTAAATGAGGCGATTTGGACGAGATGCGAATCAGGTCAAGTTGAGGGGGCGCCCATACTCGCTTCCCACATGCGGGTAGTGCGCTCATCATGGATCAGTAGACAAGACCCTTTTCCTATTAGGGTCGACACTAGCAGGCTCCAAAACCTCTCATGGGCCTCCTGCCGGTGCCTTATCATCAAATTATTATTACCATTAGCAATTAACAGGATTGATTGATTAACATCGAGCCCCCGGTACAAGTAATAAGATAGTAAAAGTAGTAACTGGCAACAGACAAGAGAAAAAGCAACCCTAAGCATGCTAGATAATACTAAGGCACAAACAAAGGCTGTAGGTATGGAGGTGAGGCAGTATCATTGGTTCAGGGTATCATGTGATAGGTTCGGAGAACAAGCAACGATACATAGGGCTAGCAATAGTAGACAAAAGGATAGTATCGACAACAAGTGTGGAAAGGAACTCGATGATTCATGTGAGTGATAACTTGCCTGGAAGCTCAACAGCCGGGTACTGAGCTAGGTCCTGGGTAGTGGTGTCGTAAGGATCGTCGGTCTCAACGTAGTCGTCGTCTATTCGAGAAGAAGCAAACAAGCAAAACAGGAATGTAAACAATCATTGCCATGGCATTGTGCACAATCAAGTATGATGCATGACAGGTTAATAGATGCAACAAAATAAACTAGTTGATAGGATAGCACAATTTAAATGGACAAATATGCAACTTTGAGTTGCATATGAAAAGCCCATGGATCTTGGGTGGATTATTTGTTTTCCAACTAATGAACAGGTGCTAGTGGTTTAACATGATGCATGCAACAGGAAAACAGCAAAATAACAACATAAGAATCAAATTTAAATAGGGTGTAGCAATTTAGAAGTTTATTAGTAATTTAGGGAAATTTTGGGTGCATTAAAGGTGACACACAAGTAATTGTTGTTTTCACCCATTTAAAATGTTCAAAACAAATAACAAAGTTGATATTTGAAAAGGTTATCAAATTTTAGTTGGAATACATGTTTCACATTTTGAAATTGGAATTTGGATTATTTAATTATGAATTAAACAATTTTTAATTGCATTAAACAAGAATTAAATGGTTTAGGCAATTTTAATTATTCAAAACAGAAAACAAAAATTATATTTGAATAGGTTATTTAAAATGGTATGGAAAACATATTTTATTTGCATTTATTGGATTAATAAATAATTAGTTATTGATTTTATAAACTAGCATTTGAATTATTCCAATTTGAATTTTAAATGCATTTTGAAAACTCAAAACAGTGCACAAATAAGTTATTTGGAAAGGTTATTAAATTTTGAACAGAAAACATATACAGGTTTTATTTATTAGACTTATATATCAAAAGTTATTGATTTTTAAGATGTGGTGTTTATTCTGCCATTTTACAGAAAATAGAAAACAAACAGAAAATGTTTTTTATCCTTTTGGTACAGCCACGGGGGCTAACCCCAGGCACTGACCCGTGGGGCCGTGGCCTACGTGGAGCAAGTAGCTGCACGCGTGGCCACCAGAGGGGATGACAGGTGGGCCTGCTCCGGAGCGCGCAAGGAAAACGAAAAAAAGGGGGTGGAGCTGCGCCCGCGGGATTCGACCCCGGGACGCGTCGCTCGCGCGGAATGGAGCGGTACCAGTGGGGTGCTCGTGCGTTTGTGATGCGATAGAAGACTGACGAAACAAGAGGTGTCGTTCCAGGTGTTAACTGAATTTCGACACCAGCTCGCAGACTCCGTCAGGTTCAGAAAACATGGCGTCGGCGATCTTGCTGCCGCTCGCCGCGGTTGTCCGCGCGGCCGCGTGCGTGCTCGCGAGGGGTGAGCGGTGTGGTGATGTGCGGCCTCGTGGAGATGCCAAGGAACAGAGGGGAAAGGTGAGAGATGGGCGCTCACCACGGGGGTCTGTTTGTCGTCGAAGCAGGCGAGGTACAGCGGCGAGGGGCAGCTCCCGGCGATGGCGCGGCCGCCTCGGAGCTTCCCAGCAGACGGCGAGGGGACGGCGTGCCTCAGGGAACATCCCCGTTTCCATTTCCCTCTCCAACCGCTACTCGAGGTGGCCGTGGCAAACGGAGCTAGGGGGAGGCAGTGAGGTGCTCGTGGCTAGGTTCAGAACGGAGGAAATTCAGAGAGAGAGAGAGCTCGACAGAAGAGAAGCAACGACGGCGGATCTCGAGGGAGGCGGAAACCTAGGGGCTAGGGCACTGAGGGGGATCCCTAGGGCTTAAAAGGGAGGAGGTGCTTGTACGGCGAGGAATCGAGCGGGGAAGAGAACGATCGTGTGGTGCAGAGCCATGTCGTACACAGATGACATCAGCTCGAGGAAGATGACCAGCGAAGAGGTACTGGGCCAGAAGAATGGGCTGGGCTGGGAAAGAAAAGGATGGGCCATGCCCCTCTCCTTTGAAGTTTTAAATTATTTGTTCTTATTTATTTATTTTTGCATAGAACCAAATGGAAGAAAAGGAGGCTTTTTAGGTTAATAGAAATTTTATAAAAATTAGTGTTAGCTAGTTAGGTTAGAAGAAAACAAATGCCAAGTTTGGTTTTGCAGAAGATTAATTTTTAATGACTGTTTTGCAATTTAAGTCAATATTTAAAAGAATGCTTCTTATTTGGTTTTTATTAAAAATCAACATGTTTATTAGGGGAACCCCAATGATTAAAATAGAACAATTGGTTTGGTTATAATGCTGATTTTATAAATTGCATTTGGGTGCTGTTTGAAAACACTTGGTTGAATTGGAATATTTGCAAATTAATGGGTTAATGATTGAAAACAACAAGTTTAATAGGGTGAGCCCTATTATTAGCTGGATTAGAAACATTGGAATGGTTTGATGTTTGATAATTTCCAAATGAGGTGTTGATGATGGTTTGCTTTGAATTTGAAAACCAATTTGGGATGACTTAGTGGAATTTATAACACCATTTTATTAGTTGAACATTATGGGATAATTGGAAACAATTAAGGTTTTTTATTTGGAAACAACTATTTGGATGTTAGTTTGGAATTTCAAATGGAAAACAAATTGAATTTGAAAAGGGTTTGATTATTGGATGCATTTTTATAGAAATAAAACAATAGTTTGGAATCACACTTTAATGGAAACAAATAATTGTTTTATTTTGAAATATCTTTTTAGAAATTGTAACATCACAAGGATGAAACAAAAGGTTTGAAATTTGAGTTGAAATTCCAATAGAAAACAAAGGAAAACAAATGAAAACAGAGGAAAACAAATGGAAAACAACCAAAACAATTGCAATCAACATGATGCCATGATGCAAAACATAAAATAACAGAGAGCAAAACATTCTAAAGGCTATTTTTCAGACTTGGGATGTTACATACTCCGTTTGCTACTGCAAGTGCTTTTGGCTAAACAATTCGACTCCACCGCGTCAACTCTCTCCGCCACGTCGAGTCCTTTCGGATAAACAACTCAACTCCGCCGCGTCGAGTCCGTCCCCCGCATCGAGTGTTTTTGGCCAAACAACTCTGTCTGCCGCGTCGAGTCCTTTCGTCTAAACTACACGATTCCACCGCGTCGACTCTGTCCGCTCCGTAGAGTCCCTCCGGCTAAACACTACGGCTCCGCACGTGTCTACTCTGTCCGTCGCATCGAGTCTTTTCGGCAAAAACACCGCGACTCCACTACTTCAACTTTGTCCGCTGCATCGACAACTTCTCTCTAAACGACTCAGGGGTTGTCCTTCACTGCAGTCGCACTCGACACTCGGGGGTTGTACCGCAAAACAGTCGCACTTGATACTCGGGGCTGCTCTTCGCTGCAGTCAGCTATGCCTTGTCGGCTCCGCCTCGTCACTCGACTCCAAATCGACAACTACTTCTACGATCAAGATCACACAAAGATAAGTTCCTCTGATACGAGTCGATTGTTTTCTCCTTTTTTCATGTTTTTAACCTGCTTCGGTTACACCTAATACCCGGGGGCTGCACCTCTTTAATGACCTATGTGCTCGACACCCATTATACGACGACACTACCGCATTACACGTGACAGCCCGAGTAGTTGATACTGCCTGACTTCGACCCTTGACTCCGACCTGGTTGCAGCACCAAATGACATGTCGTCAAGGAGCAGAGACAATGGATGTCAGGCTAACGAAAAGGCATGGCGTACGTTACAAAAGTATCGCGTAGAATCGGAGCACTGCCTACCAACAGGCCATACCCGACTCTGCGAGTCGACAGACTGTTGGTTCACAACCAAAATTAACCCTAGCCACAACTGGTTTCGTACATCTTGCTTTACACAACACTTTTATTACATTGGTTAACCACACCCGTTTATATGGCTACAATACAGGAACCACATCATCGGCTGCCCCTTAAGGAGTTAAAACATGTCCTCTTCTGGGATCCAACTGAAGATAAAAGACGTGGGTTTAGCTTCAGAGCAACTTGAGCCTATGCCCGACTCTATGAGTCGAACATAGCCTCGGGGGCTACTCCCATCGGGAACGCTAATCATGCACCCGATGAGAAGACAGACCTTACCCGACAACCGCTGGCCGCACACCCATGAGTGTTGTTCGCGCAACCAACAAGAAGACGAACTTTATCAAGAGGCTCCACCTGATGCTATGGAACAAATCAACTCGATGCACTATCGAACTGTGAAAACTAGAACGATTCAAGAAGAGGAGTCGAAGGATTCCAGAAAAGGACACGAACGATTCAGGTTTGAGTCCCTAGCCGAGTCTACGACTCAACTAGGCACTCGGCGGCTAGTGTCGTGGCCATACCCTTTTGGGTACCCACCATTGGTATACCGGGTGCAACGCAACCAAAGACCCACTCGGTAGCCCATCAATACTCGTGAAGCCCAAAGAAGCTGCTAGCAAATTCTTGGAGTACAAGGCAAGGACTCGAATTCTTAGTCTATCCTTGGCTACCTATATAAAGCCAAGAGGGAGGAGAGAAAGACACACGGAATCCGACGGGAAGCAGTCATAAACTAGACAATGCACGGGAGACACCCTTACGCATCACCCGCGCCAGATCTAATCTGCGCTGCGACTCTGTGATATGTACAATCTCGCTGGAATACAATCAGACAGGCAGGAGTAGGGGTTTTACCTTCCACAAAGGGCCCCGAACCTGGGTAAATCTCGCCTCGAGTTTTGCCCAAGTCGAGTAGTTCACCAGCGCCTTCTCCCTTCATGAAACCCCAGGTGGCTCACCATGGGGATTGTTGAGGTCACATCCTCGACATCTGGATATGCAACACATTGGGTGCCAGCACCTTGCCCATGAGAGCCCGATCCGGATCAATAAGACCCAGATGATCTGCATCATCCACAACCACCACATTAGACTCCACCGCAGTCAGGCGCATACATGCTAACATTGACTCTACCCGCTCGCCGGATTTGAGGTTCTAGCTTCGTCACCCCCCGCCTTGGTGGCGGCCCCTGTGCCCGGCTCTGATCGCCGCAGTCCCGCGACGTCCGTCTCCCGTCTGTCCTCCGCTGCCCCCTTCACCTCCACCCCTCCCGCCGCCGTCGGTCCCGCCATCCCTCCCACCGGCAGATCCCACCCCCACTGAAGCCAAGGGCGGGCAGTTCCACCAGGGAATCCCTAAATTGCCCCGAGTCACGGCGTTAGACGATCCCTAGCAAGGTGAGAAGGGAGGTTAGCTCGAAATCAGAGAGACCGGTTGGAAAATTTGCAGTGGACCGATCAGATCGCACCCTCCAGATGGAGTTCTAGCCTTAGGGACCGCGCGTCGCGAGAACGTCGTGCGAAACCTAGCAACCGAACATTTTTCCTATTCAAAGCATGAAATTGCTCACATCGTCCATGCACATCCAACCATGTGACACTCCAGGAGGGAGTGGCGCCAAGAATCTAGTGCCCCACATAGCATACAATGTGGATAGTTGGCCATGTTGGGATGTTGCGAGAGATCGGCCGTAGTTAACGATTGCTTGCCAGCGGGCACGGAAAACTTCTAGTTTCAAGGGAACATTTACCTTCCACATGTTCGACCAATTTTTATCTTACTCATCCGAATTTGAGCCCGCAGCTGTTTCATCCAGCCAAGCTTCCCGCCGTTGCTTAGTAGCAACCAGCATTCGACGCGTAGAACGGGCTGAAAAACAACCCCTCTTATCATAGTGTCAGGATCAGAAACCATCCTAAATGTGATGTTGTAAATTCGTCATGATTTTATTATTCCTTGATGAGAATTATGCGGGCCGAAAGCAAAGCACTAGTTTTTCTTGTCTAATCTGAACAAATAACACTAGCTGGAGGGTACCCACAGACATTAGGCCCAACATTCAAATTGCATGCGAAGATTGTGGCCTAGACAGAATATTCCCACCATGACCATTTCTGGTTGTTTTTTTTAGCCTAAGTGACGAGGCCCATTTACTTACCTATGGATTCGTTTTATTCCACAATTACAGATTTACATATTCCTGCCGTAAGCCTGTAACTGTGCGACCATGGTCGGACCGGGAACCATTTATCAGTCGCCTCATCATGGCGTCAAGCAATCAACTTCACAAGATCTGGTCGATGCTCCGTTCATACTCCCTTTTGGTCAACTAGCGCAAAACAATTTTATGATCGTGAAGCCAGCATATAGTGTTAGTTTTTTTTTGTAGTACGGAGCAGTAGATAAATTCCCAAGTGGACGGTCCACTGACTCACCATAGTTATTATTTTAGTCACCTGAAGAAAAATCTCTGAAAATGAAATGCGACCTCTTCCAGAAAGCTTATGCATGCATGACAGCCTTGAATAACTGATGTACTACTAACTCAACCCTAGTTCGTTCCCATTCATTTCTAGGACCGATAACTTGGAGCGTACCGAGTGCGCAAGTACCCAATTACCCAATGTTTATAAAGAAGAAACTGGTAAATGGTCTGGATGATCAGTGATCACTCTCACCTTGTACGACTGCCTAAGGTCTCTCACTGTCATGCAGATAGCACAGTGATCGAGTAGCATTCATTGATATCCCTCGTGCTGAAACCAACCTGATCGACTTGTCACCTGATGCGGGCTAAATTCTCTGAATCCAACCAACTATATATACACCTACCTACCAATGCTTGTGGCAATTCCATCATTGTCTCCATGCCCCGTCTCGGAGCGAGATGGCTGTACACAACCCACGTTGTCAAACAGATCAGTGACATCCCGGTTTGCAAGTGTCGGGGATCGTCGTCTTAAGATCGAAGCCTCGCAGTCGCAGGCACTACTCACTCATACCGAGTACAAGCGTTCGACACACGTAAACACTTGTACTACCGTTGTACGTGCAGTGAGACAGAGCTTCGTGCTGTCACAGAGCACTGCTGGGGTGGTTGGTGTATCTTTACAAGGTTTACCAAATGAATGAGCTTCCATCGATTACCATGCCAGCGCCACTATATCCTACTGTACATGCGAGAGCGCAGAAGTGCCATGCATGATTATTGGCACCCCGAGCTAATTCTGTGAAGGAAATTCACAGAATGATTAAAGCATCTGCATTTGGCTTACTACTACTAATCGCCAGACATGATGACGGTTAGCACGATACACACGACGACGACCTTTGGGACAAAAGGGCGCAAAGCTAGATCGATCCATAAATATTCGATCGATCGTGTCATTAGCTACGCTCTAGCTTGGCTAGCTAGCTAGCTAATCCAACTAACTAAATGACTTTAATTAGTGGCTTTCCAATCAGAATGTACGTTACGCTTGATTCGGTTAACCCCACTCCAAACGAAAGATGTGCGCTGTTGCGTACAAGCATCCTCCCCTTCCTCCTCCTTGCCACGGTTGTGATAGCATCGTAGCTTTTTTAAGGCTATGTGCCTGAATTGATATACAGGTCGGGTTTTCTCCATTTAGGTAAAAAAAAAATCACAACAAACCTGAAATTACCAACTAAGTGGCCACAATTCAAGAGAATTCTAGAGTTTAAATACATATGAACCTGTATTTTGAACCACAAAAATCGGATTTCAAAGTTTCTAAAAACATAATGATAAAATCATTTCCATATGTATTGGTTAGAAAATCATGTGTCTTTGCCCAGCGGCGGCTGCGAAAGTGGTGGTGACGGGCGCACCCTAGATGGAGAAAAGCAATTTGCAAGCATTTTCAACAAATTTATTTCAGGATCTTAATAATGTTTACATAGAACTGAACTAGATATAGAAATGACGTAACTGCTCGATGCTCCAGGGTCTGTTTGTCTTTCCTAGCTCTATATCTATACTTGTTTTCCTCTTGCGATTTGAATTTTCGGGTCCTATTCAGTATCCCGAATGTCTACAAGGTAGTATTAACCTTTTTTCATAGTTTTGCTAATGACAAACGGTCCCTCCTAGATTGGGGCTAATTTGAGCTTTCTTTCTTGCACTAGTCTTAGCACTAACTCATCTTCTTTAAAAGAGCGATGTTTGATTTTCCGGCTATGATATCGTCTAAACCTTGCTGATAAATGATGGATCTTTGCAGCACAATCTCTCGTTCCTCTTCTAAAAAATCGACGGCATCCTGTCGAGCACTTTCGGCATCCATCTCATTGTATGCCTACATTCTGGAGCTATCATGGACCATTTTTGTTGAAAGCACTGCTTTTGCACCATAAATCAGGGAAAAAGGCGTTTGTCCCGTTGATCTATTGGGTGTTGTTCGAATACTCCAAAACACGGAAGGCTACTCTTCTACCCATGCTCCAGCTGCTCTATGAAGAGTAGATTCGAGTATTGGGTGTATTTCTTGCAATATTGAACTATTCATACGTTCAACCTGGCCATTGGACTAGGGGTGTGCCACAGATGCAAGATCTAGGCGAATTCCCGTTTGCCGGCAATATTTTGTCAGCTCTCCAATTGCAAAGTTGGTCCCATTATCCGTGATTATGCTATGTGGGACGCCGTATCTCATGACTATGTCAATGATAAAGTTTCTGGCAGTCACACCGTCAAATTTTTGTATGGGTTTGGCCCTCACCCACTTGGTATACTTATCTACTGCAACAAGTAGATGCGTGAGTCCGCCTTTTGCAGTTTTGAATGGTCCCATCATATCTATCCCCTAGACCGCAAATGGCCATATTATAGGAATAGTCTTGAGTGTTTGAGTCGGCATTTTCGTCTGCTTGGCGTAATACTAATATCCGGCACATGTGTTAACTATGTGCTCTGCATTTGCCTTGGCTGTGAGGCAAAAAAAACCTGCACAAAATGCTTTCTTAACTACGATTTTTGATTGAGCATGATGTCCGCAATCTCCGGCATAAGTTTCTTCTGGCAAAATACATCGCTGAAAAAATTCCGATAATACTGCATTTATACATGCAACCATTGATTACCGTGTATCCTTTGCATTGGCGTTTTATCTGTCTTTGCAAGACTTCATCTGCTCCATCCGGGAACGTCTATTCAACTAAGAAGTTTAGGTACGGAATTGTCCAATCCGGGGTAACGAGCAGAACCTGTATTGACTCGGATACTAAGGGATAGTCAACATCTTCGCCTTTTTTCGATGGTTCATACAAATGTTGGACGGATACACCAGGTGGTAATGTTTTTACCCTTTCCGAGTCCATTCCGGCTAGAGCATCAACATTCCAGTTTTCTTCCCTTTTGACGTGATGTACCTCAAATCCTAGAAAGCAAATGGCAAATTTGTCGACAGTTCTCTGATATTCCGCCATTATGGGGCTTTTGGCATCCTATGTTTGATTAAGCTGGTGTTGTACTAGATCTGAGTCTCAATAACATAGTATGCGTTTGACACCTATTTCATTTGCGATATGCAAGCCGTGAAGCAGTGCTTCGTATTCTGCCACAATATTGCTGCTATTGAAGTGTATTTGTAATACAAACTCCATTGTGTCTCCTTTTGGAGATTTTAGCACCATACATGCACCGGCGCCTTCTTTCATTTTGGGTCCATCGAAATGCATGATTCAATATTTCGACTACGCCATTGGTGTATTTTCCATGCCTTCTGTCCAATCAGCTATAAAGTCTGCCAACACCTGAGATTTAATTGTTGTCCGGGGTTGGTACTTAATGTCGAACGCAACAAGCTCAATTCCCCATTTGGCTACTCTGCCAGTTGCATCCGTATTGTTTATAATATCCCCTGGTGGTGTTTTCCTTACCATTGTTATGGAATGTCCTTGGAAATAATGATGGAATTTTCGAGATGCGAAAAATATGCCATATGCCAGCTTTTGATAATGTGTATACCTTTGCAATGACTCCGAGAATACTTCACTGACGTAGTACACCGGGTATTGATCTGGAATACTTTGTTCGTCTTTCCATCTTTCCACAATTATTACTGCACTAATAATCATGTGTGTTGCTGTAAGATACAGTAACATAGGTTCTTCGTATTTTGGGGATGCCAAATCGGAGATTTCATCAAAATTTCTTTTAACTAAGTTAATGTTTTTTCCGCCTCTTCTGTCCACTCAAACTTGTCGGATTTCTTCAACAGTTTGTATAGTGGCAGAGCCTTGTCACCAAGCCGGCTTATAAACCTGCTTACGGCGGCTGCAGAACCCGCCAGTCTTTGGACGTCTTTTAGGCACGTAGGACTTTTGATATCCAAGATTGATTTGATCTTTTCTGTGTTTACCTCAGAGGAAAAAAGATAAAACCCAGAAGTTTTGCTAAGGGAACCTCAAATACACACTTTAATAGATTTAACTTTATTTTATATGTGCGCTGGTTATCAAAAGTTTCTCGTAGATCCTCAAGGAGTGTATCCTTTTTCTTGGAAACAACGGCAATATCGTCCACGTAAACATGATTTGTTTTCCTATTTGATCATGCAAGCATCTTTGCATACAATGCTGGTATGAGCTCCAACATTCTTTAGGCCAAAAGGCATGGTTTATGTAATAATACGTTCTGTAGGGTGTTATGAAAGAGGTTTTTATTTAGTCTTCTTCCTTCATGTGTATTTGATGATACCCGAAATAAGCGTCCAAAAAGCATAAAAGCTCAGAGCCAGCAGTGGCATCTATTATTTGATTGATTCGCAGTAACGCGAACCTATCTTTTGTGACACAGTTTGTTCAAACCGGTATAATCTATACACATCCTAAGAATAATGGTATCCTTCTTCGGCACTAATACTGGGTTCACAGACCAATCATTATGTATGACTTCCTGGATAAAATCAGCTTCTATAAGCCGGATTATTTCCTTGCCAATAGCATTCCTCCTTCTTCCATTAAAGCGACGGAGACCTTGTTTGACGGGTTTTGATCCTGAAATAACCTTCAATTGCTGCTCAGCAAGTTCCCTAGGTACGCCTGGCATATCAGCTGGACACTAGGCGAAAATGTCCCAGTTCTCACAGAGAAACTTGATGAGCGTGCTTTCCTATTTGTCGGTCATTCCTGTTCCCACGACGACGTACTTCGTTGGGTCCTTGGGATCCAGGATAATCTGCTTTGTATTCTCGGACGCTTTAAAATTGTCTGTCGGCTTCTGACTTTCTTTTCCTGCTGGCATTTCTGTCTGCGATTTTTTTTGCCAGCTCTTTCAGCTCTTCCTTCTCTATTACCTGCTCGGCGTACAAGGCATTTCCCATCTCTAACTCATTTGCCAGTTTGAAGTTTCCTTCCATGGTGTTTACTCCACCTTTTGGTCCTGGCATCTGCAGCTTGTTGTAGATGTAGCACGACCTAACCATGAATTTGGCGAAAGCCGAACGTCCGAATATTGCGTGGTACATACTTTCGAACGGCACGATCCGTCTTTCCGAAGGTTACTTCTAGGGAAATTTCTCCTAGGGAATGTGCTTGCCTACCAGAAACAGTGCCGTGAAAATGACATTGCTTTGCTTGAGCTGGGTCTCTGAGAGATGCAATATCTTCAGAGTGCTTAGGTACATGATATTGATACTAAATCCTCCATCCATCAACACCCTTTTTAGCCTAGTGTTTTGCACAATAGAACTTACTATCAAGCCATGTTTTCCTTGTTCTGGGATACTACTGGGATGATCAAACTAATCCCAAGTAATTGGCGGCTTTGAATACTTTAGGTACTTTGGAGTTGGTGGAACGACGGTGTGGATTTCTCGCAACGCTCGCTTCGCCCGTTTGGCGGATCTGGTCGCAAGGAAAGTTAGGTTACATTCTCCTTTGACTCTCGGGAATTTTGGTTCGCCTTTCCGTTGTTGTTCCTTGATTTTGTCATCAGTATCAGACTCACTTTCGTCTTTATAAGCTTTCGTCCTTTTCTTGTTGAATTTCCTTTTGGAATTCTTTTCTTTATTCCCCGATCCAGCGCTGTCCTTCATGTGCTTGTTGAGCCGGCATTGCACATTTGTATGGGTAGACTATCCAAATTGGAAATGGTGAATGCAGTATCTCGAATTAATTTTTTCCCACTCTTCCTTGGAGTAGGAGATAAGTTCTCTACTTTCTCCTTTTTTGCCTTTCCATCTGCTGGTATTATCCTTTCCAAAGGCTACATTTACCTATTTAAGCTTTTCTGCGTTTCTGGTGACTTTCTTTTCAGAACGAGAGGCTTTTTTGGCTTGACGCAATGCATCAATATTTCTGCCTCTCGCTCTAATATCGTCTTCGGCCGCTGCATGCTCATTGGCGGTTGTGAGCATAGATTCTAAGTCCTTGTGCTCTGTCGAACCAACCATGAACGGTACGAGGCCGGGTTTCAGGCCATTGACGAAAGCATGTATTGTTTGTACGTCACTTACTGTAGAACAACTATTCTTCATTGCAGTCCATCTTGAGATAAAGTCGACTTACAACTCGTCTTCATATTGGACGCAACGGTTCAGCTGGTTGATGCTCTTGAGGCGTTTATACGTACCCCGGAAATACTGAGCGAAAACTCTAGTCATGTCCTCTGACGAAGACATAGATCCTAGACCCTACGGGTAAGGACACCCCGTCTCAGGCCCATGGTCAAGGCCCAAGAAGAGGAGCCCTTGAAGTATTCCAGAAGGCCCACGCGAAGCCCACCCACACTGTCTTGCGGGATAGGTTAGGAAACCTGTAACCGACCTAAGGTTAGAGTTCGAGTCCTCTCCCCCGGAAATAGACCATAGTGCAACAGAACGCGCCATAATCGGCGTCTCACGAGAAGCTTGGGATCGCGCCAAGGAGGCTATGCGGACGAGCAAGCCACCCGCAGCAGATTCGCCACACGAGGATATGGTTGCCTACCATTATCATCTCGTAAGAGCAGCCGCGACCATCAAGGATGCGCGGATAGATCTCGCCCGTCGAAGAAGAGAGGCGGATGAATCGAGTCAACGACGAGCTGAGCAGTCCCTGGCACCCTCGGTCGGTACCCGACCCGCGAGGAAGGGATACGCATCAACATCTAGGGATATTGAGTCCTTGGGCGGGACCAGCAGGTCGATCACGCCCTCCCTCATGCGAGTCGATGATGACGGGAACGTCTACCCGCAAACCCCTGCCGCCGCGGTCCTGGCCGCGGCAACTTACATGTAAATGAACCAGCCGATAGAAAGCGACCCTCGGGCAGAGCAGTACAAACAAGTACGCAAAGGGCTAGGACTGGCAGCCGCAAGACTCGCCTCCTACGACCGCAAGAAAGCCGCAGAGCAGCTAGAGAAGGAAAAACAGGAGAAAGAAAGAGAGAAGTCCCGCAGGCGTAGGAGCTCTTCGCCAAGAAGGGACAAATCGCCACGTCGTGGTCGAGGAAAAGAAGCTTGACGTCGCGACGACAGTTGAAGCAGCAGCGAGGGCAGCCCGAGAGACAAAAGCTCAATACACCATAGCAGCCGCTCGCGGAAACGAAGCAAGGAACCGAGGAAGGACACCGACCGCGACCAACCAGGATACGACATGCGATCGGATATCGCACAAAATAAGGTGGACAAGGCAAGGGCATCGCGATATCGCGAACGCTCTTTGTCCGGTTCTTCGGATGACGAAACTTGCGGAGCGCTTTGTTTTGCCCGCAGCATTCGCGAAGCACCTCTACCCAAAAGATTCAAGCTCAGCACAGAAGTGACAAAGTATGACGGCTCACTCGAGCCTTCTCAGTGGCTAAACGATTACCTCACGGCAGTAAAATGTCAGCGTGGGAACAAGAACACGGCTATGCAATATCTCAATCTACATCTCACCGGCGCAGCCCGCAGCTGGCTGGAAAGGTGGCCAAGATCTTGTTACGCGTCGTGGGACGACCTGCACCGTGACTTCTGCAAAAACTTCCAGTCGACTTACAAGAGGCCGGCCACCATCGAAGAATTGCGAGCCTGCAAGCAGAAAAGCTGCGAATCCACCCGCGAGTACATCCAGCGATGGACCACGCTCAGGAACACCGCGGGAACCATCTCGGAAGAAGTAGCGATTGAAGCATTCGCAAAAGGCGCCAGAAGAACTGCTTTCAGAGAGGAGCTAGGCAGAGCCGCACCCAAAACTATTGGGGAGCTGATGAACATAGCCGACAAATGGGCTAACGGAGAAGACGCAGTACGCAACGAGAGAGCATCGTCACCCGCACCCGAGGAAGATCGCCATGGCCGAAGTAAGAGAAGGAAATACTACGATCACGAGGATCGAGAAGAAATGGTAGCAGCGGAATTCACGCGAAGTCGCGATACCGGGCGACGCGGAAATCGCGAATGGAAACCGAAGGTTGAAGAAAAAAGTCCCGAGGAAGACCTTGATGCTTACTGCTCGCTACATCTGTTTACAGATAAGCGCACGGGCAAAACCAAGGCAACGCACCTTCTCAAGGATTGTCGAAAGTTCCACGACATCCACGAGGCTTTCTCGAAGAAAAATCGATCAGCAGCTGCTCCAAATTACCCGCCACTACCAGGAGGAGGCCACCAAGGATTCCAGCCGCCACAACCCCTACCTCCACCGGCAAATCCAAACATGGCATTGGCTGCACTGCCAGCACCACCCACACAAAACTCCGGGGCCAATGCATACCCGAATCCGGCAGGGCAACTCGCAATGATCCAGAAGGTATGTCCATCCCGCAGAGCTTAAAAGACTAACACAAGGCAGTTGTGCATGGCTGTGCAGACTCCGCCAACAAAGTCCGAGTACTTGAAGATGGCGGATCAACCGATCACATTCTCAATACAAGACCACCCGCCACGAGTCTATCGACCAGGACACGCCGCCCTAGTAATCCAAGCACAAATTGGCAACTATGATCTGGCCCGCGTATTTATGGACGGAGGCAGTGGCATCAACATTATCTACGTGGACACACTCCGTCGGATGAACAAGAACCTGGATGGCCTCACGGAATCAGAAACATACTTCCACGGGATAGTTCCAGGAAAGCCAATCCGTCCACTCGGAACAATTAATCTAGAAGTTGTGCTGGGCAATAAAAGCAACTACAGGAGAGAATTTCTTGACTTCGAGGTCGTCGACTGGCCCTCACAGTACCACACCATTCTTGGTCGAACAACGTTCGCCAGATTCATGGCAGTACCACATTATGCGTACCTGAAGCTCAAGTTACCCGGAGAATACGGTGTTATCACCATCGACGGAGATTTTCAGAAATCCAACAAGTGCGACATTGAGTTCAACGAGATCGCAAAATATTTCGGGATGCAAGAAGAATTGCAAGAGCTGGCAAAAACCACGGATCACTCCGTGATGCCCCTCACGAAGAAAAACGCGCCCGAGTTGGAGTTCAGCGCCAACAGTGACACCCGAAAACATCAGGTGCACCCGACAGACTCTGCGAAGACTGCGATGGTTTCAACTACCCTTTCGCAAGCATAGGAAAGCGCGCTCGTCGAACTCCTCCGTGAGTACTGGGAAATTTTTACCTGGCAGCCCTCAGATATGCCAGGAATACCCAGGGAGTTCGCCGAGCACTCACTTGAAGTTTTCAAAGATGCTAAACCCATCAAGCAGACCACTCGACGGTTTTCAGAACCCAAGCAGAAGGCGCTGGGAGAAGAAGTAAACAGATTGCTAGCCGCAAAATTCATCAGGGAGATCAAGATATCCACTTGGTTAGCAAACCCAGTGCTGGTCCCCAAAAAGAACACCGACATCCTTCGAGTGTGCATCGACTACACGTCGCTAAATAAGCACTGCCCCAAGGACAACTTCCCCCTCCCACGAATCGACCAGATTGTAGACTCAGCGGCAGGTTGTCAACGCCCCTCCTTCCTGGACGCCTATTCGGGATATAATCAAATCCGGATGAAACAGGAGGACGAAGAGAAAACGGCATTCATCACGCCACACGGTGTATACTGCTACACGACAATGCCCTTCGGGATCAAGAACGCATGCGCAACATATCAGCGCTGCATGCAAAAATGCCTCGCCAAGCTCATTGGCAAGAATGTACAAGTGTACGCTGACGACATCGTCATCAAGACTCGGGTAGAGGACACACTCCTTGAGGACATTAGAGAAACATTCGACGCCCTCAACGCATACAGGATCAAGCTCAATCCAACAAAATGCGTCTTCGGCGTTCCAGCTGGAAAACTTCTCGGGTACCTGGTATCCGCCAGAGGCATCGAAGCCAACCCAGAGAAAATACAAGCAATCTTAACTATGAAGGAGCCAACCAATCTACGCGGAGTCCAGCAGCTCGCAGGGCGACTAGCTGCCTTGAGCCGGTTTATCGCGCGATTGGGAGAGCAAGCATTGCCTTTCTACAAGCTGTTGAAAAAGACAGATAAATTCGAGTGGACCCCAGAAGCTAAACAAGCGTTCGCAGACTTGAAACGATCGTTGCAAAGAAGACGCGTCCTCGCAACACCACAAGAGAGGGAGCCACTTTACCTATACCTAGCCGCAACAAACCAGGTCATCAGCACTGCAATCGCAGTCGCACGACCTGAGGAGGGCAAGGCATATGGAGTACAACGACCGATTTATTACACCAGTGAAGTGCTCTCACCATGCAAGCAACGATATCCTCACTACCAGAAGCTCGCATATGGAGTTGTTCTTACGGCCCGAAAATTCAAGCACTACTTTCAGGAACACGCCATCACAGTGGTTAATGATGCCTCACTCGGTACAATCATGAACAACCCTATGGCATCCGAAGAATAGCAAAATGGAGCATTGAGTTGGGCGCTTGGGACATCACTTATGCAGGACGCAATGCAGTAAAATCCCAGGTACTCGTGGAATTCTTAAGCGAGTGGACAGAGCTACAAACACCAGGACCGCCTGAGTACACGAGCAACTGGATAATGTACTTCGACGGGTCCAAAAGAAACGATGGAGCAGGAGCCGGAATCGTCCTAATATCACCTAGGGGAGACAAGCTGCAATACGTCCTACGATTGGATTTTCCACCCGATGATCCGGCATCGAACAACGACGCAGAATATGAAGCCCTGTTGCATGGGATGAAGATGGCAGTTGCCTGTGGAGCCACCCGATTAATGATCTACGGCGACTCCAATCTCATCGTGCAGCAGACAATGAAAGAATGCGACGCAATTGCTGAAAACATGGTCGCATATCACGACATGTACAACCTACTCGAAGGAAGCTTCAAGGGATGCGAGCTGAAGCACATTGCGAGATCCAGCAACGAAGAAGCAGATAAACTGGCAAACATGGGTTCCACAAACACACCCATACCACCAGGAATATATTTCGAGCGGATGACCAAGCGCTCAGTCAAAGTCAAAAAAGCTGCAGGAACACCCACAGCACCAGAAACAGAGGTCAGCCCGTAAGTCGCCATCATCGAGCTTATTCATAACATTTCACGACAGGTTTTTCTGGTCGAGCCAGTCTGGACGCAGAAATACCTCGACTACCTGTCCACCAGACAGCTCCCGGCCGATCCTCGCGAGGCTCGACAGATAATCAGACGCAGTAAATCCTTTCGGGTAATCAACGGAGAATTATACAAGCAAAGCATCTCGGGTATACTTCAGCGCTGCATCGCACCCGAAGATGGCAAAGAATTACTCCAGGACATCCACCAAGGAGACTGTGGGCATCACGCTAGCTGGAAAACAATCATGGGAAAAGCCTTCCGAGCAGGATTCTACTGGCTCACGGCAGCCACCGATGCAAAGGAGCTAGTCGAAAGATGCAAAGCTTGCGAGCGATTCGCACCAAGAACACATGCACCTGCTACGGAATTGCACATGATACCCATCGCCTGGCCCTTTGCACAGTGGGGGCTAGACATGGTAGGACCACTACGCAAGTCCACGCCGGGTGGATATACACACTTGCTGGTCGCAGTCGACAAATTTACCAAATGGATCGAGGCCATGCCAGTAACTTCGGCTAGCGCCCAATGCGCCGTCAAGTTCCTCGATTCCATCTATGCAGATTTGGGGTACCACACGATATCATTACAGACAATGGTACAAACTTCACGGCAAAGAAAACACAACAGTTCTGCGAGGAAAAGGGCATCAACTTCAAGTTTGCTTCAGTTGCCCACCCGCAAACGAACGGACAAGTCGAAAGATCCAACGGCTTAGTTTCAGCTGGCATCAAGAAACGTCTACTCGATCGTCTACACCCCGCAGCATGACATTGGGCCGAAGAGCTACCCTCCGTACTATGGAGCCTCCGCACAACTCCAAACCGATCCACAAACTACACACCATTTTTCATGGTATACGGGGCAGAAGCAGTCCTTCCCGAGGATGTTAGATTCAACGCCCCACGAGTTGTGGCTTACAGCGAAGAAACCTCTAACAAGGCACTCGCGGAAGATATAGATGCACTCGATGAGATACGTGATATTGCGCTCGCAAGATCCGCAGTATATCAACAATCACTGCGAAACAATCATAGTCGCCGCATACGGCACAGAGCATTCGCGGTTGGAGATCTAGTGCTGCGGCTCAAGCAGAAGGAGGGACACAAGCTCGAGCCACCATGGGAAGGACCCTTCATCATACACGAAGTTATCCCAGGCGGAGCCTACAGGCTGAAGAACCCATCGACTGGAGGAATCTATTCCAATCCTTGGAATATTGCACACCTCCGCAAATTTTATCCCTAGGGTTACTTGTTCTCACAACAATAAGGCTATACTAGCCATTCTTGTAGCTCGAATACATGACTTCTCAGTCATCGCAATAAAATACATGGTTTCTCAACCATATTTACTCGAATATTATTCATCCTTACACGCTAAATAGTTACAGGTATAAACCCCATAAACACACGGGGCTACGCCTAAAACTCAGCGTCACTGGAAAATATATACATACAGGGTTCCGCACCTTACAACAGTTTTTACAAACTATACAAGCATCACAGGATATATACATCCAACAATCAATCATGGTGCCGAGTATTCTCAGTCGCTAGCACTCTATCTACTTCATCGGAGGTCAGTCGAACAATTTCTTCCGCTGCAGGACGAACAGCGTCATAATGCGGCGAAATATCATCGATTGGACCATCTGAAAGCCTAGCTATGGAGTTAAAGTTCACCTCAGGATGCCATATCCGGACAAAGGAGAGAGCCACCACCGCGCCTCAAGTCATCTGATTACGTACACACTCGCGAATCTCTCCCTCTTGCCCAAAAATTCTGAGGAGATGGCTCCAGTCTTCAGGACCCCTTTGCAGCAGATAGAACGCGGCGTTCATCGCGACCAAGACCTCGTGAAAAGAACTCACGAGAACTTTTACCTGGGTGACACGGAACTTCAAAGTAGCCAATACAAAGCCTCGACTGCGATCAGACCAAAAGTTACTGGCATGAGGCCTTGAGCTGACAGCTTCTTGAAGAATGTGGTTTTCTACCCACTGTTTTTCCTCCCTATCATCCGGTTTAACAACTGAAGAGCAAACATGCACGATTAGGCAAGGAAACAAGACAAGGAAGACTCGGGGGCTGTATTACTTACACAGCAAGTCCCTAGCGACGGAAGCCAACTCGTCCATCAGAAACTGTTCGCGTTCAGTCGCCAGTTTTTGCTTGGACTTCGGCACATCGGCTACCCCGCGCAACGCTTTCAGCCTGCGCTCACCATCAGCTACACGATCACGAAGACCTGCCAAAGTCCCAACGGCGGCGACAAGCGGATCTGTGGGGCAGCAGGTCCACCTGAAGTTTCTGCGGCCACCTCGGATACCTGAAAAGTACAAAGAAGATTAAAGGAATAAGGTGCCCTACTCGAGATATATTCACCACCTATTCGACAGGTGCTCGGGGGCTACTCCCATCGGGAGCACACGTACAATCGCGGGAAGCATTTCAGCAAAAGCATCTCGATTAAAATATTGGAAAAACGGGAGCACATCCCAGGGTTCATTACAATCGAAGTTGCAAAGTACAAACGAAATAAACTAAGAAGCTACAGTGGTACTCCCACTCGCGGCAGTCGTCCCTCCCTTAAGTCAAGCAAACAGCTCAGATAACTTCCGAGCGAGGACGGCGGCTGGCTCGCCAAATCGACGAAGCCCTACCTTTCTGCCCGTGGAAGGATCGACTGGGAGATCCGAGTAGGCCTCCTCCAAGCCGCTAACTCCATGCGCCAGCGCGAACTGGATGGCCGTCTTCGCCCCAGACTCCGACTGAGCGATCGCGTAGGCATCAAGGAGATTGCTCTCCGAGAAGATCTTCAGCAGGTCACCTAGCGCGGGTGGAGATGCAGCATTGACGAGAAGGCGACTGTGCAGCTGTGTCAACACTTGAGTGGCATTGCCGACCAAGGAGCAAACTCCTTCGGCATGCCTCCTGAGCTGGGCAAGGGAGTCCGTCAGCGCGTCCACCCGCTGGACTCCGGGAACTTCCAGAGGAACACCCAGAAGACCTACAAAGAAAAGAACGTCAAGACTCAAGACAGCAGAAGACAAATTATAAGCCAAAGGTAACCTACCCGCAAAGCGCTCGGCAAGGGGACGAATAAAGTCGACAAGATCGGCATCCGCCTTGGTGCCGGCTTCCTCCAACTTCTTCAAAGCCTCTTGGGCAGAAGCAAGCTTCCCTTCAAGATCAGCCGAAGACATGCGGGAGGATTCCAGATCCTGGCGAACGGCCGCCAACTCAGCCTCTAGAGCTATTACCCGAGTAGAAGCATTGTCTTTCTCGGTCTTCGAAAACTCAAGTTGAGCTACACGGCAACACTTATCAGAATCGAGGAACCGATGGAAAAAATGCAAACAGAAAAAGAGGGCTAATCTTACCTCGAAGAAGCTCATTCTCTGTGGTGAGTCGACTACGGTCCGCCCGAAGGATCCCGCACTCAGACTCAGCAAAAACAACGCGGCGACCAATCGCCGCAAGGGAGTCAACGAGCGACTGCAAAGAACACAGAAATAGAAGAATTAGAAGAGAAAAATTGGAGCCTATACCCGATTACAATCAATCGAGTAAAGCCTCGGGGGCTACTCCCATCGGGAGCACTGCCGTGCACCCGATAAAACCAAGAAGAAGGAAAAGACAGACTTTGAGCCTGTAGCCGATCACATGCGATCAACTATAGCCTCGGGGGCTACTCCCATCGGGAGCACTGTCGTGCACCCGATAACAAATTAAAGGCAAGTAACAGAATTTACTTGGCCCTTGGCACGGGAGAGGGGATCTGCTGAGCTACCCGTCACCTCTTTTGAAGCTGAAGCTCCGGCAGCAGAACTAGGAACTCCATGTGCGTAGTCGCCACATTGGGGGCTACGCTGGGCGAATTCTAGACAGTGCCAGCAGTAGGAGTCTCATCCGCAGCTCCTGCTTTATTCCTCCTTTCGGGTGGAAGGGAAGAGGCGTACCTGCGAGGACTAATGGTTTGCAGGCTGCAACAAAAGACAAAGCGTCAACATAGATGCAAAGGAAAACGTTCGACTAAGAACAAGGAGAAAGAAACTTACTCATCTTCATTGTCGCACCCGGACTTCTAGAGGATACACACAGCCCGCTAAATAGTAGATAATTGGCTTACGGGGCCTACCTGCACCCGCATCTCAATATGAGTAGGCCAACACGTAAACGTGTGACAACCATCCTCTACTATTTATCGTCTGTGAAACCATCCAATAGGAATCCGAATACTTCCATTGACGTACTTCATAACATACACACATGGTACGCCAACGGCATTTGAACAAGTGATATCACAACAAATCTCTAAGACACAAAGAAATAGAAATAAGTGGCAAAAGCTCTCACTAGAGCAGAGATAGCAAATACAGTCATGCAGAGGACACATGTCCCAACAAGTCATCATTACATCACAGCGGAAGCATCCAAAGTGTCTGAGTACAGACAAGATCCAAATAGGCCTAAGAGGCCGAAAACGAAAAGAACGGAGCCCATCCACGAAGTCTCGGATCCTGCCCGGGTCCGCTATCTACTCGTCAGCAGCCTCGTCATACTCCACGTAGTAGCCACCATGGGGATCCTCGGAAACGTAGTCTGCAGAACCAGCAGCCCCAAAGGGGTCAGTACGGACGAGTACTCGCAAGCAAGACGCACAAGATACCAAAGTGTACCCGACAACACCAAGTACAGTTGCTTTGGGTTCAACGGAAGATAGGTGATACAAAGGTGCGGCAGCGGGCTGCACTAACCAACTACAGAGACACGCTACAACATCCGGCTAAAAGAAAGGGATAAGATAGCGCATCGGAGCCAACTACCACTAACCTCAAACAAACCCATCCTGGATCTCGCCCCTTATCCAAAGAAGCAATCCGAGGATAACTCACATAGTTGGATTAATGAAGGTTCAGGTTATTGTGTCAATAAGCCTATTACTAGTCAAATTATTATTAATTAGGTGTAAGTTGTCTAATCCTTGTTAGCCAGCCCTATCACCAAGTCATCCATAACGGCGGATAACACGGCTTCTCGAGAAGATTTAACCCTGCAGGGATGCACCAATTTGGCCGTACACGTAAGAATAACCCGCCAGACGGGGATCAAACCCACCAAGCAGGCCACTCAACACAACCCAACTCTTCTTCGCATCAAGCCCAAAGAACCACGTGCTGTGCGTGCGCGGATAATCGAGCCCCCACGAGGAAAAGGGGGACCCTCATAGCACTGGAAGACCACGCCGCCCTAAATGCCGACTACAAAAGTTCCACCCTGGCGCCAAGGGTTCGTACCTGCATATGCGTGCATCAAATGGAAAGCCCGAACTAAGTGTGGCGATTTGGACGAGATGCGAATCGAATCAAAGTTGCGGGGGGCGCCCATACACGCTTCCCACATGCGGTTAGCGCGCTCATCATGGATCTAGAGGACAAGAAGTTTTCCTGAGTTCGACACTAGCAGGCCTCAAAACCATACCCGGCCTCCTGCTGGTGCCTTATCATCAAATTGGTATTACCTTAAACATTAACAGGCTGTTGTTCAAAATATCGAGCCCCCAGAACAAAATAAATAATATGGTAACAGAAATAACGAACATCAGACTCGAGCACGACAACCCTAAGCATGCTAGTAAGACACAGGCCAACAAGCAACGGGGTTATAGGTGTGGAGGTGAGGCTATATCAGGGTTACAGGATAACATGTGATAGGATCGAAACACAAGCAACGAATCATAAGGCTAGCAGATTAGACAACGGAAAGTATCGGTATCAAGTGTGGAAAGGACACAATGGTTCAGGTGAGTGAATACTTGCCTGCAAAATCAGTAGCCTGGTACTGGGCTAACTCCTCTAAAGTGGTATCGTAAACCTCGTCTGTCTCAACGTCGTCGTCTATTCGAGAAGAAGCAAACAAACAACGCAGAGAGACAAACAATCAATAACATGGCATAATGCACAAACATGGGATGATGCATGACAATTTTTAAGGATGCATCAAAGATAAGCTAGTTGACATGGTAACATAATTAAATGGGCCCATATGAAATTTGGTTGCATATAGAAGAGCTCATGAATTAAAGTTGAATTCAATGATCTACAAGTAACCATCATGTGAAAGTTGATTAGAATGATGCATGGATGATGTAAACAATAAGAAAACAACAATAACTTCAATTTGATATGTTGTTTACCAAGTTTGGAATTTTATTTATTAAGTTATGAAATTTGGCTTCTTAAATGAGTTACACAAACATTTATTGTTTTCACCCATTTTAATTGTTCAAAACAGATAACAAAATTCATATTTGGAAAGAACACAAAATTTTAGATGGAATACATATTTCATTTGTTGAAAATGGATTTAAAATGAGCAAGGTATTAATTTGACAATTTTAAATGCATTAATTAAGATACAGTTGTTTTCAGCAATTTAATTTATTTAAAACAGAACACAAAGTTTATATTTAGGTAGATAATTTAATTTGGTATGGAAAACATATTTAACATGTTGAATTTGAATTTAAAATGAGGGATTTATGTGAGTTTGAAATACATGGACCAATCTGTAATATATAAGGACTGGATATTAAAAAGAAAGGGCCCATATTTGGTTTCCACCTCGCAGTGACCCAGCCTGAGCCACTGACAAGGGGCCCTGGGCCACTGTGGCGCTTGCGTGGCGTGTGTGGAAGTGGAGGCGGCCTCCAGGGTCATAGACAGGTGGGCCTCCCGCGGGAATAATCCCTAAAATGGGTTGCGCGCGGGGGGGGGGGGCTCGAACCCACGCCGCGAGCGTGCGCGTGCCACTGCGCTGCTGCTGCGTTCGTGACAGATCTGAGGAGGGATTCAGTAAGAGGTGGTGCTGCGCATGTATCTGACGAAACTGAATTTTCGTTCAGTCTCTGAACCTGACGAGGAGACGGTGATCGCCGACGGCGATTGGCAGCTGCTGTCGTGCGTGCGAGGGAAGCAGATGGGTCCGTGTTGTGCGCTGATGCATCGCGGAGCAGAGAGGGACAGAGGAGGAGGGTGTGCTCACCGAGGGAGCTCGTTGCTGCTGTGAGGTGGCGACGGAGCTGACGGGGCGGTGGACGACGGCGACAGACGGAAGCGACGGCGACGATCCTGCTGCTCCCAGGCCCTGCTGCAGTGTCGAGGAGGAAGGTGGAGGCGCGGGGAGTTGATTCCCGCGCTCAGTCTACTCGGAGGAGGGCCATGGCGACGGCGATCGCCGGTGGAAGCTGCGCTGTTGTGCGGTGGTTCGGTGACAGGGAGCAGCGAAGGAAGGAGAGGAGGGAGGAGGAAGAGGAAAGCGGCAGCGGCGGAGATGGAGGAGGGGAGAGAGGGGCTAGGGCACGGCCCCGTGGTGCCTATAAGTAGAGGAGGAGGAGGTGGCAGGTGGAGCTCCTGCAGGTGGGTTAGGAGCTCCCTCCTCTGTCTCCGTACATAGGAGGACGAAGAGGTAAGTGGGCAGGCTGGGACTGCGGGGTTGAGGTGGGCTCAGCCCACTTGGGCTGGCCTGCCCCCTTTTCTGTTTTTCTGTTTTATTTTTTTTTATTTTTCTGTTTACTTTTTTTTTGTAGGAAAGAAAAGGATAGAAATAGAAATAGGTGTTAGGGTTTTATTTTTATGAAATAATTTTTATTGAATAACAACACAGCAAGCTCAAAGGTATGTAATCTTTATTTTCAAAAATTTAAAATGCCAAAAGATTTGAATTTGCTATTTGAATTTCAAATAGGGTTTCATATAGATTTGATTTTTAAAATAAGCAAGTTTATTCAATAAGCTCAAACAACTATGAAAACTTATTGAATTTAAATGTTTGCAAGATTTTAATTTTAAACCACAATTGGAACATGCCAAGTATGAAAGATTTGAATTTGAATTTCAAATTTGAAACACATACCACATGCAATGCTTATGATGACATGATGCATTAATAATAAATTAACAAGAAATAAAACATTCTAAGGGTGTTTTCATACTTGGGATGTTACAAAACGCCCCCCCTTGAAGGAATCGCGCCCCGAGATTCCTACTGAGAAGAGAAAAGGTCCGGATACTTCTTTCGAAGATCCTCTTCGGTCTCCCACGTTGCCTCTTTATCGGAATGATGGGACCACTGCACTTTTAAGAACTTGGTGCTCTTGTTGCGAGTTTTGCGCTCGGTCTCATCGAGAATGCGAATAGGGTGCTCCTCATAAGAGAGGTCTTCTTGCAGTTCAATGGAATCATGATCAACTGCACGACCTAGATCTTTGAAGCACCTCTTGAGCTGTGACACGTGAAACACATCGTGCACCTTGGATAGCTTTTCTGGAAGTTCAAGACGATAGGCATTTTCTGCACGCCTTGAGAGAATGTTGAAGGGACCAATATATCTTGGTGCAAGCTTTCCTTTGACACCAAAACGATGAGTGCCTCTGAGGGGAGTTACACGGAGATATGCTTTGTCTCCAGCTGCATAGACCATGTCCCTGTGTTTGCTGTCATAGTAGCTTTTCTGACGAGATTGAGCAATCCTCAGATTGTCACGAATGATGCGAAATTCTCTTCGGCCTCGTTAACAATGTCAGGGCCTAAGAGTGAACGTTCACCAGCTCCCGACCAATTGATTGGACTCCTGCATCTGCGGCCATAGAGAGCCTCAAATGGTGCCATGCCTAGGCTTGCCTGGAAGCTGTTGTTGTAGGAGAATTCAGCATATGGAAGACATTCCTCCCATTTCATGCCAAAAGAGAGACCACATGCTCATATCCTCGAGAATCTGATTGACTCTTTCAACTTGCCCTTGAGACTGAGGATGGTTGGCTGTGCTGAACAGAAGCTTGGTGCCCAAGGCTTCTTGAAAGCTTTTCCAAAAATGAGAAGTGAAGATGCTTCCACGGTCTGAGCTTATTTCCAATGGAACACCATGAAGAGGAACAATCTTTGCTGTGTAGAGCTCTGCTAACTGACTAGCTGAGATTGTCTCTTTGACAGGAAAGAAGTGAGCTACTTTAGTGAGTCGATCAATGACAACGAAGATTGCATCGTTGCTCCTCTTGGACTTTGGAAAACCAGTGACGAAGTCCATTTCAATCATGTCCCACTTCCATTCAGGGATTTTCAGAGGTTGGAGAAGACCGGCTGTTTTCTGATGAACTGCCTTAACACGTTGACAAATGTCGCATTCAGAAACGTATTGAGCAATTTCACGTTTCATGCTAGGCCACCAATACAGTGTCTTGAGATCCTGGGTACATCTTTGTACTTCCAGGGTGTATGGAGAGAGGAGTTTCATGAGCCTCCTTGAGAATGACATCTTTGAGACTTTGAATTTGCGGAACTGCAATGCGTCCTTCGAAGAACGCAGTTCCCTTGTCATCAATTGAGAAGCACTCAAATTTCTCATTGCCTGCTTTGATGTGTTCTACAATCTTCTTGATTTCAGCATCACGAAGTTGTTCAGAACGAATCTTGTCCTCGAGAGTTGGACTGGCTGTCAAGTTTGCAAGATAGCCTTGAGGAACAAGACCAAGGTTCAGCTTCTGGAATTCTTCATGAAGAGGAGGTTGGTTTTCCATGATCATGAGATTATTGCAATACGAATTGCGACTGAGATCATCGGCCATAACATTAGCCTTGCCTGGAGTGTAAGAAATGGTAAGATCAAAGTCTTTGATCTTTTCAATCCATCTCCTTTGTCTGAGGTTTAGATCTGGTTGAGTGAAGATCTACTTCAGACTCTTATGATCGGAAAAGATTTCGGTGCAATTACCCAACAAGTATTGTCTCCATTTCTTGAGGGCAAACACAACTGCTACAAGTTCAAGGTCATGAGTGGGATAATTGAGCTCATGTGTGTTCAACTGACGTGAAGCATAAGCCACAACTTGACGTTCTTGCATTAGAACTGCACCTAGACCTTGGAGAGAAGCATCACAGAATATTTGGAAAGGTTTGGAAGGATCTGGGCCAACCAGAACTGGTGTAGAAGTGAGTTTAGTCTTCAGGAGATTGAAACTTTCATCACATTGTGGAGACCAGACGAACTTCTTGTCCTTCTTTGTGAGGTCAGTGAGAGGTTTGGCAATCTTGGAGAAGTTTGGGACGAAGCGACGGCAATAGCTAGCCAAGCCAAGAAAACTTCTTACTTGCTTCACCGTCTTTGGAGGTTTCCAATCAACAATTGCTTTAACCTTTTCTGGATCAATGGCTATGCCCTTGGCAGAGATGACATGACCGAGATAAACAACTTCGGAAATCCAAAACTCACATTTGGAGAACTTGGCATAGAGACGATGCTCGCGAAGCTTCATGAGAGTGAGACGAAGATGTTCTTCACGCTCTTCCTCGGATTTTGAGTAGACAAGAATGTCATCAAGATATACCACAACGAACTTGTCGAGGTATTCATGGAAGACAGAATTCATGAGTCGAGAGAAGGTCGCCGGTGCGTTGGTAAGACCAAAGGACATGACGGTGAATTCATATAGACCGTAGCGAGTGGTGAAGGATGTCTTTGGAATATCCTCTTTTCTGATCTTTATTTGATGGTAACCCATTCTCAAGTTCAACTTGGAGAATATTGAGGCTCCAGCAAGTTGATCAAAAAGATCATCGATACGAGGAATTGGATACTTGTTTTTGATGGTTTTCTCGTTAAGAGGACGATAGTCAACAACGAGTCTCTTTGTTTGATCCTTCTTTGCAACAAACAGCGTTGGGCATCCCCAAGCCGAGGAACTAGGTTGAATGTAACCTTTTTCCATGTACATATCAATTTGTTCCTTCAACAACTTCAGCTCGGGAGTTCCTATCTTGTAGGGATGCTTAGAGATTGGAGCAGTACCTGGTTCAAGTTCGATCACGAACTCGACAGCTCTGTCCGGAGGCATTCCTGGCAACTCTTCTGGAAAGACGTCAGGGAAGTCGTAAACCACCGGAACATTTTCAAGTGAAGGTAGAGGTTTTGCATTGAGGGTGCATAGCTGAATGGAACTTGATTCATGTGGAGAATAGATTATCAGGCCAGAAGGGTGGGACAGAGTTATTGACTTTTGAGCACAGTCAATTCTTGCTTTATTGGCCTTCAGCCAATCCATACCAAGAATGACATCAATGTCAGAATTGCCAAGCAGTATGAGAGAAGCAAGGAATATGTGGCCTCCAATTAGAATTTGATTTTTGTGACTGATCTTGGACGTTTGCATAGTTGCTCCAGGGGAGTTGACCACTAGCGGGGAACCCAAACCAACAAAAGAGAGTTTAATTGATGTCGCAAAGATCTTTGAAACGAAAGAATGTGATGCTCCGGTATCAAACAACACTTTAGCTGGATTAGAGTTTACGGGAAATGTACCGAGAACGACGTCAGGAGCTTCCTCAGCTTTGTCGATCTTGACATGATTCACCCTTGCGGTCCTCCCGACAGGCCTGATGTTGGAGTTGAAGGCCTTAGGCGGGGGAGTGCGCACCATTGCCTGGTTTGTGTTAGGACGAGGTGGTGGTGGTGGTAGCTGCCTCTGCGTGCACTTGTCGGCGTAGTGTCCCGTCTACTTGCACTTGTAGCATGTGACGACACGAGGAGGCCCTGGCCTTGGCTGCCCCATCGAAGCCCTTGGATCATTCAGCTGAGCAGGGTTGGGTGGGCGGGTAGCGAAGCCTGGAGAAGTTTGGGCGTATGGAGCCCGAGTGACAGCACCATTTGGTACCCATATGCGGCGCTTCTGCGGAGGGGTGGTCATGTTGGAGGAGGAACCACCCTCACGCGAGTGCTTGCGAGACTCCTCGAACGCCTTGTGCCCATTTTCTTCATTGAGCGCGGTGTTAACGAGATCCTCGAAGCTGTCGGCCTTGACATTGGTGAGGGCATACTTGAGTTCCGGGTTAAAGCCTCTGCGGAACCTTGCCATCTTTTTAGCTTCAGTGGACACCTCATCTCCAGCGTATCGAGCGAGGCGATTGAACTCACTCTGATACCCGATGACGTCCAACTTGCCCTGCTTGAGAGAGCAAAACTCTTCACGCATTCTTTCCATGAGACCATCTGGAATGTGGTGTTTCAGGAAGGCTTCCTTGAAACGATCCCACGTGACTGGCATGCCAGTTCTCATGGCCTGGAAGTTTTCCCACCAAGAAGCTGCTTGACCCTTCAGCAGATAGGAGGCATACTTGACCTTGTCTTCTTCAGCTACGTGTGTAATCTCCAGAGCCTTGGCTATCTCACGGATCCAGTCATCAGCGTCCAGAGGCTCGCGTGTGGCCACGAAAGCTCTTGGGCCCAGACTGAGAAACTCCTTGATGCTGACTCGTGGAGTTGTCTGGTTGATGTGCTGATTAGCCTGAAACTGAGCCATCTGCGTCATGACTTGGGTCATCTGAGTCAACAGCTCCGTGATTGGCGGTGGTTCAGGCGTGGTGTTCCTTGTTGGCGGCATCGTGAATGGAAATGCATTTTAGCACAACAATAGACAATGATAGACTTGGCAACCGAAAGATAGATTACTCTGACGCATGAATAGATAACCAAAAGGTACACCATCACATGTTCAATTACATCAGAATATCCAATACACCATAAATGGTTCGAATACCAAAGGATAACTAAACATAGCTAAGAATGGATACATCGGTACTCCCATGCTCATCACGCAGGACGGCGGCGAGGAGTACGGCGAGAGGTACGGTGAGGAGCACGCCCACGAAAGTAGGTGGAACGACGATCCACGTAGATCTGACGTGGTCTGAGACCGACTCTAGGCGTGGTGAAGTACATAGCATCGACTCCCTGTGCTCCAAAGCGTGGAATCCCAGTGTAACCAGCACCAAGGTTAAGGAGTGGACCTCTGATCGGCTCGTAACCTCCAGCATCTGGCAGACGACGCCCAACTGGCTGATCAAAACGTGCAAAGCGCTCGTCTCCAACAAAGTCTGTGGTGTAAGTCGCCAGACGAGTCAAAGAAAGGTAAAGCTGCTCTCTGACTGAAGCCAACTCCTGAGATAGTGTGCGGGCAACTGCGTCAGTGTGACTCACAAACTGAGCGGTGATATGCAGCCTGGAGCTATCATGCTCGTAAACGTCCAAGTTGTCGTAGAGAGTGAAGTGAGCTCCCTCCGAAGTGATGTAACCACGGGGGATGTGGCGATAGATAGAATCGTCAAATCCCCAGTAGTCAGCACGAAGGACGGTGAGACTCACATAAGCTGCCTGCTGCACAGCCATATCCACTGTGGAACCCACTGCCTCGTAGCGGTGAACTACGCTCATGCCATCATCTGACAGAATGTAGACGATAGCCTGGTAGTAGGTCTGCTCAAACTCTCGCTGCTGCTCGTAGACCTGGTACTCTGGTGCCCAATGGAACCCCAGAAAAGTGACCATGTCTCTCAGCATCTCCGGATAACCGGTAGTGCTCTCACAACGAGTCATACGAACCACCTGCGGGTAGAACCTGAGATCCATCTGCAGATGATCGGGGAAACTTTGATTAGACGCCGGTAGAAGAACTGAAGTGGCAAGCAACAACAAGGTTCCAACGGACGAAAAGGTCTTGAGATGAACAGGATATCGAAGCAACATTCGGGAAACACGAGACCAAACACTCCTGAGGTACTGCGGAAAACCCATCCGGGCTTCTAAAGGATCAATATCTACTGCTTAAGGAATAGAGGATCTGCTTCCGGGGCTTATGTGCCTCCGTTCTCAATCATGAGTAGGCAACATGATAACCATGTCACAACCACCTCCATTCCTATGGTCTAGTAGATATAACCATCCTAGAGAAACCAAGATACGTGAAATCCTAACTTGAAAGTTTAGATGAGAAGAGAAAACAACGTTGCACTTACTTACCAGAAAAAGGGAGGGTGGGCGGGGAAAGAAATAAAAGAACAGAATTCCTACTCTCACGTTTCATTTTTCCTATATAGCTACAAAATAGTTTCTAGACTCAACTGCGACCAGTAAAAGGGATCCTACAGGCAGACAGGCTCTGATACCATTTGTCGCACCCGGACTTCTAGAGGATACACACAGCCCGCTAAATAGTAGATAATTGGCTTACGGGGCCTACCTGCACCCACATCTCAATATGAGTAGGCCAACACGTAAACGTGTGACAACCATCCTCTACTATTCATCGTCTGTGAAACCATCCAATAGGAATCCGAATACTTCCATTGACGTACTTCATAACATACACACATGGTACGTCAACGGCATTTGAACAAGTGATATCACAACAAATCTCTAAGACACAAAGAAATAGAAATAAGTGGCAAAAGCTCTCACTAGAGCAGAGATAGCAAATACAGTCATGCAGAGGACACATGTCCCAACAAGTCATCATTACATCACAGCGGAAGCATCCAAAGTGTCTGAGTACAGACAAGATCCAAATAGGCCTAAGAGGCCGAAAACGAAAAGAACGGAGCCCATCCACGAAGTCTCGGATCCTGCCCGGGTCCGCTATCTACTCGTCAGCAGCCTCGTCATACTCCACGTAGTAGCCACCATGGGGATCCTCGGAAACGTAGTCTGCAGAACCAGCAGCCCCAAAGGGGTCAGTACGGACGAGTACTCGCAAGCAAGACGCACAAGATACCAAAGTGTACCCGACAACACCAAGTACAGTTGCTTTGGGTTCAACGGAAGATAGGTGATACAAAGGTGCGGCAGCGGGCTGCACTAACCAACTACAGAGACACGCTACAACATCCGGCTAAAAGAAAGGGATAAGATAGCGCATCGGAGCCAACTACCACTAACCTCAAACAAACCCATCCTGGATCTCGCCCCTTATCCAAAGAAGCAATCCGAGGATAACTCACATAGTTGGATTAATGAAGGTTCAGGTTATTGTGTCAATAAGCCTATTACTAGTCAAATTATTATTAATTAGGTGTAAGTTGTCTAATCCTTGTTAGCCAGCCCTATCACCAAGTCATCCATAACTGCGGACAACACGGCTTCTTGCGAAGATTTAACCCTGCAGGGATGCACCAATTTGGCCGTACACGTAAGAATAACCCGCCAGACGGGGATCAAACCCACCAAGCAGGCCACTCAACACAACCCAACTCTTCTTCGCATCAAGCCCAAAGAACCACGTGCTGTGCGTGCGCGGCTAATCGAGCCCCCACGAGGAAAAGGGGGACCCTCATAGCACTGGAAGACCACGCCGCCCTAAATGCCGACTACAAAAGTTCCACCCTGGCGCCAAGGGTTCGTACCTGCATATGCGTGCATCAAATGGAAAGCCCGAACTAAGTGTGGCGATTTGGACGAGATGCGAATCGAATCAAAGTTGCGGGGGGCGCCCATACACGCTTCCCACATGCGGTTAGCGCCCTCATCATGGATCTAGAGGACAAGAAGTTTTCCTGAGTTCGACACTAGCAGGCCTCAAAACCATACCCGGCTTCCTGCCGGTGCCTTATCATCAAATTGGTATTACCTTAAACATTAACAGGTTGTTGTTTAAAACATCGAGCCCCCAGAACAAAATAAATAATATGGTAACAGAAATAACGAACATCAGACTCGAGCACGACAACCCTAAGCATGCTAGTAAGACACAGGCCAACAAGCAACAGGGTTATAGGTGTGGAGGTGAGGCTATATCAGGGTTACAGGATAACATGTGATAGGATCGAAACACAAGCAACGAATCATAAGGCTAGCAGATTAGACAACGGAAAGTATCGGTATCAAGTGTGGAAAGGACACAATGGTTCAGGTGAGTGAATACTTGCCTGCAAACTCAGTAGCCTGGTACTATGCTAACTCCTCTGAAGTGGTATCGTAAACCTCGTCTGTCTCAACGTCGTCGTCTATTCGAGAAGAAGCAAACAAACAACACAGAGAGACAAACAATCAATAACATGGCATAATGCACAAACATGGGATGATGCATGACAATTTTTAAGGATGCATCAAAGATAAGCTAGTTGACATGGTAACATAATTAAATGGGCCCATATGCAATTTGGTTGCATATAGAAGAGCTCATGAATTAAAGTTGAATTCAATGATCTACAAGTAACCATCATGTGAAAGTTGATTAGAATGATGCATGGATGATGTAAACAATAAGAAAACAACAATAGCTTCAATTTGATATGTTGTTTACCAAGTTTGGAATTTTATTTATTAAGTTATGAAATTTGGCTTCTTAAATGAGTTACACAAACATTTATTGTTTTCACCCATTTTAATTGTTCAAAACAGATAACAAAATTCATATTTGGAAAGAACACAAAATTTTAGATGGAATACATATTTCATTTGTTGAAAATGGATTTAAAATGAGCAAGGTATTAATTTGACAAGTTTAAATGCATTAATTAAGAAACAGTTGTTTTCAGCAATTTAATTTACTTAAAACAGAACACAAAGTTTATATTTAGGTAGAGAATTTAATTTGGTATGGAAAACATATTTAACATGTTGAATTTGAATTTAAAATGAGGGATTTATGTGAGTTTGAAATACAGGGACCAATCTGTAATATATAAGGACTGGATATTAAAAAGAAAGGGCCCAGATTTGGTTTCCACCTTGCAGTGACCCAGCCCGAGCCACTGACAAGGGGCCCTGGGCCACTGTGGCGCTTGCGTGGAGTGTGTGGAAGTGGAGGTGGCCTCCAGGGTCACAGACAGGTGGGCCTCCCGCGGGAATAATCCCTAAAAAGGGTTGCGCGCGGGGGGGCTCGAACCCACGCCGCGAGCGTGCGCGTGCGCTGCGCGTGCCACTGCGCTGCTGCTGCGTTCGTGACAGATCTGAGGTGGGATTCAGTAAGAGGTGGTGCTGCGCATGTATCTGACGAAACTGAATTTTCGTTCAGTCTCTGAACCTGACGAGGAGATGGTGATCGCCGGCGATGATTGGCAGCTGCTGCCGTGCGTGCGAGGGAAGCAGATGGGTCCGTGCTGTGCGCTGATGCATCGCGAAGCAGAGAGGGACAGAGGAGGAGGGTGTGCTCACCGAGGGAGCTCGTTGCTGCTGTGAGGTGGCGACGGAGCTGACGGGGCGGTGGACGACGACGACAGACGGAAGCGACGGCGACGATCCTGCTGCTCCCAGGCCCTGCTGCGGTGTCGAGGAGGAAGGTGGAGGCGCGGGGAGTTGATTCCCGCGCTCAGTCTGCTCGGAGGAGGGCCATGGCGACGGCGATCGCCGGTGGAAACTGCGCTGCTGTGCGGTGGTTCGGTGAAAGGGAGCAGCGAAGGAAGGAGAGGAGGGAGTAGGAAGAGGAAAGCGGCGGCGGCGGAGA
The DNA here is from genome assembly GCA_028641055.1 of Alopecurus myosuroides. NCBI lineage: Eukaryota > Viridiplantae > Streptophyta > Magnoliopsida > Poales > Poaceae > Alopecurus > Alopecurus myosuroides. Next base: position 166,859,555 of record CM054061.1, read on the forward strand.
TGGAGGAGGGGAGAGAGGAGCTAGGGCACGGCCCCGTGGTGCCTATAAGTAGAGGAGGAGGAGGTGGCAGGTGGAGCTCCTGCAGGTGGGGGAGGAGCTCCCTCCTCTGTCTCCGTACAGAGGAGGACGAAGAGGTAAGTGGGCAGGCTGGGCCTGCGGGGTTGAGGTGGGCTCATCCCACTTGGGCTGGCCTGCCCCCCTTTTCTGTTTTTCTGTTTTTTTTTATTTTTCTGTTTACTTTTTTTTGTAGGAAAGAAAAGGATAGAAATAGAAATAGGTGTTAGGGTTTTATTTTTATGAAATAATTTTTATTGAATAACACAACAGCAAGCTCAAAGGTATGTAATCTTTATTTTAAAAAATTTAAAATGCCAAAAGATTTGAATTTGCTATTTGAATTTCAAATAGTGTTTCATATAGATTTGATTTTTAAAATAAGCAAGTTTATTCAATAAGCTCAAACAACTATGAAAACTTATTGAATTTAAATGTTTGCAAGATTTTAATTTTAAACCACAATTGGAACATGCCAAGTATGAAAGATTTGAATTTGAATTTCAAATTTGAAACACATACCACATGCAATGCTTATTATGACATGATGCATTAATAATAAATTAACAAGAAATAAAACATTTTAAGGGTGTTTTCATACTTGGGATGTTACATTCGTCATCCTCCTCATCTAGCATATCCGCATTCCAGGCGGTCTTAATAACTGGGAATGAGGAGGAAGGGGCGCGCATACACAGAGGGGTAGCATTGATGGGATCCTTCCCAGGCGATTCTTCCAAGGAGTTGTCCTTAGAGGTGGCCTCGTCACCTTCCACTCGACGGCGTTTATGATGACCGCCACCCGAGTCCCCTGCGTCATCCAAAGAATCTTGGTCGGAGCTCGAAGAAGCGTCGGCAATACTGGTGTCGACTGGGCCATCCAGGTTACTCGCTAATAACTCCGAGGCCTCCGCCCCAGATACAGGAGGGTAGCAGGTGGCCATGGATAAACTCTATGGGAGAAGACAGAAGAAGTTCAGTCGACTGAGATCCAGATCAAGAAAAAGTCATGAGAAAAGAAAGGCAAACTTACTTCAGATGGTGGAGGCCTTGACGCGTCAAAGGCTGCGACTGTGCAGTCGGGAAATTTTTCTCCCACCTTCAAGCTGGTGATAGCCGCAATCTTTTTCTCGAACTCGACGTTCGAGAGCTCTTCACGGCTCACACGACTGGGATCTTCAGAGCCTTGGTATTCCCACATCGTGGAGGGCCTGTGCTGCAGAGGTTGGATCCTGCGCTTGAGAAAGATACTCGCCAGGTGCAGCCCGTTGAGTACGACTCCAGCAGCTTGATCACGGAGGGCTGCCACCCTTGCGAGTAGTGGCGCGACGACCTGGGTTTCTTCAGCCGACAACTTGTGCGCCCAGGACTTCCGCCTCTTCAAGACAGCGAACGGGTGGAATTCTACGATCCCACCCGAGCTGTTGTCGATGATGTAAAACCACTTTTTCCTCCAGCCCTGGGCGGAGTCGATGAAGTACATGCTGAAGTAGCTGGACTCCGATTTCGCTTGGATCCCAAAGCCACCCGTGCGTAGCGGCTCACCAGGCTCGGAGTCTACTTGCGATTTCTCGCGAAAGATCCGGACTTTGAAAAGGGCTTTCCAGAGTCCCCAGTGTGGGCGAATGCCTAAGAAGCATTCACAGAACACGATAAAGCACGATATGTGCTGTATCGCATTCGGAGGAAGATCGTGGAGCTGTATGCCATAAACATACAGCAACGCCACGAGAAACGGATGGAGGGGAAAGGAAAGACCGCGTGACACATGGTCCGCGAAGACCACGCGCTCGTTCGCTTGCGGGTTGGGTACCTCTTCCTTCTTTCCGAGGCGCACCCGCTTCTCGGACTCCGCAGGCAGCAGCCCCTCTCGCTGCATCTCCTTGATGCTCTTCGCTGTGGTGTTGGGCGAACGCGAGTCGCCCGAACGCGGTGTAGGTTGCACCGAAGCTTCCCCGTATGCGCAAATGGCAGCACCGCGTCTCTTGCCCCCCGCCATCGCTGCTAAGCACGAGCTTGGAGGAAGAAAGAAGATGAGTGCAAGGAAGAAGATGGACCGGAAGACGAAGGCTGGGAAAATCTTACCGCATTGCAAAGACTCGTACTTATACACGGAACAAATTGATACTGGCCACTCGATGCACCACGTGGCGCTCATCGCGGCCACCACGTGTGAAGACGAAACGAGGAGGCGGTGAGCGTTGTTTCCTGCCACGATCTTAACAGAAGATCGTGCGCATTTACTGCACGGTTTGCGTAAAAACCGGGAACGACGTCTCGTTTCCCGGTCAAAAAGCTGACTATGTGGGCCAGTCCTTCTGCTCTCACTCCGTCACGTCCCATCGGGAGGAGGAAAGTGCGCCATGAAGTCATAGCGTGCATCATCAAATTGAAGAAAGCTTCGAATGGAAAGTTCAAACGCGAAAATAACTTCGTATGAACAAACTCCTTCGAATAGAAACAACTTTTTCATGAACAAATCATGAAGCAAGACTCCTTTAAAACGGAGAAAAATACACTGCACACGAAAACTCTTTCGTATGGGCACGATCTCCCAAACATGAAAACTCTTTCATATGGGCATAAAACTCCTAACACGAAAACTCTTTCGTATGGATAAAAGAACTACAAAATCGAAAAATTACTCGAGTAGGCAGAACCTGCCTTTTCTCACTCGCATGATATTTTTTACATCATAAAAACCTGGATTGTTCGGCCGACTAGGCACATCCGGATGCCATATTCTTCGAATATGAAGGTAAGACCCGAAAGATCTCTCTTGAGGGCCTGGAATCGCACTCAAAGCTGCGTCCTCCGGCATGATTCCGTGTCAACAACATGAAGAAAAATCCTAGCGGACGCGCTGGGTACCCCCATAGGTTAAGTTCGACTCGATAAGACCACAACGGCCCAGTCGCAACAATCACCTTATCAGGTTCGAGTCGGAGGTCTCGAATCTGTGTAGGCCAGAAATGTTTTTGCCCTAGTCGCAATTAATTGGCCCTGATCTCTCGGGAGAGCCAAGCTGCTGCGCCACATCCTTCTGCGATAAAAAGGCATAAAAACAGGCACTTCCATTGCTCGATACTCGAGTATGAAAACTCATTATACAAGGTATGCGCCCTCTAAACAGGAAACAACCAAACTGGTTATCCACAGGAAAGAAAGACCAAGAAAGATTTGACCGTCTACTCGACTGCAAAAATCCCACTCGAGCAAACGCTCGGGGGCTACTGACGAAGACATAGATCCTAGACCCTGCGGGTAAGGACACCCCGTCTCAGGCCCATGGTCAAGGCCCAAGAAGAGGAGCCCTTGAAGTATTCCAGAAGGCCCACGCGAAGCCCACCCGCACTGTCTTGCGGGATAGGTTAGGAAACCTGTAACCGACCTAAGTTTAGAGTTCGAGTCCTCTCCGGGTAGGGTTTGAGACCTGACCACCTATATAAGGCCAGGAGAGCCACCGGTAGAGGACCAAGCAACACCGCAACACTAGAGCCTTGAGTTTGAGATCATACTCTCGACTCGAGCCACCACCATTGTAACCGATCTACTCGATTAATACAGATCGACAGAAGCAGGAGTAAGGGTTTTTCCTCTACGAGGGCCCCGAACCTGGGTAAATCTTGCCCCCTGTTTAGCCGACAATCGCCACCAGCGCTCATGGGTTCTCCTACTCGAAACCCGATAGGGTCACCTGAGGGATTTGCCGAACAGCGGATTCGACATCCTCCCAGCTGTCCACCGTTCTTTACGGAAGGATGTTAATCTAGTCTCTGACTCCATCCAAAAAAATTAGGGGCAAGAATTTCAAAGCTTCTAGATCCGTCCCTTTGTTGATTTGGACGACAGTATAGTAATCTGAGAGCCATGTATCCCGGTTTGTACTTCCGGTATACTTTTAATAAGTTAGCCCAACTTTGGCAAAGCCAGAATGTAGACCGATTTTCCGGATCCTATCAGTGAAACACCTTGGACCGAAATACAAATCGTCTCTTTCCGCCTTATCGATGTGTGCGGGATACCTTCCCGCTGAATGAACAGAGGGGGATCTGCTTCACTCTGGTCCATTGTTGCGTGAATACGCTCTTCCGGGATCGTCCCGGTTTCTTCCAGCATCCCGTCCTTTAGAATAAGGCGGAGTTCTACTCCTCACTCGTTCTTTGTTCCTTGGAGGGGTTCGGGATCTCTCACGCCTGTGAGGATTATCGTATCTTCCGGTTTTATCGGCCGGGTGTCTCAGAGGAGGCATTATTTTTCCGTCATTTCGGTTTTTCTCTTCCCGTTCCCTGTCATCCCGGGGTTTTGCACTATCTACGCATTTTGGCGTGTGGGATCCTATTCTAGACGCTGCATCCTTGTTATCCAGGATCTTCTTGTCCTTCTTAGGGTCTCCCTTATTTTCCTTCGAATCACCTGAGTCTCCGGGTTCACCTGGGTCAGGTGCTCCAGCGACGCACATTGCAGTTGTGCATAAGGTTGAATCATCATGTAGCTTTCCTAAACGTGCTTGCCCTCGATGTTGCTGTTGTAATGGTTTTCCTAAGAAAACATACACCCCCTTCAGATATTCTTCATTGGAGTACATATCATCGTTAAGGATGGCGAAAGCGGCTTCTGATTTTTCGGCCGCAGTTTTGTAGATGCGTTCGCCCTTAGCATTTGTGCTGTTAACATGCCTTTGCCAAGATGGGTTTTCAGACCGGTTTTGAAATTCCGGGTAACCTCGTGGGTTTAATTCTAGATCTATTTCGGCGCTCGTACTCCTCGATTTCTTCCTGCTGCAATCAACTTGGGTTTTGAGGAGGTTTTCCAGAGTGCGGAACAGGTGTTGCTGCTGCCGCATTATTGCTTGTCTCCTGCCTTCCAGCACTTCCGGTGGCTCATTACATGCGACCGGGGTTTGGATTAGATCAATTTCCTCCCGTTCCGTGGGATTTCAGCCTTTTTCTTCTCTGTCGTCTTCTCGCCGCTGCTGCCTCCAATTTCCGGGTTTTGGTTGCATACCTTTTTCTTCTGGGTTTTGGTAAACATCTTTTTGGTAGATTTTTTCTTGTTTTTGGAAGATGGAGGCTTTTTGGGTGGTTCATCTTCCGTTAACTCCTGTACATCAAGATAAGACAGGCTTTTTCACCACCTTCTTCATCTCTTCATCTTTTCCAGCTGGTGGAGGGGTGGTAGGGTCTTCCTCTTCCTCTGCATCCGACTTTGATGTTGGTTTTGCCATGAGTACTTCGTGGAAACTTTCCTGCATGGATTTGACATTTCTTTCGAAAGCATCTTCATCTTGATCTTCGAAATCTGTATATGCAGATCCGGTTTCCGAGTCCAGCTTTGCTTTTATGGCTGCTAATAAAGACCCAGCTTCCCAGTTTGTCGCCTGATCGGCGGATGTCGGATCTTCCACCTTTTTCGCGGGATCAAAGTTTTCTGCCTTTTCCACGGGATTTTTGTCTTCCGTGTTTTCAATGATCTCTAACTGCACAATGCCAATAAAGTGCGATCTGTTTGTAGGCATCTCCTGAGAGGCGGCAAATCTAGTCATGCTTTGGCGATATGCAGCTGTTGAAGCTTGATCTGCCCCTATGTATGAATAGGGCAGATCTGAGCAGATTCCGGCATTGAAGCCTTCTCTATTGGGCATAGGGCGGGTGGGAAGAAGTTGCTTCTACCATGGAATCCCATTGCTTATACTGTCAAACCGATAAAAACATTAGCAGATCCGATTGGTAAGACACAAACACTTACCAGGTGATTCCGTGCCGACATATAGTATATCCGTTGTTGAGGAAGCGCTTCCGTCGAATCCAGGCTTTCGACAGTGATCGTGTTGCCGATTCCGCCGAGTATGCCCACTCGAAACGTGACTCCCGACACCGTTGGCCCCACGGTGGGCGCCAACTATCGAGTCTTCTTAGTTAGGATCATGGACGGGGGTGCCATAAGCCTACTGGTAGAACCGTGGGTGGGAGCGTTGAAGTACTGGAAACGAGGACACGTTTTACCCAAGTTCGGCACGTCGCAACTTGGCGGCGTTCCTACTCCTGCAATCTCACTAAATCAGCTCTGAAGTCTGAAGTATACAAAGTACAATTATGGGCATGATTTCGCTAACTCGGCGAGGATGAACTTCCCGGCGAGTTGGCTTCTAGCTATTGTCTTGTTGTTCTCTTGCTCCAGTCCGGCTTTATATAGATAACCGGACTAGGGCTTACAGGAAAGGAAACCTAAAAGACTACGGAAAGTATCATGTACTTGGAAAGTAAGGCATCCAGCTTCTTCTCCAAGCCGAAACACGTAGTCGGCCGTGGTCCGGGTTCTTCTAGAATCCGGCTTCCCGCGCATCAGGTTGCTGGGCCGCCCAATGGACCTCATTCCATTGCCTACGGGCCATCCTGGTAATCCAGCCTTTGGCCAATGTCGGTGATATCCCTATTTGGCATATATTCGACATCAGGGGTAGGAGACAGCGTCGAGCGTCTATGCCTTGGTTCCAACACCAATTAACCGGGGCGGCCAGGTTGCAAAATATTTGTATTATTGACTATTTGCAAAACCATAAAATACAATAGTGTACAAAAGGCTTTAGTTGAAGTACGTAGGATGGAGATAAAATCATTTTACTATTTTTCCACATGTGGTAGTTAATGGGAAGTTTTCATGGGTAAATCTACTCAATATTTTTGTAATGTTCTTTTTTCCGGGTGAGGCATATGTTTTACTAGTCGGCTCTGGTTTGATCCTTTGGTGGACCGCACTGATATTTGTTTAAGGTGCGCCATACTTGCATTGATATGTTACTGATTTTTCTTTTTGTGATACACATGAGTTCATCATTTCACTATCCGATTTATACTCGAATATATAGATTTGAAATGGTAGTAATATTTCTAAGCTACAATTAATTTTAGTTTCCTCTTTTATAAATTTTTATTTTCTGCACTGCTAACGGAAGTTAAATGGTAGTTATAGGATATCATCAAATTATAAGAGGGAGAATATGAATGGAAAAAATTAAATGATCCGCGAGAGAAACAAGACATAAAGAGATCGAATGATTGCTTTTAGATGATAGATTATATGAAGATACAGATGATAGGTTTTAGACTATCTGCTAGTTGTAAAAAAAAATGATTTTAGACTATCTGCTGGTTTATTTTACGGGGGGGTGTAGATCACCATAAAAGTCTGCTGGAGATGTTATTCCACTATGCATAAACCATATATTATCAAATATATGTACGTAGGTATCAATTTGAAAAGAAGATAACTGTACAGAACTCTGTTCGTACATTCTAGACAATGTTCTCCAACAGTAACTGTTCCTTTTCGTCGATCGCGTCAGCGTGGTGCCACCGGGGAGTAGGAGAATGATTGAGTGTGGCGTCAAGATGGTGACACAAGTGCACTCTATTTTTAGGCCTAATCGGTTTGCTTTTAGTTTGCACTAAGGTCATCTCCAGCGGGGCTGCTCAAATGCGGACCAGTTTGGTCCGCATTTTGTCTGTTTGAGCAGCCGTCCGCTGTCCTCGGACACGGCCCGGACCAGGTGCCCCCAGTGGAGCTGCTCATATCAAAAGAGGACATTCGATAGATTTAGTAGGGCCCACAGGGGCCCATAGATTTACAAACTAAAAAAAAAAAAAAACATAAAATAAACGTCTAGCTAGGGCTAGACGGCCACTGGCCAGTGGCATGGCGGCGCCGGAGTTGGCCCCGGAGCTCCTAGTCATCCAGGATGACGTAGTCGGGAGTCTCGGGGGCGAGGTGGGGTGGCAGCGGGGCGGCCCTGGCCGCCTGCGGCGTGGGCGGCTGGGTCCGCGGTGGCGGCGTGGCAGGCCGGGGCGGCGGCACGAGGTGCTCTGGTGGTGGCGCCTCCCACCCCCAGCGCATGCCCACAAGGGGCTCGAACCAGGCCGGCACCGGGGCGTTCTCATCGCGCCCGTCGTCGTCTACCTCCTCGTCGTAGGGGTAGTCGTCGACGCGTTGCGCGTGGATGGCCGCCACGGCCTCGTCCACAGCCCGCGCGCCGGCTGCGCGGGCCTCTGCCGCCTCCGCCGCCTGCTGCGCGGCCACCGCCGCGAGGGCGTCCTCCAGCGCGCGGGCCTCCGCCTCGGCCGCCGCTTCCGCCTCCCTCCTGGAGGCCTCGATGGCCATGGCCAGCTGGAGCTCCTCGTTGGGCTCGGGCTCGGCCATGTCGACGTCCTGGTCGTCCTCCTCCTCGAACCATTGAGGAGGTTCCTCCTCTGGTTCGTCCTTGACGACCGGGGCGCGGCCGCCAATGCGGAGGGGACGTTGGGGGGCGGCTCCACGCCTCGCCTGGCGTGGAGGTGACGGCGGCGGGAACTGGGGCTCCCCGCGGGCGCGGCGCGCACCGAAGTACGACCTGCGGCGCAGGTCGTGTTCGTCGGTGAACCAAGTGTCCCAGTGGGGACTGTTCACCGCGAACGCCGGGTGGGCGCGCAGGTCCGGTGGCAGCTCATCGCGCCGGCGGCGGATCTCCGCCTCCCGCGCCGCGCCGGACCGCGGCACCGGCGGCACAGGGATCCTGTCCCTGTTCAGATGCCACCCGTCGGAGAGGTGGACATCTGGCCATGGCACTGGGATCGCACGGTCCCAGTACCATTGGCACCGCCTCTTATTGAGGTAGGGCCGTTCGCGGACCCTGGCGGGCACCAGGCGGAACGGCGCCTGAGAAGAAGGAGGGGGAGAGGGCGGCGGCGAGCGCACCTGCTCGGATTGGGCGCGCTGGAGGCGGGTCATAGGCGGTGGAGGAGGGAGGGAAGGAGGGGGAGAGGGCTCGCGGCGGCGTCGTGAGCCGCCGGCCTCGTGGTCGTTCTTCCCACGGCCCCAGTTTAGCCAGTTGCGGCCCATGGCCGGCGGCGAGGAAGGCGAGGGGAGGAGGCGGTGGTGACTGCGAGGGCAGTGAAGTGGGCGGTGACTGCGAGGAGGCGGTGCGCGTGGGGAGGGACGCGTGGCCGCGGGTCCCATTTAAATAGGACCCCGTGGGTAGCCGAGCCGTCGCCGCGGTCACTGGCCGGCGGGCCACCCCTTTGACCGAAAAATGGACACGACCGAGCGCGCGCGTCCGTTTCGTGTCCGCGGGCTGCTCAAATCTGACCCAAATTTGGGTCGGATTTGAGCATCCGCGGACTGAAAAGGGACCAGGCCGTGGGTTGAGCAGCCCCGCTGGGGCCTGGTTTTGGGCCAGGCTGCTCAAAACGGACCAGTCCGGGGCAAATGAGCAGCCCCGCTGGAGATGACCTAATTGCGTCTGCGTATGGGGTATCCCCATCGAGGTGATGGCTGCCAACTGTACAAAGGACCTACGCTACAGGACGACCTTCCCACAAACAACTCTACCTTCATTTTCAGTGAGCATCTTTTTTAATTAATAATGAAGTGTTCTCCGGACAAATGCTCTAGAGAGATCATGGGATTTTTTTTAAATGAATATATTTTTTTTGTATAAACGGGGACCATGCGTATGAATACAATGTAAAATACAGTACCTGGTAGCGTATCGATTAAGTGCGCTGGTGCTCTCATGGACTCTGATGCGTACTACTACTCCATTCTGAAACTAATCTTTTAATTCACCATTCTGAAACTTCTGAAAAATAATTCAGACTTTCTTAGCAATATTCATCCAACATGCATATACGTACAACTTCTCCTTTACCACAAATTTCCAAATTCAAATTCAACATCACAATTACAGAAACGAAACAATTCTGATCATGAGTAGTACAGTACTGTTTACTCTAGATTGTTTTCCTTCCAGAACTTACCTAGTGCATTAGTACATATCAAAGCTGTTAGTGGACAATCGCACTATATGGGGTCCAACGTACCCCTTTCGATGACATGCTGTATAGTTTATAGAATATACACATTTTGAAGATCTAATCTCTGATTTTTTAACAGCAGGATCCGTCAATTATGATCGTCGGACACGTACTACTACCTCTAAAGAGCTACTGATCGATATCTATATTTTGGAATAGGTTGGTGCATTAGATTATCATTACTTACTCTAATAGGTAGACTGATTCCATGGACCGGAATGTAGTCCCAACCACTGTAAATATATTAGATAACGTCTGCTCCATTGATCCTGCCGTGGTAGATTAAAAGGATATATATGCGCTAATATATGGTGAAAGCGAAATATCATCTGACTAGACTGGAAGTATACATGGACAGCCTCTTGGCAATAAACAGGTTGGTGCCGCATGTACTTTTATTTATTTTACTTCATAGGTTGGGGAAAGCTAGTTTTGGCTAGTGATTTCTTTTTTCTATCTTACACACTGCATTGTTGTGTCATTTCAATAACCATTAGTTAATTAGTACATTCACAAATGAATGTACCCCGTTGGTGATCACAGAATAGTTTGTTATTATTGGCCTCTTACAAAATTCAGTATATTTTTGCCAGATTGTGTTGGGATGTTTCTAAGTGCTTCGACACTAGAGATATTCAGTATCTCAGTATTCATGTGAAAATAATGATTATCTTTATTGCGAGGAATAAATAATAAATAATCAACATTATATTTAACAAAAATGGAAAATATATTTGGTAGAAAATGTTCGGAGTCAGATCTCACGGAGACTACAGGACCGGCGAGTTGATTACCGATGAATTGATTAATTGAAGAATAAACCACCCAGCTAGATTCGCTACGTCAGCCTTACGGAGACGATTATAGTCACTTTACAGTACAATAACCTCCACGTCGTCCTTCACATCACTGTGCATGAACAACTTGGATTATCTTAATCTACATCATTGATAATTTAGTTCCAACTTGGCACTATAGAACTTGCCAAGGGTGAACCCTAGAATTTAATTGACCTAACATACTAGGCCTTTATTTTCGTACTGCCATGTAGCTTTTACTGTTCTGCATGATTGAAAGGGGTCAATCGATTGATGAATGGTAGCTATGGACATTCACACTAAGGATCTTGGAAGATCAAGCAAGAAAGACAATCAAAAGTCTAGGTAAAAAGGAGTCAAAAATGTATTTTCTGGGAGTGACAGTGTCACTGTTACACTTTGCATAGCTAATTAATTAACTGGGTGCAGATTGTGACGGGCCACTGAACATATCTCAAGGATTTCATTTACCAAAAAGAAAACTAAGCATCTATCGAGTGAACATTGACTTGCCACATATATTTTGCAAACATGAATGGTTTATGGATCAATTATTTGGAACTTTTGCTGGAGGGGCCAGTGACCCCCTTCAAATATGCCTTGTTCTGGAATAAATATCGAGATAAGTTAACAACGCCGAGGGGAAGAGAATATATATATACATAACTAGCTAGGTATGCATGTCATCTCAAAAATAAAATGGAACAAACTTCGTTGGCCAAGGGTGACATTTAAAGGTTGAACACATATATACGTGATGTGCAAGGGAAATATATGTGAAAAACCGCTAGTTGTTAGGAAAATAAAATACTCAATTGAAGATATACTCAGTTTGTGTTAAGGTGGTTTAAATAAGTAGACGTAAACTAAAAGTATGCCTTTTCATTTCCTGAACTGATCAATTTTATTCATGTACTTAATAGTGAAACACTATAAGTCGGTCTCATTAATATAATCGGTATAAATCAGTGAAGAACAGTCATATCATTATATATTCTTCGATTTTCCGACTGATGTGTAAAAGTCTATTCATCAACAAGAATGGACCTGAATTCATAAATAATATTTGATATTCCAAATATTTTTTACATGTATAATTACCACGGTCAGAAGCCTACTTATTTGAACGTATTGGATAATTCCATCTAAATCAGTGAAGAATCAAATTATTCATACGTTAGATGTAACACGGCCGTGCGAACGGTACGTAGGCAGCATGGGATTCTTTTCTTGGCTGCCTAGCTTTGTGAGAAAAGTGATTTATAAAACATTTTTGGGAAATAAATAATAATAAAATAGTATGACCCAACTACATGATCATCTCAAATTACAATATATAGCTTCTTAATTATGCACGATTACAACATACAGAATCAACAGTTCGGATTATGTCAGATATATATCATTTTGAATTTGTTTTAAGTTGTTCAATCTAACTTGTAGTTTCTTGATGTTCGTGTTGCTATAATTTTGTATATATTTCAAGCATGCAATCTAATCAAGTCGAAGCTAATTAAGTGATCCCACGTGTCTTTCTCTTTATTACCCTGCTCACCTCTTTGTTAATGTGCATATTTTTACTTATTTAGAACGAAATTCAGCGCTGAGGTGCATGGACCCATACGAAGTAGCCATCGCGTTACGCCACCTTTAAGCAAATCTTTAATTAACTAGTGGGTTGTTCAATCATACTGGTCCCATAAAGATTAGATATACTTAATAGTGAACTACATATGCATAGTACATACGCCTGCACATATTGTTAATCGTGATGCCAGTAAGGTGCCTCTGAGTTCTTGAGTCCCTCTAATTGCTAAACACACACTACATTGCTTATTTAATCATCTTAGCGCGGTACTATTTGCTTTAATTAAGTTTAGTGTGTGATCATAAGTAAGGTTTTGTTTCATCTGTGACTCAGTAGGCCTCAACCACTTGTGATTATTCTTCTATATAGATCTGTTTCGTGTGGTGAAAGCTATGAACGTAGGATTTTTTCGGAAGTAGTTAATACTACTAACTAGCTAGCTTAACTAGTTACGAAAACATGTATACATTAGACTGATGTTGCTGGCTTGAATCAAAATATATGAAATTTCAGTTTGGACACACTAATAAGATCTACAGCTAGGTCGAAGAACAATTTAGCCTTGGTCCTTGGATGTGACCTTTACAATGGGGTATCAAAAACTACTAGGCCCACTACCATGAACGCTTGTCAAGCTCTCATGACGATCAGGTGTATATGCAGTTTTCTCTAATAAAGGGCGTGTTTGGTAGCCTGCACCCTTTTGGGGCTCGCTTGGGGCAGCCTCCATAGCGCTAGGCCCGTCGAACCAGGCATCGGGCCTGGTTCGGCACATTGTTTAGTAGCTTGCACGTAAGAATGTGGTTCATTTGTGCTAGTTGTTTGGTTGTGTGTCATAGATAATTCTCGCATCACACATGCAAACTACCCAGAGTTTGGTTGCAAGTAAGGATAGACATACTCTCACCACTTTCAAATCTGGTGTTCTTACCACCCCTCAAACATCACCTAAGCTAGCATAGAAGCACACAAAAGCAACTAATGAACACACTAATCAGCACATGAACTAAGATAATTAGCACACTACTTCATTAACAGATTCACTAGCATAAAAGTTACTCCAGGGGAACACATTCCCCTCGTACCAAAATCAGAAGGGCCTAATAAGGCCAGACCTTCAAAGCCAAAAGCGTAATCAGGTGCACACTATGCACCTGATGAGTAGTTCATCCAGGGGAACACATTCGCCTGGAACCAAAATCAGTAGGGCCTAATGAGGCCATCCCTTCAAGTCACAAGTACAGTTCATAAGGGCCCAATGGAGCTAGCCCTACAAACCACATGTTATCAACATCACCTTGATCATCTACCATGCTCTAGACACACAAAGACATCTTCAGTCGAGTGGATGAACCTGAAGACCTTGAGCTTGAAGTCGTCGCCGTTGTACTTGAAGACAAAAAGATATTGGTAGTTCAGCTTCAACTCCCTCGTCAGATCGTCCTAGCCTTTGAAGCGCACTAGGTGAGTAGTGAACCACCTAAGCTAGACGAAGTACTCACATCACTTTGTCGTGAGCACAGGAACACGCATCTTCGGCTCAGGAACGCCGGTTTTGTCCCTGTTGTTCTTATGTGTCTTCATTTTGAACTTCTCGACCACAAGAGGCTCGATGTCATCCGGTATCACGATCGTGCTCAAGTCTCTAACCAAAACCTCGATGAAGAATTGCCGTTTCACCCTGGTGATGGGAACTCTCCCCAGCCTAGGTTTATGGCCCTTCCCCATCTCTCCAAGGTCCTCTTCTCGTCTTTCTCTTTGATAGCCTCCTCAAGGCCAAGCACCACAACAACGTGCACAAGCTCGTTATGGACAATAGCGTCCTACAGCTCGGGTGGAGGCTCAACGGTGCTCTTTAGAAGCCCCTCCCAGCCCTGCAATGCACAAGTTTACCAACACTATGTAAAAATAGATGAAACACATTGGCCATTAGACAATGTCACTCATTTGTGTCAACCAAAGCATAGATGGCAGACAATGTGCATTGGTCATTGTCACTTTCTGGATTCCAACACTATGTAAGAATAGATGACCAACAATTCTGCAATGACTAATTGTGGATTCCTTCCCACTAATCAAAGTGTCAATGTGCATTGTGGCAAGCAATCCACAATTTGGGATTTTTTGCACTCATCAAACTGACATTGTGCATTATACATTGCCACTGTGTTATATGGCTTTCAATCCCAATGAAAGACCTAATGTGAAATACACATTGTCTTTGACCTGTGGCAAGTAATCCTCAATTGGAGAGTTCTTGCAACAGATCTGTCGTGGTGGTGTCACGGCAGATGCCATGGGATGGCTAAAGATGTGGGGACGAAGGACGCTGGAGGTGCTCGGGGAGGGATCACGCGACGAGTAGCCGCGTGAAGTACAAAGTAAACACTGCAAACAACGCGATCTACCCAGGTTCAGGGCCCTCGTGAGGAGGTAAAACCCCTACTCCTGCCTTTCTTTGTGTATTTTGGTATCTCACCGAGTAGCCACAGTACAAGGTTCTTGCTACCGAGTAGCCACTCTCCTCTAGATGATGAACTAGGTCAAGAACTAGGGTTCCCTCTAGGTCAAGATGTGTTCGATCCTCACGCAGGAGGCGGCGGGGCACCTTATATACCTGGTGCCCAGCCGGATACGTCCAAACATGGACAAGTGTCGACATTGTGTGCACATCGTCCTTCTTCCGGGTTCCCGCTGACAGCTTTGGTTCCTAACCTTGGCTTCATCTGGAAAGTCGTTGGGCAAAACTAGGGGACAGACTGGTATCACTGTACCTAAGCACAGAGTAGGCCCCCCTTATCCTGCCACGGCCTGCTTCCATGTTGTCACTGTCAGGCAGGCCGGTCCCAGATGAACAGTAGTTCGAATGCTGCCAAGTACGGACCCAGGATACGCGGGATCCTGTGTCAGAACGGCTCCTTTGACTTTCTGGCCCGAGTAGGTTCCCGCCAATTGTTCCCGCCAATTGTACTCGGGCCAACTCTTCTACTCGAACGTAGAGAACTTGAATGATTCTTCCTTCTGGCCATCTTGAGGTGAGACCGAGTAGCAGTCTGCCGGGTAGCGGGTACCGGGTAGTCGGCTACTCGACCAAACCTCTCTTCTGTAAGACGCCTTTACCACTTGCCTTTACCCTACTCGGGGGTAACCCCCCGACAGCAGTCCCCGAAGCTGGTTGAGTCTTGCGAACTCGTTCACTTAGGCTCTGCCAGCTTAAAATCAATCTTTGCCCCATAGCCCTTGAACCTCAAGATGCCGAGTAAAAGGCCTCCGAGTAGTACTCTGACAATTATCTTGTGTCTCTTGTCTTCCGAGTAGCACTTGCTTTCTACTCTGTAACCGAGTAAAAAGACTTAGAGAATTTTCTTGAATTGAGCCCTCGCGGCGCAGAGCACCATCCAGCCGTCCGTGCCGCAACCGGACGCGTGTCAAGCATCCACGACCCTGTCGTTTCGCTGCCCACGACACATCGTGCCACGCGCCCAGTTTTCACGGGGCGGGCCCACCGGCTCGTTATGTCCCATCAATCGTAATAATAGGCCACGATTTGGTCGTGGGATCCACTGTGGCCGTTACGCGCGCGTTCCGCGCTTGCGTGCGTTTCTATCCGGCCACAGGCCCCACCACACAGCGATCATGGCCACGATTGATCCCACTACGCCGATGGTAACGGTAAACTCGCGGAGAGGGTATAAATACCCCCGCCGGTAACTTCCTTTTCCCCTTCCCTTGCACTATTCCTCTTTTGTCCTCTGCTTTCCTCCGCCACCGAGCTCTCCGCCGCCGCGCAAGCTTTTACGCCGCCGCGGACTCAATTCGCCCAACCAACTCCGTCCAATTTCTTCCACTCCTCCTACTTGCAACGATGGCTAAAGCCGGCTGGGCGGGCTCAATCGTCACCAGTGAAGATTTCGCCTGGCTCGTGAATACCAGGAGAGTTCCTCCCGGCGTGGAGTGCGGGGCGCCTGACGATGAACTCGTGCCAACCCCACGGGAGGGTGAGCGCGTCGTGTTCATGTCGCACTTCGAGCGCGGCTTCGGACTGCCGGCCTCCGATTTCCTCCGTAAGTCCCTTGACCACTTCGGCCTTCAGATGCATCATCTGCCGCCCAACACCGTCGTCTTCCTCGCCTACCACGCCGTGGTGTGCGAGGCCTTCCTCGGCATCCACCCGACGGCGGATACCTGGCTGAGGTACTTCCACCTCCGCCAGCAGACTGTCGGGAAGAAGGACAGCGCGGGCGTCGGCCGCGCAACCGACACCGGCTGCGCCATGATGGTGCAGCGGTCAGGGACGAACCATCCCCGTGTCAAGGGGTTGGACTCCGTCCGAATGTGGCAGAAGACGTTCTTCTACGTCAAGAACATCCCCGCCGCGAAAGGAGCTGTGGTAAACGACAGGATCAACCTTCCCGCCTGGAGCCTCCGTGCTCCCACCGGGAAGAACTGGAAGGAGAAGCCCGCCAATGACGACAACGCCATCGAGATAGAGAAAAGGCTTGGCTGGCTGATAGAGCAAGGCCTCAAGAATGATGATCCGGTGGCTTGCTGGATCCAGCGCCGAGTGCTGCCTCTGCAGGAGCGCTGCCATCTCATGTGCTACATGGGAGGCCCCCGTGACTGCACCAGGACGACAACCATCGAGATCGACAACATTGATGTTCCCGGGCACGCAAGGGTCATCTTGATGACAAGCCTTGGCGACAATTGGCAGTACGGGTTCGTCCCGTATAGCCGCACGAAGCCGATTGAGCGGGTACGTCCTCCTTACTCTGTTTTTGCATATGCTTTCCGAGTAGATAATTCTTCTTCTTGCCGCGAGTAGCAATTGCCTTCTGCACCGAGTAGGATACTTAGCCGAATCGCCTAGGCGTAATGTGCTTTAGTGCTTGCACGCCTTGTCGGGTAGCCTACTCGGGAACAATTCTTAGGCCTAGTGTGCTTTGTGCCTGCACGCCTTTCCGTGTAGGATATTCTCCAATCATGCTTAGGCCTCGTATGCTTTGTGTTTGCCCGCCTATCCGGATAGAAACAATTAGTGAGCTGCCTAGGCTTAGTGTGCTTTGTGTCTGCACGCCTATCCGAGTAGAATTCCTTCCTGATACTCGGCTAATCTGTGACCCTTCTCTGTTTTTCAGATCCTTACTCGCCAGAAAATTGAAAGCTGCGAGCGCTTCGATGGCAACTTCTCTGCCGATCGCGAGGAGGACGATGTGCCCTCCTTCGATGCCGCGGATCAGATCAATCTCCCTCGCTCCCCAACGACGGAGAAACGCGAGGCCGAACCGTCTCTTCGCGATTGGTCTGAAGACGAATTCGAAGGTAACAACGTACTCACTTCGCTTGTTTGCGAGAAGCGTCAATCCCTTGTTTGCTGTTCCTGATTTTCTTCTTATCTTTTGAATCCACAGACGAGGTCGCTGAGGAGAATGATGGTGAGGATGAAGATGGGAACGAGGACGATGCGGTCCTTGTCGTCAAACCTCTATCCGTCGCAGCCCCCAACACCCGCAAGCGGACTGGCAGTGACGTCCAAGAGCCTCCAGCCAAGAAGAAGAAGGCAGCCGAGAAGAAGAAGCCGACCAAGGCGGTCGCGAAGAAGCCGAGGCGAAAGCTCCCTTCCACCACTGCGTGAGTTTTCTTCTCGGTCGTCTCTCCTCTCACGATGTGCTGTTTTCCCCAATCTCCTTCTAATTTCTGATTCTTTCTTTCTCGGCAGACCTCCCATGGACGCGAATGCCGTTCTTGCGCCCGACCAGGCCAAGAAACCACCAGTACCTCTGATCAATCTCGACGATGAGGAGGATAACGCCACCAACACCCAAGGAGCAGAAGCAGAACAGCAGAACCGTGCATCGTCAGCAGCACGGGACACTGCTGCTCATCAGGAAAGAGCGCCTTCTCCTCCGGCCAGCAATGCCGAGGAGAATCAGGACCAGGAGATGCAGGACACCGCCGCCCTTGAGCGGCCAGAATCTGAGCAAGAGCAGCCCACCACAGATGCTGCAGACCAAGTGAATCCCGCTGCCGAGCAGCGGGTAGAAGATGACACCGCCACGGATGCCACCATCACAGATGCCTATCCACTGAGCGACGCGCACACAGGCGCCGCACCGACTAGCGCCCAGCCCGATGCCGCGCAAGGTGATGGTTCCGTGGTGCCTCCAATCGTTCAAAGCACCACACCGCCAGTTTCCTCCTCAGTGCCACAGAACCAGAACCCAGCCAGGCAACAAGCCCTAGATGCCCTGAAGGAGGCAGTCGAGAAGAGGATTGCCGAGAAGGAAACCGTCGAGAAGGCAGAAGCCGAGAGAGAGGCTGCCGAGAAGACCGAGGCTGAGAAAGAGGCAGCCGAGAAGGAAGCCGCCGAGAAGGCGAAGACGAGAGCTGAGGGAAAGAAGCTCGAAGATCCCGAGAAGCAGAGAGCCGAAAAAGAGAAGGCGAAGAAACGGGCCAGAGATCAGATGCCGCCACCAACCTTGGGCGGAGCGCTGGTGATTCGAGAGTCCGGCCCGGTTGCCACTGCGACCGCTGCCGCCGCCATCGCCGCTGGCCAACCTTGCTTCCCGGATTACATGGTTCAGGTTAGCCAGCAAAACACAATTGGCTTCTCTCCCCAGGACAAGCAGCTTGCCCTTCTGAGGGGACGAAAGGCCGTAGCCAGGAACTCCCCTCCCCCAGATCCAAACCAGAACCAGTCCGTCACTATTGCTTCTCGGGGAGTCCAAAATCCAACGATAACCACGAAGAGCCTCGAGCAGGTGCTGGATACCATTGGCTTTATCGACGCCAAATGGGACAGCAAGGTTCTCGGCACGGACAACTGGCACGGCCTTGGTCTCGGCGCAATCGACTACATGCGCGTCGAGTGGAACAAAGTGGATCTGGGATACAAGCCCATGACCGTCTCCACCGACACCGCCACTCTCGCTGCCAAGATGTTCCTGCACCGCAAGAACGCCGAGGACATCGAGCAAGCCTATGCAGTAAGCTTCAACTTGTCCTTCTCCGAGTTGAATTTTTCTTCTCTCCTATTCGCCTTTACTTTCCTTTACCATCACCCAGTCCCCGAGATTCTGGCCGAGTAGGCAGATGCTCTTCCGAGTAGCCGCCTTCTCGGGTTGAATCTTTCACTTCTGCGTTTAACTTGTTTTCTTCTCGCTTCTCAGGATAGCGTTCTGAAGAGGACCAACCTATACCGCGTGCTGCTCTGGAATCATGCTATCGCCAGGAGGCGAATTGCTGCTTTGGAACGGGAGAAAGCAGCTGCGGAGGCAGCCAAAAAAGATGCGAAAGACAGCACTCAGAGGCTGTCTGAAGTGGAAGGTACGTTTTTAGCCACGCGGTTCTTGCGTTTTCTGTTTACGCCCGCTTCTGCTTTCTTTTGCGCTAACCATTCCTACTCTGCAGAGAACCTGAAGACCTTAACTGAGGAGCACGAGAAGTGCCGTGCGTTTGTGGAGAACGCCGAGGCCACCATCAAGAAGTTAGAAGGTGAGTTGCCGTCTACCCGGCTTGATTATGTTTTTGTTTCTTCTCTGCTTCTCTGCTAACCTTGTTTGTCTCTCCGCAGAAGATCATAAGTTGTTTGTTGAAGAACATCAAGACTGCGTCAAACCGGAAGAGGTGCAGAAGCAGCTGTCCGACCAGGCTGTCGAGTTGGTGAAGGACCACACCACAGAGGTGGCGGAACTGCAAACCCAGCTGCGGAAGGCACTCCAGGATGCTATCACTCTTGGCGCCGAGAGGGACAGAGCAATCGCCGAGAAAGCCAAAGCCGAAACAACCTTCAACGCCAAAATCGAGACCCTCAAGCAGGAGTGCGAGGTACTGACAAAGGCCAATGCTGGGCTTTTCGCGCAGATGGATACTCTGCGCCAGATCCAGGATAAGCACATATCCAATGAAGAATCCTGGAAGACCCAGCTGCAGGCGCTGCGCATCGAGCTTAAGAGTACGCTTTCTCTTCCCTGCATCTTTCTCTTCTCGGTCGAATTTCTTCTCGGTTCTTCCTCTACCCGGTTCTTTTCTTCTCTGATTCTGAATTTCCTACTTGTTTTCCCAGAGATCTTTCCTGCCATTATTTCTTCCTGTGTGCCCGCTCTGGCCAAGGCCCAAGCAGCACGTGCTGCGAATGGCGAGCCAGAGGACACCAGGGCCGAAATTGAAGACAGCATGCTGGTGATGCGAGGCCAGTTCGAACGCCTAGCCGGCGTTGGTACTGACCTCGTGCGCGTGGGCTTTGAGCTTCACAAGCTCTTCTGGCCTGAGGATCCTGAGCCAACAACCATCCGGGGCCTCGCACTCAAGCTACAGAATGTGAAGGCCGAGTTGAAGAAGTGGCATGCTTCTGGAGCTCGGGCAGGCGCGGACTTGATGCTCCTTTGCATCGCCTCCTGGTACGAAAATCTTAACATGCAACTCATCCGCGGGAAGCGCGACAACTCCAAGTGGGAGACAGACCCCGACTGCGTGGCCGCACGCAAATTGATCGCGTATGAAGTGGAGGAGTGCGCCGAGACGGAGATCTACATCGACGGCCTCCCCGAGCCCGACACCGAGGTGGAGGAGGACGAGGAAGATGATGAGGAGACAGACTCTGATCTGGAGTCGGGTTTCTTCGATTCCCCCAGGAGCAAGGCCGGGAAGGGGAAGGCCACGGCCGTCGCGAGTAGCGATGAGGAGGCCGAGCACATCGACACCGCCCCACTCGACTTCGGCACCTCTTCAGGAGCCGCTCTTGACGACACGATACTCGCCCCCAGCCGAGCCCCCGGTTCCTCTACAACTCCAGGGCCCATCTCGGTGGCCACGGTCACTTCCGAGCGTGACACCGAGATGGAAGAGTCCGCCACCGTCCAGTCGGAGGCGGATGCCACCCACACCAACACCGAGGAAGATGACGCAAGGACCGCTGCCACCAGCTCGGAGGCAGAGGCGACCAAGACTTCCACAGAGGATGTAGCAGCCAAAGCCAGCACCGACAACACCGCTTCCTCCACATAGCTTTACCTGCAAACTTTTTTACTCGAGCACTTGTCAGATCCCCGGGATGCCGGGAGCATATGTATCAGACTTATTTATGCTTTTCTTGCTACTCAATTTTATTTCCACACATTATCTTCAAAATTAATCAATTTGAGCAACACTGGCTCAATGCCGAGTTGCGTTTCCATGCGAGTCCCCGAGTTGCGTTTCTTATTCACTCTATCTTTTCATCTCTGCTCTACCTGCAACTTGTTGCTTTTTTGGTATTCGAGTCACAAGAATCAAAGAGTAGAGCTGCAAATATTTAGCCACTTAGAAACAATCATAGTAACGCAGCCCACCACTTAGCCGAGAAGACAAAACAGAGAACAAAAGTAACAAAACACTCTACTCGGTTCCTGCACTTTTTCTTCCTTAGCGATTTTCGTGTGCTCATTGACCTTTTGCTTGTTCTCTTGCTTGCCATGAAGCCGGGTTTCGGACAGCAGCAGAGTCGAAGAGTTGGCATATAGGTTTAAGCACAGTACTCAATGCGCTTATGAGTTCTGAAGTGGAGCAACCGAATAGACAAAGGGTAAAGCCGAGTAAAAACACTTAGAACAATTTTGGACGAGGGCAGTCCCCGAGCACAATTTCAGATTGCAGAGTAGAATTTCAACTCGGATAAGAGGGTACATACACATCTTTGCTTACGAATGAAAACGACGAAGTAGAGCTACATTCCAAGGGCGCTTGGTTTCCTCTCCAGCTTTATCTGCCCTGTTCGCCTGCGATGGGCGCACATCTACAAGGTAGTAAGCATCATTGTGCAGCGCTTTGCTCACAATAAAGGGCCCTTCCCACGGAGGAGACAACTTGTGCATCCCGGCTGTGCGCTGCACAAGCCTAAGGACCATGTCTCCTTCTCGGAAAACCCTTGGGTTCACCTTTCGGCTATGATAACGCCGCAGGTTTTGTTGGTAGATAGCCGAACGTGACAGAGTCAGCTCTCTTGCTTCTTCAAGCAGGTCAACGTCGTCTTCTCGAGCTTCTCTCGCCTCCACCTCAGTGTAGAGGGCTACTCGGGGGGAGTCATGCTCTAAGTCTATTGGCAACACGGCCTCAGCCCCGTATACCAAGAAGAATGGCGTGTAGCCGGTTGACCGGTTAGGGGTAGTCCTTAGACTCCACAACACCGCTGGCAACTCTTCTAGCCAACACCCTGGTGTTTTCAGCAATGGCTCAATCAGCCTTGTCTTAATGCCTGCCAGTACCATTCCATTTGCTCTCTCAACTTGCCCATTGGAGGCAGGGTGCGCGACTGACGCAACGTCTAGTCGGATATGCTTATCTCTGCAGAATCGCACCATTGCCCCCTCTGCAAAGTTGGTGCCGTTGTCGGTGATGATACTGTGCGGGTAGCCATATCTCATGATCACATCCTTCACGAATTTCACAGCTGTGACCCCATCGCATTTCCGAATAGGCTTCACTTCAATCCACTTAGTGAACTTGTCCACCATGACCAAGATATGTGTCATGTTGCCTTTAGCCGGCTTGAAGGGGCCAACCATATCCAAGCACCAAACAGCGAATGGCCATGTGATAGGAATTGTTTTCAACTCGGAAGCAGGCATGTGAATCTTACTTGCGAACATCTGGCAGCCATTGCACTTCCTCACAATATCTTCAGCTTGCTGCAGTGCAGTGAGCCAGTAGAAGCCATGCCGAAAAGCTTTCTTGACCAAAGCCCGAGATGAGGCGTGATGCCCACACTCCCCTTGATGTATCTCCACCAGAATTTCTTCTCCCTCTTCCGGGCTCACACAACGTTGCAGCACGCCAGTGGCACTTCTCTTGTGCAGCACATCTCGGACTATAGTGTAGCCCTTGGACCTTCTCTGAATCTGCCTTGCAGCCACCTCATCTTCTGGTAGAGTGCCGTCCCGTAGAAAGGATAATATGGGCATAGCCCAACTCGGTGTCTCCCGTATGGGAAACACTGGTTCGCCCAGTTCCATTGGGACGGGCTCTTGCGGTTGCACAGGAGGAGCAGGAGCGCTTCTTTGCAGCCCAGATCGATTGGCGAGAACTTCTTCAATGAATGCGACAGCCTCTGGGTTGAGGGCGGCAGTCCCCGAGTAAGGAGTGGCAGTCCCCGAGTAGGGAGTGGCAGTCCCCGAGTAGGGAGTGGCAGTCCCCGGGTAAGGAGCGGCAGTCCCCGAGTAGGGAGTGGCAGTCCCCGGGTAAGGAGCGGCAGTCCCCGAGTAGGGAGTGGCAGTCCCCGGGTAAGGAGCGGCAGTCCCCGAGTAGGGAATGGCAGTCCCCGAGTAGAGGACGGCAGTCCCCGGGTTTCCTGCAGCACTCTCCCAGTCAATCTCCATTGGATCAGATTCCTCACTTGGCAGAGAAGGAACAAAGATGGATTCCGAGTTGGGGGAGGCTTGATGGATGGCTTCCTCAAATGCTCCAAGGCAATCCCTGCCGGGATGGACTGCCGAGAAGATCCCAACTTGGATAGCTCGTCTGCTGCTTCGTTCTCTGCTCGGTGAATGTGTTGGAACTCACAACCCTCGAAGAAACCAGTCATAGACTGCACCAGGAAACGATACGATGCCATGTTGGCATCCAAAGCATCCCAGGTACCCGAGACTTGCTGTACCACCAGATCTGAATCGCCATAGCATATAATGCGCTGCACACCAACCTCCTTTGCTACTCGCAAACCATGCACCACTGCCTCGTACTCGGCTACATTGTTGGATGCCTTGAAATGAATCTGCAGCACATACTTGAGCTGATCTCGCTTGGGTGACGTAAGCACAACACCAGCGCCAAGGCCTTCTTTCACCTTTGAGCCATCAAAGTGCATTTTCCAGTAATTTGAAACTGGAGCAGGAGGTTCATACTGCACCTCGGCCCAGTCCACAAGAAATTCCGCCAGGATCTGCGACTTGATGGCATCTCTTCTCGCATACGCGGGAGCGTACGCTGCTAGCTCAATCGCCCACTTGGCTACTCTGCCACTCGCCTCCTTGTTACCCATGATATCCGAGATGGGAGCAGAACTCACAACAGTGATGGGGTGCTCCTGGAAATAATGTTTCAGCTTCCTGGCGCCCAGGTACACACCATATGTCATCTTCTGGTAGTGTGGATAGTTTTGCTTGGAGCTGGACAACACTTCACTGAGGTAATACACTGGGCGCTGCACGCTCTTGCCTTCTTCTTCTCGCTCCACCACTATCACCACGCTGACTACTCGGTTAGTCGCAGCAATGTACAGCAGCATAGGCTCCTTGGGTAGCGGACTAGCCAAGACGGGAGCGCTAGCCAGCATTGCTTTCAGCTCATTGAATGCCACGTCCGCTTGCGGAGTCCAGACAAACTTGTCACTTTTCTTCATCAGTTGGTACAGAGGCAGGGCCTTCTCGCCCATTCGGCCCAGAAAACGGCTCAGAGATGCCAAACAACCTGTGAACTTCTGCACATCTTTCAGTGATCTCGGTAAAGACATGCTCTCAATAGCTTTTATCTTAGAAGGATTGGCTTCAATGCCCCGACTAGAAACTAGAAAACCGAGTAGCTTTCCAGCCGGTACACCAAAGGTGCACTTACTCGGATTCAGTTTCATTTTGTACTTGCGTAGGTTAGCAAAGGTTTCCTCCAGGTCGGCAAGCAGAGTATGTGTTTTATTCGTTTTGATGACAATGTCATCTACGTACACCTGCACATTCTTGCCGAGCTGGTCGTGCAAGCATTTCTGCATGCATCTCTGATAGGTTGCACCCGCATTCCTCAAGCCAAAACACATGACACGATAGCAATAAGCCCCGTACGGGGTAATGAAAGCAGTCTTTATTTGATCAGCAGGATTGAGTGCAATCTGGTGAAAACCAGAGTAGGCATCTATGAAAGACAACAGTTCACAACCAGCAGTAGAATCGATCACCTGATCGATGCGGGGTAGCGGGAAAGGATCCTTGGGGCATGCCTTGTTCAAGTCGGTGTAGTCGACGCACATGCGCCATGCGGTGGCAGCCTTGGGATCCTCCTTCTTCTTCTCGACCATGACCGGGTTGGCTAGCCAATCCGGATGCAGCACCTCCATGATGAAGTTGCTTATCAGCAACTTGGTGATCTGGTCACCAATGGCCTTCCTTCTCTCATCTCCGAAACGGCGCATAGCCTGCTTCACTGGTTTGGCGTCAGGACGCACATGTAAAGAGTGCTCAACCAACTCCCTCGGGACTCCTGGTAGATCTTCATTAGTCCAGGCGAATACATCCCGATTCTCACGGAGGAAGTGGATGAGCTCGCTTTCCTATTTCTCCGCCAACCCGGAACCAATGATGGCTACGCGGTCGGGGAACTCGGGGTCGACCTGGACTGTCTTGGTCTCCTTGGCAGCTTGGAAGGCAGTACCATGCTGGGTACTCGGCACACCTTGTGCGCCGGCTTGTGCGGACTGAGCCATGGCCACCACCTCGTACATCTTCTTCTTCTCGGCCTCGATCACCATCGACTCTGCCAGCTTGGAGCTAGCTGAGGCACACTCCATGGACTTCTTGTAGTCGCCAGCGATAGTGATGATGCCATTGGGACCAGGGATCTTCATCTTCAGATAAGCCACATGAGTAGAGGCCATGAACTTGCTCAGAGCAGGCCTGCCGAGTAGAGCATGATAGGGGCTCTGATGATCCACCACCTCAAACTGCAGGCGCTCTGTGCGGCAGTTCTCCCGGGTACCGAATAGCACATCTATCCACACTCGGCCAATCGGGTTGCACGAGATCCCGGGCACAATGCCATGGAAAGTGGTCTTGCTAGGCAGCATCATGTTCTCGGCTAGGCCAAGCTTCTCGAGTGTGTCCTTGTACACAATGTTGATGCTGCTGCCGTTGTCGATTAGCACCTTGCTGAACCTCACATTCTTCTCGGGACCCAGGAAAGTAGGATCCAGCACCAAGGCATAGGTACCCGGGTTGGGCATCACCTTGGGATGATCTGCTCGGGTCCACCTGATCTCCTGGTCACACCAATACATGTAGTGAGGAACATCAGGAATCACTGCATTGACCTCCATGGCCCGCCTGTGCTGTGATTGCTTGTCGACTGCCTCAGAAGTGAAGATCATATAGCTCTCATGGTGCTCTTGGTACTGGTTGGAGCCATTGCCCCCATTGTTGCCATTGTTGTTGTTGCCCTGATAGTTGTTGTTGTTGCCTCTGTTGTTGTTGTTGCGGTTGTAGTTGTTGTTGTTGTTGCGGTATCTCTCGTTGTTGAAGTTCTGGTTGGCTCCTAAAGCCACTTGGTTCACATTCTCTCTTCTCGGGTACACTGGCGGCCGAGCTGCGGGTGCGCGAGTAGGCTGAACAGTAGCATTGGCGGCTGGCAGGGGAGGAGGAGGAGGCAAGCCATCACTCTTGATCACATCCCACCATTCGCACTGCCGAGTAGTGTGGTTAGCAGGCCTCGAGGGGTGGTGAGTGTGAAAGCTGCATGGGCCATCCTTCATGTCATCAAAGACAAACTTCTTCGGCTGCTCGGAGTTCCCGCTACCCGACTGAGCAGTACGGAACGGTTTCTTGTTGCCCTGGCCCTGGTTCTGGTTCTGCCCGTAGGCTCCAGCAGGTTTCTGCCTTTGGCCACCACCGCCTCCGACATTCACTGCATTCACCTCTTCAGGATCATACCGAGTATCTACTCGGCGCTTGTTGCGGAACTCGTTGCGCTTGCTGCTGTTGAAGTTTCTTCTCGGCTCAGAGGAGTCCATCAGCGGCTGAGTAGGATCACCGAGTGCGTACTGATCCGCAATCTTGATGGTCTCCGCCAGAGTGTTCGGCATCTCCCTCTGCAATCTCTGCCAAAGCATGCTGCCATGTCGGCAACCCTGCGCAAACCAGGTAATGGCCTGTGCCTCATTCACACCCTCACAGGTGTTCCTCAAAGTGCTCCACCGAGTAAGGTACTCGCGGTCTGTCTCGTCTTCTCGCTGCCTGCAAGCTGACAGCTGCTGTGGCCTATTCGGTCTCTTGTATGTACTCGTGAAGTTGCTGATGAAGGCATCCGAGAAGTCCAGCCAGCAGTTAATGCTGTTCTTGGGCAAGTTGTTGAGCCAAGTGCGAGCTGGACCCTCTAGCATCTGCGGCACATAGCGCACCGCCCATCTCCTGTTGCCATTCGCGATATGGACCACGGTGACGTAGTCATTGAGCCAATCTTCCGGCTTGGTGCTGCCATTGTAGCTCTTGGTGCCTCTTGCAAGCTGGAAGCCCTTCACGGAAGGCTCGTTCATGATGCGCGGGCCAAAGCACTCGGGGCCAGGAGGACCCGTGCTCTCTAGCCGCGCAGACAAGCTGATACGGTCCAGCTGGTGCCTTGCATCTCCAGGCGCCAACACGCGCTCGCCAACACGGTCATGAATATCATAACCAGCCATCTCCATAGCCGAGTAGCCATCATCATACCTATCCACCTGCACAGCTGCAGGCTGCTCCACCGGGTTGGCGACTGGTGCCACTGGGCGTGGCTGCTGCCTCTGCCGAGTAGGCTGGGCTGCGGGTTGCCGAGAAGAACCTGGACGTGCGGCTTCTCGGGCACGGCTTTGAGCTTGATGGGCTTGAGAGCCTGCTCTTGCAGCGTTGTGTTCCCGCCCGGGCTGCTGCGGCACAGCAACCTGTTTCGCGGCAGCAGCCGGGTCATACACCTGCATTTGCCTGTCTCTACCCGAACGCCCGCTGCGGCTCTTCTCGCGGCTAGGATGTGGAGATGAGGCCTGATCGTTAGATCTAGCCGCGTGCGAGTGAACCACCTGCGAAGCTCCAGCACCCGGGTTGGCCTTCCGGAACTCCTCGTTCTGCCTAGCGGCCTCCAACACCAACTCGTTGAGCCTCTCCTGCTGCCTGAGACGCGCCTCTCCATCCAGGCGCGGCAACTCGGCAGCCACGGCCTCTGCAGCCCTGAGCGTCTTGGCGGGTGTGCTGTACCTTGGCCTTGTGAAGGTGTTCGCGGTGGCGGACTGAGCGGGCACCTCCGCAACCGTTGCCATCTCGACACCCAAGTTGCGCCGCGTAGCGCCTACTCTGCTAGGCCTCCTGGCGACTGGCGTGAAGCCGTGAGCCTTGTTGTACTCGAGCTGGTCTAGACTCAGCTCAAGCCTGATCTTGTCCAACTCCGCCTGCTCGGCAAGCAGCTCCTGGCGTTGCCGCTCGAGCTGCTCCCTCGCGGCTAGGAGATCGACGTCGGTGGGAGTGGGCATACCAGGTCGCGTAGCAGACGCGGGGATGACCGTAGACGTGGAAGGCGGCAAGTTGTTCTCCCTCTCGTAGGGCCGGTGAGTCCTGCCACCAGCAGGCGGTTCGTCAACCTCCTCGACGACGGCCGCAGCGCCAGTAGCGGCTGCGCCAGTGTTTGCCGCCAAGCCCGTCATCATCGCCTCAGCGCAGCTCGCAGAGCTGCATGCGGGCCTTCCGCGAGCAGCGATCACCGCGGGAGGATCCTCCGCGTCATGCACCAGCTCGGGGTACGCGTTGTTGGCGACGGTGGCGACGTAGACGAGGTGAGAGCCGAAGGAGATCACCGTGCCGCCCTCAGGCATGGCCATGCCGCCGAAACAGCCGGCGTTGTCGGTGACGAAGTCGAAGGAGCCGAATCTGTGGACAAGGCCACAGACCACGCGCTCCGCTGAAGAAGATCCCGTCCGAACAGAAACTCCAGCCAGCGCCGCTGGTTACCCCACGGTGGGCGCCAACTGTCGTGGTGGTGTCACGGCAGATGCCATGGGATGGCTAAAGATGTGGGGACGAAGGACGCTGGAGGTGCTCGGGGAGAGATCACGCGACGAGTAGCCGCGTGAAGTACAAAGTAAACACTGCAAACAACGCGATCTACCCAGGTTCAGGGCCCTCGTGAGGAGGTAAAACCCCTACTCCTGCCTTTCTTTGTGTATTTTGGTATCTCACCGAGTAGCCACAGTACAAGGTTCTTGCTACCGAGTAGCCACTCTCCTCTAGATGATGAACTAGGTCAAGAACTAGGGTTCCCTCTAGGTCAAGATGTGTTCGATCCTCACGCGGGAGGCGGCGGGGCACCTTATATACCTGGTGCCCAGCCGGATACGTCCAAACATGGACAAGTGTCGACATTGTGTGCACATCGTCCTTCTTCCGGGTTCCCGCTGACAGCTTTGGTTCCTAACCTTGGCTTCATCTGGAAAGTCGTTGGGCAAAACTAGGGGACAGACTGGTATCACTGTACCTAAGCACAGAGTAGGCCCCCCTTATCCTGCCACGGCCTGCTTCCATGCTGTCACTGTCAGGCAGGCCGGTCCCAGATGAACAGTAGTTCGAATGCTGCCAAGTACGGACCCAGGATACGCGGGATCCTGTGTCAGAACGGCTCCTTTGACTTTCTGGCCCGAGTAGGTTCCCGCCAATTGTTCCCGCCAATTGTACTCGGGCCAACTCTTCTACTCGAACGTAGAGAACTTGAATGATTCTTCCTTCTGGCCATCTTGAGGTGAGACCGAGTAGCAGTCTGCCGGGTAGCGGGTACCGGGTAGTCGGCTACTCGACCAAACCTCTCTTCTGTAAGACGCCTTTACCACTTGCCTTTACCCTACTCGGGGGTAACCCCCCGACAAGATCAAAGACAGTGCGCATTTCACATTGGGTCTTTCATGCGTGGAATGCAATGCCTAATGAGGCACAAGATCACATAATCTATATTCCTAACAAAAAACCTAATCCCCAATTTGTGCGCACACACGTAATTAATGACAAGCTCCTACTACTAAAGCACAGAACAGGTCTACTACTACCTGGTACTAGCAAAGAACCGTAACAAGGATGTTCAAAATGTTACCATGTCTCCAAGCTTCGGCTTCGATGATGATGCTGATGCTGCTGGTTGTGCCAGTGGCGGATGAGCTGGAGCCGTAGCAAGTTCCGGTGGTGGAGGAAGACAAGGAGCAGCTGTTGCATTTACCAGGGCCGGAGTGCGGGTGAATGCAAACGACAACAACAAGTATTGTTTCGCTGGGGGTGGGGGAAGGGAGGGACTGTGGCCGAGGATCGAATCCCCGCAGCTGTCCCAGCGGCGGGATAGTAGGGCCGGCTACCGCGGTGGCTGCCATCTGGGAAAACCCCATTCCCCCATCACCACCATTCATCCCGACGTATGCGCATGCACCGCCAGCATCCTTCGCGCCTCCATTGCATCCATCGCCATCGGACTCGGCCGATGCGAAATCAGCGAGGCCCGATTCTGATACAGTAGCATGACGGGGTTAATCTGATGCGGTGAACTCTAGGACAACACACGCAGTAGAGGAGGCCGGTCACCGGGAAGTGACTTTGCTGGTTGGATCGAGGAACGTCGATGGGGAGGTGATGGTGGAGCGGCCATGGTTTTTTTCGCTCGGCGGTGGAGCGAGGAATTGGGACGTGAGATAGAAGGGTGACGGTGACTGCACTGGACAGAGTGGGGGTGAGGAGTTAACCCACGTCTCCCGTTCTTCCCCACGTGTGCAGCCGAGCGGCAGTTTTGGCCATGTTGCGCTCCACTCCACCTGACTCGACGGAAACGGCCGATCCGGCCGTTCCTGGAGGGCCCTGCCCGTGGGTGCTTTATTGGGCATGCTGGCCTGGCACGGCGCCTAATGCAGACTATCAAACACTGGGCCGGTACACATGGCGAGCCTGTTTCCCTCACGTGCAAGCTACGAAACGCGCCCAAAAGGTTTGTTATGTAGTTTACGGCTGCCCTGACAGAGAGAGAAACGTTCGCCATAGTGGGTCCTTCTCATATATCGTGTAACGTGTCGTGGTCTACCAAAAGAATTTGTTCGGTCAGTTCGGAGGTCCTCTTCCCACGAATCTTTTTCCTCATTTTCGACACAAGGAGAGGGCCTAACCCAATCAATTTGGGCGTGTTTGGTTTCCCACCAAAATCTCAGCCAACCCCTGAAGATACAAAAATTGGTCGTTTAGTTATCTACTCCGGCCCGCGTATCTGCATGGGCGCGGAACTTAATACACTCGGTGCAAGATCGGAGAGGAACGACCGAATTTTTCGCTTCTCCAGAGCCACCGTCCTTATTTACGAAAAGCGCATTTGGGCTCACGTGGGATGGCTGGTACCCTTTGTTGTACTCACCTCAGTTAAACTGCACCACTTGGTTCCTCACTTTTTTTTTTGAAACGGGAAAACCCAGCCTCTGCATCAAGTTGATGCATACGGCTTTTATATTAATAAATAGAGTAGCATCCAAATACAAACGTAGCAAGACGACCCAACATCGTTTACGGATCACAAAGAGTGGCAACATGAATAAGCCACCAAAAAATAGGAGAAAGAGCAGCACTACACATCCGTGTGACGTCTAGTGTGCAACCAGTCACCCTTTTTGAAGATAGCTCGTACGACCATCATCAACCGAGTGCATGCAGACTCCAAACGTCCTCGCTGGTCTTGTGGGAGAAGATGAAACCACATGCTTATCCAGTATGTGGCCTGATGAACAACGTGCAAAAATTTCCAGCTCGCACATTCTTAAAAACAACATCATTTCGACAATTCCAAGTTGCCCAAAGAAAAGCACACACGCCAATACGAATGGATGCTTTAGTGTTCTTATCAATCTCATGTAACCAATGCCCAAACATATTCGCAACACTACAAAGGGGGCTAATACTAAAAGTAAAATGCACTAGTCTCAAAATCGTCTTAGCAAAATCACAATACTTGGTTCCTCACTAATACTTGGTTCCTCACTAATTCACACAAATATAGCTCGATTCAATATAAAGTGTACATGAAAAATATGCACGTCGACGTGCAGATTTCATTCCCGTACTCGATTTTGAGTTTCGGTGTAGTGTAAAATTCTAATTTTAAACCAGCATCCGGAAGTTTTTTGGGCGATTTCTTTTAATTCACCGCGGCGGGGGATCATTTGAAATATCCTTTTACGAATAGGTTCATCTCAATATTACGCACAACTTTCATGTTGAAATTTTTCTGTTTTAGCGGTCGTATATATTGTAGGTATATACGTGTTGACACTGTGTCCAATGTGTGTCTTCTTCAACCCCCGTCGAGTGCAATGGCAGCTACTACGCTATGCTTGGTGTCTGTGTGTTTTTGAACCTCGAGATCGTCTCGCTCATAGCCATGTGATCCGTCATTGCCACTGCGGCTATTCGCCTGCGCTTGCTGTACATGCTTAGCATGCCGCACCGCACATCGTCGCCCCCTAGTACCACCGTCACATCACGCTGTTGTCCTGCTCGCCCATGCCGTAGGTATGTACGTGTCTGCGTCCAGCGCCCGTCTTCTTCAACCTTCATCATTGCCATGACAATACCTACTAGGTTGTGCATGATGTATGTGCGTTAACCTGTCACGACATGCACCGCCGCCGCTGCAGCACCAGTGTCGCGCTGCGCCATTGTCCTGCTTGCCGATGTTCATGGTATTTTGACATAGATTGTTCAATTGTGGTGGTGTGAGGTAAGGTCGCCACATAGACACGAGGTAAGAGTACACGTCAGGGCTTAATCTCATACGGATCCGGCTAGAAAAATTATGGGAAAGCAAATAAACTGCACAACATGGCTTAGGTCTCATTTTACCAGGGTCGGGACCTAGTGAACCATGGATGCAAAGTGGTGAAAATTGCTGCAAGCAACCAAACACGCCCTTTGTGAAACACGATGTCGTTCTACATTCAGGTACACGCTCATGTCTAGCACCTCTAAACACGTATCGACTATGCTATAGTTTTATTATTACATTTGAAAAACATTGAGAAAATTGCACCTGGGACCTTTAACTTGGTGCGTGGGAATACTTTAGTCCAATAAAATACAACCTCCAATCACCCACTCTCGTTCAAATTCGTCATAGATTAGGGATGTTGGTTTATGATGTTGCTATGAGTGTTTTTTAGCAAAGTAATGGATGACGTTTGTCACATACCCCACTGTCCTCCGTCCTCCTTTTTCTTAAATGTTAGCATAAGAACTACTAAATTCATTGATTAGAAAAAAAAGTATTAGAAGGTACCGGGTGAAAAATCATAGGCAAAGACCATATTTCACCCAAAGAAAAAGAAATGCAGAAGGAACTCAATCTGGGTCA
The DNA here is from genome assembly GCA_028641055.1 of Alopecurus myosuroides. NCBI lineage: Eukaryota > Viridiplantae > Streptophyta > Magnoliopsida > Poales > Poaceae > Alopecurus > Alopecurus myosuroides. Next base: position 166,892,974 of record CM054061.1, read on the forward strand.
AAAGGGATGGAGGCACCAGTTATATTCCACGGGTCTGCTCCATACAAAATGTCAGTGAGAAACATTGATTTTGCACCGTAAATTAGAAAAAATGGCGTTTGGCCGGTTGATTGGTTTGACGTTGTTGTGTGTATGCTCCATAGCACGGTTGGCAGATCTTGCATTCATGCCCCCACAGTTCTGTGCAGCGGTGTTTCCAAACATGGCCTTATTCCTTGCAATATTGAACTATTCATACGTTCAACCTGTCCATTTGATTGCGTGAGCACAACGGAGGCCAAGTCCAGCCAGATTCATCCTTTCTCTCAGTGTTTGGCCAGCTCTGAACGGAAAAGTTTGTTATGTTGTCTGTGATGATGTTGTGTGGAATGTCAAATCGCATGACGATGTCAATAAATAAATTTCTAGTCGTCACACCATCTACCTTTTTGATGAGTTTAGTTTCAACCCACTTGGTGTATTTGTCCATCGGTATGAGCAGATGCGTCAATCCGCCTCTTGCAGTTCTGAATGGGTCCATCATATCAGTTCCCCAGACCGCAAACGACTAGGTAATGGGGATTGTTATGAATGCTTGGCCAGCAAGTTTGTTTGCTTGCCTTAGAATTGGCATCCAGCACAATACTTGTCCACCCGCTTTGCATCTTCCTTGGCTATGGGCCAAAATAAGTCTGACGGCAAGTTTTGGCGACCAAGCTTTTTGACCTAGCATGGTGATTGCGATCTCTGGTGTGTATTTCCTTCGGGATTAGTTGTCCTCTCTCTGGTGCTATGTATCGCATGAAAATTCCGAATGTGCTTTCCTTGTAGAGTTTCCCCTTTATTATCGTGAATCCTTTGCAACGGTGGACCCGATGTCTCTTCTGAACTTCGTCTGCTCCATCTGGATATTCTTGGTTAACCAAAAATTTATGTACGGTTATAAGCTCGGAAATTAGGGGGTAGTCCACACCTCCTCCTTTGATGGAGTGTGCATTTAGGTTCACCAGAAAAAAATATCTGGTGGCAGGTCCTTCCTTTCCGATCCCATCCTTGCGAGGGCGTCTATGGCCCAGTTGTTGTCTCGGTGGATGTGCTTCACCTCGAAGCCGTGGAAGCATATGAAAAACTTGTCAACCGTTCGTCGATATTCTGCCATTATTGGAATTTTTGCGTCCCATGTTTGATCAAGCTGGTGTTGTACCAGGGCCGAGTATCTGTAGCACAAAATCCTTTTGACTCCAATATACTTTGCGATATGTAGTCGATGGAGGAGTGCCTCGTATTTCTCCACAATATTGGTTGCGTTGTTGTGGATCTGAAGCACATAGCTCATTGTATCGCCTTTTGGGGATTTCAGGACAACACCAGTCCCCGGTCCTTTTTATATTGGATCCGACGAAGGACATTACCTAGTATCCTAATTCTAGCAATGGCATTTTATCCATTGCTTCAGTCCAATCTTCCATGAAAACTACGAACACATGGGATTTAATTGTCGTTCGGGGTCGGTACTTAATGTCAAATGCAGTGAGCTCGATGCCCCATTTGGCGACATGACCCGTGGTGTTGGCATTGTTTATGACATCTCCAAGAGGTGCCTTGCTTACCACTGTTATTGAGGTGCCTTCGAAATAATGGCGGAATTTCCTTGAGACCAAAAATATGTCGTATGCGAGCTTATGATAATGCGGGTATCTCTGTTTTGAATCAGAGAACACCTCGCTTATGTAATATACCGGGTGTTGGTCCGCGATTTCTTGTGGAAAGTTTTTGCGCTCCACCACCACTAGTGCGCTGATTACCCTGTTTGTTGCTGCCAAATACAAAAATATGGGTTCTTGCTCTTGCGGTGACACCAATGTCGGCGCTTTCGTGAAGACTTTCTTAAGCTACTTCATGGAGATATCTGCCTCTTCAGTCCACAAAAATTTCTAGGATTTTTTTCAACAATATATAGAGCGGTAAGGATTTGTTACCCAGCCGGCTTATGAACCTGATAACGGCAGCAACTGATACTGTCAGCCTATGTACATCCTTTAGGAAAGTAGGCCTGTGGATATCCAGGATTGCCTTTATATTTTTCGGGTTTACCTCTAAGCCTCTGTGAGAGACGATAAAACTCAGAAGCTGGCCTGAAGGGACCCCAAAAACACATTTTAGGGGGTGTAACTTAATTTTGTATTTGTGGAGATTGCCGAATGTTTCACGTAAGTCATCAAGGAGTGTGCCTTTTTTCTTCGATATGATGGCAATATCGTCTACGTAAACATGGACGTTGCGGCCAATTTGTTTGTGAAGACATCTCTACATACAACGCTGGTATATGGATCGTGCATTCTTCTTTGTTTGGGTCATTGGTGTTAAGTTTCGCCTTTTTGGTGTTTTTTGGCGCTGAAGCTTTCCTTCATCTTCAGTGTTGCCTCTTTGCATGCTGGCATTTCTCCTGGCTTCATCTCTTTGGCGAGTTCCTGCAATTCTTCTTTGGCAATGACGGTTTCGGCGCATAGCGCATTTCCGAGTTCGCACTCTTTTGCCAACTTGAAATCACCGCACAATGTTATGACGCTGCCTCTTGGGCCTGGAAGATTTAGCTTATTGTAGATATAGCACAAACGAGCCATGGACTTGGCAAAAGCTGGACGGCCCAATATTGCGTGGTATACGTTCTCAAACAGAACAATCTCGAGCGAAATTTTTTTCCGTTCGAAATGATCTTCAGTGCCGAACATGACGTCCAACGAGATTTCTCCAAGTGAGGAAGCTTGTCTTCCTGGTACTATCCCGGGGATCTTCACGTTATTGTGGTTCGGCTATGATTTCGAAAGTTTAAGCTTCTCCAATGTAGTCAAGTACAGGAGGTTGATCTTGGCTCCGCCTTCCATGAGCACCTTTCTTAGCCTGTAGTTCTCCACTATGGGGCTTACTACCAAGGCATGGGTGCCTGGATGCGGGATATGCTTTTGGTGATCAGTGTGTTCCCATGTGATCTCTGTATGCGCATACTCTAGTTACTTCGTCACAACTGGCATTATGGCGTTAATTTCCCCCAAGCTTCTTTCACCTTTCGGACTGACAGAGTGGCCAATAAAGTGTGATTCACACTTCCATACACCTTTGCGAATTTTGGTTTGCATTTTCAATGTTGTTCCTAGATCGGATCGTCCATGTCGGATGCACTATATGCACTTCCGTCGTTAGGCTTAAGTTATTAGTTGAACTTCATTTTGAAGTTCTGACCTTTATACCCGGCTTCAGCATCCTTTCTCAACATGCTGTTGGGTCGGCATTGCTGGTTACTGTGGTTTGGCTTCCCGAACTTTGAGTGGTGGAGGCAGGTGATACGTCCATTTTGCATCACTATTTTATATTGTTATTTTCTGTTATTCATCGATATATTTCATATTATGATGCATTATTTATGTTATTTCATCTTATTTTGCATGTTTGATAATTATTGGAGAATAAACACCGGGACCAGAAATCTGATGGAAAAAGCACCGTCAAGACACCCTATTTCAGAAGATCAGAAGAAGAGGGGGGTTGACACCAGAGAGGTCTTAGAAGTTTAGAAGAGGAAGCCAGCCGTAAGGGGAGCGAGAGGGAGGACACCAGGGGCCCACACCATGGGGTGGCGCGCCCCCTTGGCCACGCCGCCAGGTGGTGTGGCCACCCTGGCCCTCCTCTGATCGCCCCCTTCCACGTACTTGACCCCCAGGGAACCCTAAGCCACAGAGCATCATCGAGGAAATATTCCGTCGCCAAAAGAACAGAGAGAAAAAAGCTCTCCGGCAGGGAGAAATCTGCAGGGGAAATTCCTCCCCGGAGGGGGGAAACCATCGCCATCGTCACCGTCAACGCTCTGGGCATCATAAAAATCGTCATTGTCATCATCATCATCATCATCATCACCAGCACTATCACGCACCGTCCATCTACATCCCGTTGTAACGATTAGGGTTCTATATCGTTGTTCTTCACTAGATCTCTCTCCTGGTGTGGATTACTTGTTAGTAGTTGATGCTTGTGAGATTTATCGGTGTTTGCACTTTATGACCAGATTGTTATTTACCATTATATCACCTCTTATTATGATCCATCTGATGTCTCGTGAGTAGTTCGTTTAGTTCTTGAGGACATGGGAAAAGTCATGATGTTAGTAGTGGATTTATGTTGAAGTAATATCTAGTGGTTTGATATGTAAGTTGTGGTGTTATTCTTCTATTGGTGTCATGTGAACGTCGACTACATGATACTTCACCTTTATGGGCCTAGGAGGATGCATTGTGTATTTGGATACTAATTGTGGAGTTGCCGGAGTGACAGAAACCTAAACCACCGTTAGGAAACCGATGCACGAGGGAGTGTAGGATCCCAGAGTTTAAGGTTGTGGTTAGATTTATCTTAATTACTTTCTTGTATTTGCGGATTCTTGCAAGGGGTTTAATCACAAGTATGTATTAGTCCTAGTTGGGAGGTGCATTAGCATATGTTCACCCACACAACACCTATCAAAACAATAAATATCAATCAACTGTATGAAACGAAAACGCTTGACGAAATCTCCATGTGTCCTCGAGAACATTTAGTCATCATAAGTAATACAACCGTCTTGTCCTTTGCTCTCAAAAGGATTGGACCACTTGCTGCAATTATATTTACTGTCTTCTATTTGCTCGCACTTTACTTATCTGCTATATCAAAAACCACCAAAAACATGTTTGCTAGTGTTTACAGTGAATCCTCTATCCAACCTGCTTGTCAACACCTTCCGATCCTCGTTGGGTTCGACACTTATTTATCAAAAGTACTCAGATACACCCCTATACTTGTGGGTCATCAGCAGGATTCACCTTGATTTTCTCACAATATATCTTGGTGATATCTTTGTTGAAACAAGTTTCTACGTACAATCTCCGGTTTTGCCTTTCCACTTTCCACCATTTCTAGGACCACGGTTTCCAAAGGCGGTATTTACCTCTTTTTGTAGCGCCTGAAGGTCCTTGTTACCTTTTATTTCAGACCATGGATGTTTCCGACTGTTCAAGTATTGGTCTATCTTTTCGCCCTTCTCTTGCAAGTTATCATCTGCAGTTGTGTGCTTGTTGGTGGTGGTTAGCATAGATCCAAGGTCTGGATGAACCGTTGATACGTCTCAAACGTATCCATAATTTGTGATGTTCCATGTTTTTTCATGCCATATGCTACATGTTTCTTATACACTTTATGTCATTTTTGTAGATTTTCTGGGACTAACTTGTTGACAAGATGCCACATAGCCAGTTCATGTTTTCTACTGTTTTTGGTTTTAGAAAAGTTGTTCTGGAAATATTCTCGGAATTGGACGAAACAAAATCCCAGAGTCTTAGAAAGTCGTCACATACACGGAGTCCCGAGGAGACCCGGAGGGGGCCTCAAGGGCCCCACACCATAGGGCGGTGCGCCCCCTGGCCGCGCCATCTGGTAGTGTGGGCCCCTGGCCACCCACCGACATTGCCCTCTTGCCTATTTAAGCTCCTCCACGGTTAACCCTAAATACCTGAGCCTTTTCCACCAAAAAGATCTGTAGCCGCCGTCATTGTCAACCCTAGTTCGGGAGGGTTCTGGAGCTCTGATCGATACTGATGCTCTCGTTAGGAAACAACAAGTGGAAGGTATGAAGAGCACAACAGCAAGATTTCCCTCAGAAAAAAACCAAGGTTGAATCGACTAGTAGGAGAAAGAAATCACTACTCAAGGTTGATGCAGCTGATGTTGGCAGGGCGCACTACCGGTTCAGCAGCAACGTGGAATCTACACAACACAATCAAATTACTTTGGCCCAACGAAGCAGTGAGGTTGTCAATCTCACCAGTTTTGCTGAAACAAAGGATTAGACGTGTAGTGTGGAAAATAGTATTTGTTTGCAGTAAATGAAAGAGAACAATGACGGCAGTAGGAAAAAGCAGTAATTGCAGTAGTAAAACATCGGTTTAATTGGTTGTATTATCAGTGTAAAGAAATGGACTGGGGTCCACAGTTCACTAGAGGTGTCTCTCCAAAACAGATATATAACATGCTGGGCAAACAAATTACAACTGGGCAATTGACATATATAAAGGCTGCACCATAGTGCATATGCATGACATGATGATTACTATGTGATTCATGCGGGCATTACAACAAGATACATATACCGTTATCCAACTGCATCTATGACTAATAATCCACCCTCAGAGTGTCATCCGAGCAAATCTTGGGTATTAAGTTGCAAGCAACAGATAATTGCATTAAGGAAAGTGTGTAATGTAAACAATATAATCATCCTTAGACAAAGCATTGTTGTTTTCTTCTAATGGAAATAGCACATCCCCCACCCATTATGTTTCTATCACTCGAGCGTGAGTGAAAGGGAGGCATGAACCCACTATCGAGCATAAATACTCCCGCTTGGAGTTACAAGCATCAACTTGGCCGGAGCATCTACTAGTAACGGAGAGCATGCAAGATCATAAATAACATGCACATGATAGAACATGATAGATTGATAATAACTGGACATAGCATTCAATATTCATCAGATCCCAGCAAACACAACATGTAGCATTACAATAAGATGATCTTGATCATGTTAGGCAGCTCACAAGATCTAAACAAGAGGCATAAAGAGGAAAGAACAACCATCTAGCTACTGCTATGGACCCATAGTCCAGGGATGAACTACTCACGCATCACTCCGGAGGCAGGCATGGTGATGAAGAGCCCTCCGGTGATGATTCCCCCTCCTGTCAAGGTGCCGGGGAGAGCTCCAGAACCCTCCCGAACAAGTGTTGATGATGACGGGGGCTACTGATCTTTTTAATGGAAAAGGCCAGGGAGAGGGCAACATCGGTGGGCGGCCAGGGGGGCCACACCACCCGCAGGCGTGACCAGAGGGGGGGGCGCCGACCCTATGGTGTGGGGCCCCTGAGGCCCCCTCGGGTCTCCTCCAGACTCCGTGTATATGACGACTTTGTAAGACTTTGCGATTTTGTTTCGTCCAATTCCGAGAATATTTCCAGAACAACCTTTCTGAAACCAAAAACAACAGAAAACATGAACTGGCTCTGTGGCATCTTGTCAATAGGTTAGTCCCAGGAAATCCATAAAAATGACATAAAGTGTATAAGAAACATGTAGCATATGGCATGAAAACAACATGGAACATCAGAAATTATAGATATGTTTGAGACGTATCAAGCATCCCCAAGCTTAGTTCCTACTCGTCCTCGAGTAGGTAAATAATAAAAACAAACAATTTCTGAGGTGACATGCTACCAACATAAACTTGATCATCATAATGTAAAATCATATGTATGCTGAGATCATAGTACTTTAAACATAGGCATGATAGATATAATTTTAACAATGAAACTTAGAAATCACTTTGCATCATGAAAAGTAACACAAATAAAAGATCATGAATAATAATGCACTTGAAAGTTATACATTTGTTTCGAGCATAAAGAAAACTTATCAAAGTGATATTTCGCTTGTCCTTAAGAGTGGGGCAAAACATAAATGACAGGGTACCTTCAAAGTTTAAGTGGATGACTAGAACGAATAATTTAAGAGCAAGTAATAACACATCATGAATCAATCAATAATAATCTTTCGGACTGATGCACAATTAACTCAGAATGGAAACTACCCTCTCTCAACTGTGCATAAAGTTAGAAGATGGAGACTCAACATAAAAGTAAAAGAAAGGCCCTTCGCAGAGGGAAGCATGGATTAACTCATGTGCTAGAGCTTTTTATTTGATTAAACAGATGTATTGAAAACATTTTTTAGAGAGGTGTATGCTTATTTCAACGAATGGTAAACAGACAATACAGTACGGCACAAGCCAACTAGACCTACAAGAGCGGCTCCCATTGAAGGACGCTACTGGTGTAGTTGATCATCCCTCTTCTCTTTTGTTTACACAATTATGCTTTGACTGATAAATCTGTGGCAAAAATAGTGAAGAGAATTTGATAGTGACCAATTTTGGGGCTGGGCACCCCGTTGCCGGCTGTTCTATCATTTTGGATAAGCAGATGTGCCACTAGTCCAGGTGTGTAAAGTCCAATCAACAAGTGAGATAAAGATTCTCTATTCACGTCCTCATGAGCTAAAACAGGGGTAGCACATGAGAAATTTACTTGGAGTGGCGGTTAAATACCACATGTAGGTAGGTATGGTGGACACATTTGGCGAACTTTGGTTTTTGAGAGTTGGATGCACGAGTAGAGCTCATACTCAGTACAGGTGTAGGCTAGCAGAAGACTAGGAGCGACAAATCAAGAGAGCAATAATGGCCATAATCATGCATAGCGACAAAAACATTATTAATCAAAGCATTAAGGGTATTACAAGTCAAAAACTAAATGATCATAGAGGCTATAAGTGACTGGTTTGTAGTCATAAACATGGTGTAAGCATGCGCCAAGTCAACCAAATAAAGCATTTGAAGGAGAACAGCCACAAATTCATGCTTCAATGTGATAAAAACCACTCATGATTCTTTCAATGGCACATTAAGCACTCTCAGATATTTGAGACAAGTCATGCTACAATAACAAATCCTAAGCATATAATTAAAATAACATCTAGCATGACATGAAAAAGTCTAGCCACAGTCTGTACACGCTTCTTTTTGCACCGTTATAAGCACGAAAATTATACTACTGCTTTCCAACACCAATCATTTTATACTAAACAAAAACTCTCCAAGAGATATAGCAATGAAACAAGAGAGTACTAACACTACTCTACTAGAACGAACAACTATGAATAAGAGATGCATGAAAAACAGGAGCTAAAAGGATTTGCAGCAGCTAGAAGAAAAACAAAGAATACGAGCATGATAGAAAACGAGTATTCATATGAAAAAGCGGAGTGTGTATCTCTCCCACACAGAGAATGTTGGGTTCCAAACATATTTATTGCTGCAAAGAAAACAAAGAAAACAAAACAAAAAAAAAATAGACGCTCCAAGTAAAGTGCATATGATGTGACTGAATAAAAATATATTTTCACTAGAAGTGACCAGATACGTTGTTGATGAAGAAGGGGATGCCTTGGGCATCCCCAAGATTAGACGCTCGAGTCTTCTTGGAATTTGCTCGGATGATCCACGGGGGAATCCCCAAGCTTAGGCTTTTCACTCTTCATGATCACATCATATCATCATCTTCTCTTGACCCTTTAAAACTTCCTTCACATCAAACTCAAAGTAGTTCTCATTAGAGGGTTAGTGCATAATAAAAAAACTCACATGTTCTCCATGGACACAAGCATTATTAATAGTTTTTAAACATTAGCTACAACCACTGATTTTTTTCGTGGATCAAAGAAATCCACTCAACATAGTAGAAGAGAGAATGCAAAGTAAAAAGGCAGAATCTATCAAAATCAGAACAGTCCGTAAAGACGAAAATTTTTGAGGCACTTACATTGCTTAGATCAGAAAACTCATAACAATAAAAAGTTTCGAAAATAGCTGTGGATCATGCATAAAAAATTTCAGGTAGTTTCGATTTTTCTGAAAATTTATACAAATTAAACAGTGGACAGCAAAAATCTATTCCTACGCAGGAATCCAAATCTAGCAACAACTTTTCACTAGAGACTTTACTTGGCTCAAAAATATGAAAAAGTAAAGATACAAAGGATTTTCTACATAAGCAAACAACACCTTTACTCAAATAAAGCAGAAGAAAACATTGTAAAAATAAAAACATGGGTTATCTCCCTAGAAGTGCTTTTCTTTAACTCCTTTTAGCTAGGCCTAGAAAACAAGAATCAAGTATTTTCAAGTGAAGAAGCATCCAAAACATAATTTTTTGTTATAATAGAATCAAAAGGTAGCTTCATTCTCTTCTAGGAAAGTGTTCCATACCTTTCTTGATTGGGAACTGATATTTAATATTCCCCTCTTTCATATCAATAATAGCACCAACAGTTCTAAGAAAGGGTCTTCCCAAAACAATAGGACAAGAAGCATTGCATTCAATATTCATAACAATAAAATCAACGGGGACAAGGTTATTATTAACCATAATAAAAACATCATCAACTCTCCCCAAACATTTCTTCCTAGCATTATCAACAAGACGAACATCCAAATAATAGTGTTCTAAAGGTGGTAAATCAAGCATATCATAGAGTTTCTTGGGAATAACATAGATACTAGCACCAAGATCACATAAAGCACTGCAATTAAAATCATTCACCTTCATTTTAATGATGGGTTCCCAACCATGTTCTAACTTTCTAGGGATAGAGGCTTCACGTTTTAATTCTTCTTCTCTAATTTCGTGAAAGCCATATTCATAGCACTAGCATTAGGACTTCTAGCAAGCTTTGTAGGAACATAATTACTTCAGAAATATTGCAATCATAAAAAGAAGATCATTTTCATCAAAGGTAATGGGACCATTGTCTCCCATATTTCGAAAAATTTCAGCACTATTATCAGGAACAGTTTCAGTGGTCTCAAGCAATTTTAAACGTTTAATAGATGAAGTGGAGACATTGCGAACACACATTACTTTACCATTAATAGTAGGAGGTTTGCTAGCATTTGAAAAATTCGCATTACCAGTGGTGGTAATAGTACAATCTCTAGTTATATTATTCTTTCTAGCAATTTCATCTTATCTTTCCCACCTAGCATGCAATTCAGCTAACATCCTAACATTGTCATCAATTCTAACTTGAATGGCATTCAATGTTTTGCTTTCTTTAATATCATGAGGCATAACCTTTATTTAAGAAGATCAACATCAAGAGCAAGGCTATCAACTTTAGAAGCAAGAACATCAATTTTTTCAAACTTTTCCTCAACAGATTTATTAAAAGTAGTTTGTGTACTAATAAAGTTCTTAAGCATGTTATCAAGTTCAGAGGGTACACTTCTATGGTTGTTGTAGGAATTACCATAAGAATTGGCATAACCATTAACATTATTAGAAGGATATAGCCTATAATTGTTCCTACCAAAATTATTTCTATAAGCATTGTTGTTGAAATTGTTATTTCTAATGAAATTCACGTCAACATGCTCTTCTTGAGAAACCAAATAGGCTAAAGGACATTATTTGGATCAACATAAGTTTTACCATTCACAAGCATAGACATAATAGTATCAAGCCTATCACTCAAGGAAGAGGTTTCTTCAACATAATTTACCTTCTTACCTGGTGGAGCTCTCTCGGTGTTCCATTCAGAACAATTTATCATCATATCATCAAGAAGCTTTGTTGCAGCACCCAAAGTGATGGACATAAAGGTACCTACAACAGCTGAATCCAGAAGGTTTCTTGAAGAAAATTTTAGACCTGCATAAAAGGTTTGGTTGAGCATCTAAGTATTCAGTCCATGAGTGGGACAATTCTTTACCAAAGATTTCATTATGTCCCAAGCTTTAGTAAAATGCTCATTATCAAGTTGCTTAAAATTCATAATGCTAATTCTTAAAGATATAATCTTAGTAGGAGGATAATATTTTCCAATGAAAGTATCTTTACATTTAGTCCAAGAATCAATACTATTTTTAGGTAAAGATAAGAACCATTCGTTAGCTCTTCCTCTCAAAGATAAAGGAAACAATATCATTTCAATAATAGCTCCATCTACATCCTTGTACTTTTACATCTCACAAAGTTCAACAAAATTATTAAGGTGAGGAGCAGAATCATCAGAACTAACACCAGAAAATTTCTCTCTCATAACAAGATTTAATAGTGCAGGCTTAATTTCATAAAAATCAGCAGGAGGAGCAGGTGGAGCAATAGGTGTACTAATAAAATCATTGTTGTTTGTGATAGTAAGGTCACACAACTTAGTGTTCTCAAGAGTAGTCATTCTAGCAAGATTAAAAACACGATAAAAATAACAACTAGAATAAGAACTAATTTTTTTGTGTTTTTGATATAAAGAAGAAAACAAGACAAAATAAAATAAACTAAGCAAAACAATAATAAAGTAAAAAAGATTTGAGGTGAGAGACTCCCCTTGCAGAAATCCTCTTCCTCACCGGCAACAGCGCCAGAAAACATGCTTGATGACGTCAGAACACACGCTCGTTGGGAGATCCCAAAAGGAAGGTATGAAGAGTACAACAGCAAGTTTTCGCTCAGTAAGAAATCAAGGTTTAATCAGACCAGTAGGAGAAAGAAATCACTTCTGAAGGTTGATGACATATGTTGTTGGTAGGGCGCACTTCCAGGCTTAGCAGCAACGTGGAATCTGCACACAACACAACCAAGATATTTTGCCCCAACGAAACAGTGAGGTTGTCAATCTCACCAGTTTTGCTAACACAAAGGATTAGTTGTATAATATGGAAAATGATGTATGATTGCAGTGAATGAAAGGGAAACAGTGTTTGTAGTAAAATCAATAGTGCTTGCAGTGGTTGTATTATCAGTGTAAAAGAATGGACCTGGGTCCACAGTTCCCTAGTGGTGTCTCTCCAAATTAGATTGATAACATGATGGGTAAACAAATTACAGTGGGCAATTGACAAAGATAGAGGCTGCACCCTAGTGCATATTCAAGACACGATGATTACTATGAGATTTATTTGGGAATTACAACATGATGCATGGACCATTATTCAACTGCATCTATGACTAATAATCCAACCCTAGAACGTAATCCAAGTAGACTTTGGGTATTAAGTTGCAAGCAACAGATTATTGCATTAACTAAAGTGCATAATGTAAATAATAGAATTATCCTTAGACAAAGCATTGTTGTTTTCTCCCTAATGGCAACAACACATCCCCCACCCGTCACGTTTCTGTCACTCGAGCATAGATGAAATGGAGGCATGAACCCACTATCGAGCATCTACTAGTAACAGAGAGCATGCAAGATCACAAATAACATAAACATGATAGATCTATAATCAACTTGACACTAGCATTCAATATTCATCAGATCCTAGCAAACACAACATGTAGCATTACAGATAGATGATCTTGATCATGTTAGGCAGCTCACAAGATCTAAACATGGTGTCATAAAGAGGAGAAGACAACCATCTAGCTACTGCTATGGACCCGTACTCCAAGGATGAACTACTCACGGATCACTCCGGAGGCAGGCGTGGTGATGTAGAGCCCTCCTGTGATGATTTACCCTCCCGGCGGGGTGCCGAGGAGAGCTTTAGAACCCTCCCAAACTAGGGTTCACGATGACGGCAGCTGCGGAACTTTTTTCGTGGATGGAGGCTCAGGTATTTAGGGTTTTCCCGAGAAGGAGTATAAATAGGCGAAAGGGCGATGTCGGTAGGTGGCCAGGGGCCCACAACACCTGGTGGCGCGGCCAAGGGGGCGTGCTGCCCTATGGTATGGCCACCCTTTGTCCCCCCCCCTCCGGGTCTCCTCCGGACTCCGTGTACGTGACAGAAAAATAAGACCCTGGGTTTTCGTTTCGTCCAATTCCGAGAATATTTCCAGAACAACTTTTCTGAAACCAAAAACAGCAGAAAACAGGAACTGGCTCTGTGGCATCTTTAATAGGTTAGTCCCAGGAAATCATAAAAATGATGTAAAGTGTATAGAAAACATGTAGAAAATCGCATAATATTAATCATGGAACATCAGAAATTATAGATATGTTGGAGACGTATCACGGTGCTCTTGTCTACGAATAGAAACCACTGCTTACATTACATGTTGATCTCAATGCATTTGGCTGTTGCACATATAGCAATCACTTCGTTACTGCAACTTAATACCAAGAGATTTTCTGGATAGCTTTCTTGAGGTGGACTTTTAGATATGGATGCATGCTGGATAGAGGTCCATATGCCTTGATGTAATGCCTACAATGTTAGAACCCTTGAACTTTATCTCGTCTTAATAGTATTGGTATACGTTCATGATTTGTCAATTGCCCAGTTGTACTTTGCTCACCCAACATGTTTGTTTTCTTTAGAGAGACACCACTAGTGAACCTATGGCACTGGTCCCAATTTTCTCATACTGCAAACCTTCTTTCAAGCACTTTTAATTATTGTTTCCTCGTTGTTCCATTTTTACTTTATTTTTTTCTAAGACTCTATGCGTTTAATTCTCTGTTTTTAGCAAGACCGGAAGGTTGACAACTTTCCGGAAAGTTGGGGCAAGAGAGAGTTTGTGTTTGTGTGTAGGTTCCACGCTTCATCAACGAGTAATTTTCTGGCACCGTTGATAAAGCAACCTTTTTCAAGACTAGGAAGTCCTACTGGTTCGATAACCCTGGTTCTTTACTAAGGCAAAACTTACTCTAGACTACATCATACCTTCAGCTTGGGGTCTCCCAATGAGCGTATGATCATGTCCTCATCAACAGCCAGCACTCCCCTCCACCGATCTCACGTCCACTCGACTCGAGAGCCGGATGGACCAGGTGATCACCAAGCACGTCAGCTATACAGAAAGTCGTTCGATGTATGACGCGCAGAATCCTCCGCCAAAGGCGGTGTCCTAAATTTTGCTTAATTTATGCTTAATTATCTCGATGCGATATATTTTTGACTTGTCTTCTAGTTGCAGTTTATTTATTTGACGGAGAATGACATGGCTCAACCTGGCGAGGCGGCTGCTAATATGGAGCGCAACGCTTTAGACACATAATCCACCAAAGACGTCGAAGCTTCTCCTGGTGCTAAGGCGGGAAAAGTCTCCGGAAGCGGAAGAAGGCCGATATGCCATCCGGCTCTACCTTCATCGCCTTAGACCATGAACCCGTCAAAGACGTTGAACTTGGTCGCACCTGGTAAGTCTTTTCCTTAACTTCTAAGTAATTCTTTATTGCGTTTCTTCCATTATTGTTTTTAGTTATTCTCTCTACAGCCCGAAGCCTGGCCACTTGAAGAGAAAATGAGAAATATCCAAAGGAAATCCTCTGTCGGTGCCGGCTCTTCGGCCGACCCCAGATTTGTGCATGTTCGTGTTATAGAGGGCACTTACATTGACTCTGCTGAGCCGTCTTATCAGCAGGCACCATCCCCTCACCGTCCATCCTCCCGCCTTCTCTAGGCGCCTTGGCCCGCGCCACCGCTGCCAGCAAAGGCATGGTCCGCCAAGATGAAGCTGGGGACGGTGATCCTTCAAGTGAGGTGACTCGCATGATCAAGGTCAAGAAGGAGGCTTTCGACGACCAGGGATTATACTTACCCGAAGGGGAATAACAATTTCTCCCCGTCCCTCCTCCCACTAAGCCGTGCCTTCCTATGGACGTTTTTGTATACCCCGAGGGGGAGATTGTCTTCCATTCGAAGTGATGCAGGAGGAACTCGGCTTGACGCATGACAACCTCCAAGGCTTCTCAAATGAGTTTTGTCAACCCATTTCCAAGATGAGCAACATGAGCTAGGTATTCCCTCAGCCCCTGGTACACTTTAAGTTGAAAAGCTTGCCTCCTTTTTTTAACATCCTAGAATTTTCAAGAACTTATAAACCAGCATGCATACATCTCACCATGACATTTTTGCACCAAGTAGCATTTAAAATTTAACATCACAAGCCTAAAACCCTAAATGAAGCTATCACTAAAAATATTACCATTAAAGACCACACCCTGATTTCTCCATAATAAAAATTATTTTGTTTTTGCCAAGGTACCAAAACACTTTAAATAGTCTAAGCTTTCCAAAACATATTTTTACAAATTTTTCTCAATTGGTTTGGAACACTTTTGGATTTATTTGGGTTTCCAAATTATAAAAACAGAAAAGAAAATAAAACAGAACAAAGGAAAAAGAGAAAACCTCTCGGGCCAGCCCCACGGGCCAGCCCACTCTCCCCTCTCCTTACCTCTCGCACGAGTGCGCACCGTACCGCCTGCTGGGCCAGCCCAACCGCCACAGAAAACCGTGTTGGAACGCGTAGAGATAAACAAAATCTTTTCTACGCGGTACTTCCAAGATCTAGCCGAGGTAGAAGGCCAAGAGGATTACCACTAGACGGGCATGTGCGGATTATCGATGAAGCACGTCGATGTAGTGTAGTCCAACGATCCGATCCAATCCCGCGATCGTCGAAGTGCTAAACATACATCACCTCTGCCGGTATCCACACGTACGAGGAGGAGCTCCAACGGCGGACTGCTAGTTCCGGTGCGGCGGCTGGACTGAGTGGGGCTAGGGTTCCCAACGCATGCGAGTGGAAACTTGTGCACGTTGGGCAACCTGCACCCCTCTTTATATAGCGAGTGGGAGTGGGCTGCACAACGCTTGTGGCCCATTCCCTCTGTGAGTCCAACTCACTAATTTAGTCCATTTCCGGTTCGGGTCCAACCCGACCAATATACTTGCTCCCGCTCTTAAGTGTGCGACCCTGCAGGCTCATGAGGACTTGGACACGATTGGAGTCCGACTCCCAATCGATCAATCGGTAGCGGCTCCTAGCAGAACGTGCCGACTCCCAAGTGTCATAGAGTCATGACGACATACCTTCCAATGTGACTTTCATCTGAGTCCCTTTTGCCTCACGATATACCTTGTCGAACTATAGACGAATTATCGTCATCCCTTAAATAGCTCAACTCTCTTCTCGGTCCGTAATATATGATTTATCTAATTAACTCTTAATCAATAGACCTAGTTAACACTTAACTGAGTCGCGCATGGCCATGCTTACGGAATCACATCATTCGAGAGGGCCCATAGAATATCTCTCCAGTCGGAGGGGAAAATCCCATCTTGATTATCCACATCACGCATGTTGCTTCTTATCCGACCTGAACTCTGCCTTTATAACTGCGTTCTCACGGAACAAAATTTGACAGAACCTAAGTCGGTGATTCACAACTCGGATTGTGCGACAGCTTCGGGTCTAAGAATTACATTTATTGAGACATGCAAATGACGACCTGCTCGTTGCATCTCAATATGGGCCAATCCAACTTGCTAAACTCTTTAGCCGAGTCTGTGAACGTTGGAATGGCATCGCCATGCCCATGACAAGTGGAACCATGTCATCAGCCAACACTCACATTAGTCTAGGGTGTGTGTCCAGCACAACCTTAATGACCAAGGACAATTTAGCATGAACAACATAAATACATAGTTCCACAATCGAATCACGTATTCAATGACATATATCAGATGTTCAAAATAAAGACAACTTAATAACTTTATGAATACATTGGGAATTACATCATACATGATTGCCTCTAGGGCATATTCCCAACAAACCGCCCGTGTCTACTCCCTCTCCCTCTCTCTCACTGGACGGCGGGACCCACTCCCCAATCGCCCCCAACCATCCCCTCTTGCTCTCCCGCACGCGCCCGACACCCTCAGCGGCCGCGCCCACCTTCCCACGCCTCCTAGGTTGCAACGGCCACGACGCCACCACCCCATTAAAAGCCTCCAGCCCCTCTTGCTTCCCCCTACTCTCTCACTCAACCACGCCGCCGGGCCGCCCAATTTCTCTCCCGAATTGTCGCGCACCCGACGATACCCGGCGTGGAATACGCTGCCGCCGGTGAGCCTCCGCCTCTCCCCACCCCTATCGGCTCTCCTCTCCATTGCGCATCTCCGGGACATCTTCTCACCCATTTTGGTGCGCTACAACCACTGCGCCATCGAAGCCGAACGAAAACCATCGCCGCGCGCAACTCCGGCGAGCTCCACCAGCCCACCCCTGGAAGCGAACGCCCACTCCCCTTCGCCACGGAGATCGCCTCGACACGCTGCACGCCGTGTGAGCTACTTTCCCCCCTCTAACCCTTTGTACCCTCGCGAAACCGAAAGCCAAGCGGGCGCCGCCGTGCGCGCCGTCGCCGGTGTGCCTCCGGTGTCACCCGCGTGGCCGGGATCTATCTCAAACGTTGGATCTTAGATCCACGGTGGGATCCTCCCCTGTTGACCGGTACGCGCCGCAGTCAGCGCGCACGCTCCCGGCCAATCGTTGAGCGCCACGTGGCTGCAGCGTCAACGCGTACAGTCAGCGCAAGTCAGTTATTAATTTGAATTCAAATTAAAATCCAGAAACTTCTGTCTACTTGTAAAATCCATATAAAATCAAATAGGTGTCCAAAAATTATGAGGTTTGAACCTTTGAAAAGATAAAGAAATTTGCTATCTATTTGTAAAAAAATATAATGTGGGTTCTGTAGAAATTTTTGGAACATTATTTAAATTGCCAAAATAGCTCAAATAGACTAAATAATTCATAGATTGCTTTCTACAAGTCCAAATTTTATAAAGTTGTAGTCTCTGGATTCCTTAGAACATGTAGAACACCCTGGAACCAGAGAAATTCAAAGTTGAAACATGCACACACTTGCTATTTTAAAAATGGTCAGATCATTATTATGGCTCTAATTTAAATTCTAAAAAGTATTTTTGAACAAATCCAATTGGGTTAGTTTGATAATTGTGCCCTCTGTCCAGGGACACCAGGGCCAAATTTTTAGAGAACATAAAAGTGAGTTTAAGATTTTAATTAGAGTAAACACCTAGTAATGGGTTCCTGAAATAGAATAACTAAATAATTTAATATAATAAACTTTAACTAGAATCATACACCAGCTAAATAAAACTTATATAATGTCAAATGCACCCCATTACTCCAATTACCATGTGTAAAAAAAATTGATGCATACATGTCTATGTTTGATCATTTTGAGTGGTACGTTTATTTTTGTGTTATTATTGTTTGTCTAGACTTTGGAGAGGACCATTACAAATCCTGTGACTGTTGTGTGTGTGTGCTGGTTGCTGTGACCAAGGCAAGTGATACTTTATGATCCACTTTTGTTTTCAATTGCTTTAGAGTTTTCAGTAGTATGCATCATAGGTGATTTTATTATTTTCAAGTATATGCTATGCTTGAACACCTAGTAGTGTGTAGCCTTCCTGAAACCCTGCTAGGTACTAGTTTAGCTATACTACTATTATCACAACTGCTGATGTTTCATTTTGGTTGTGGTATTTATGAAACTTTGAAAATTAACAACCCAATGAAACACTGCGTGGAATGAACCTTGCATGGTGGATGAATGAAATGTGGACTGCAACCCAGGAACAAAGAGATTTGTAGGTCTTCACTTTTTTAGTTAGCTTCTAGTGCACCTTGAGGTAATATGGGCTCTGTCAAGGTGGAGTAAGTTGTAGGGGTTCATCCTGTTGTATGCCATTGGGTGGTAGAATTTTAGAAGCATCGAGTCATGCTTGTATGGGTGAATCTCTCTTCCCAAAGATCTTGTCTCATTCTTCTCTGGGGAGGATAAGTGTCAAGGTGAAAGTGCACAATCTCTACAGAGTTAAAAACTAAGATCTTAGCTGTGTCCCCGGTTACGGGCAATTTAAGCTACTACACGGAGTTGGTGCCGAAGGATCTCCTCATCTTTTCTGAAATGAAATAAAATATGGTAGAAACCCCTTATAGAGCACATGGTGGTTTAGCCATGATGCCACAATCAAACCTCATGGTGGTTTCGCCATGATGATTTATCAAACTTCATGGTAGTTTAGCCATGATGACTTTTCAAACCTCATGGTGGTTTTGCCATGATGATTTATCAAACGTCATGGTGGTTTAGCCATGATGATTTGTCCAACTTCATGGTGGTTTAGCCGTGAATGATTGTACAAATGTCTTCATTTTTTTGAAAACGATTTACAAACATAGACAAAATTGTCTTTATGCAAATAGCCTCAGACTCCACCAACCAAATATCATGTAGCTAGTTTATTCCTCAAAACTGTCACCATACAAGTGTCACTTGCCAGTACATTGTTTGTACTGACTTCCCCCTGTGGGCTAGATATTCCAACGTGCAGGTCATTCTGATGATGAGTTATGGTATAGGATCTCGAGGTTACGTTCCAATATGTATGCTTGTGGCACATGAAGTGAAGGAGGCTCATTGAAGAATTTAATTCCGCTGCGTTTACTTTGAACATTGCTATTAAGGCTAGTACATGATGGTTATGCCAATTATAAGACTATTTTAATTCATATCCACTGGATCAACGTTCTAGAATGATGCTATTGTTATGAATATTTTATTTTGTCATGTGTATGCTATCAGTGATCCAGGAATAGCAGGTTACACAGGTGGTCTATCTTTTTTAAAAGGTACGACACTACACTTTTTCGCTTGTAGTACTAGTAAGTAGCTGGCCTTACATAAGTTGCATCGTCTCCGGAGCCCCCTAGAATTTAGATGCCTTAAACTCTAAACATAGAATCTTTCCCTTTCACTAGGCTTAATTTCATTGTTGTCATACTTTAGCAGACCGCCGAAACGATGAATCATGAGGTGTTTGAGGCTCTTACCAAAAGCAAATCAACAACCCCGCCGGCTTCACAAGGCGTACCTCGAAGTGGCGGATAAACTGAATGCGCTTAAGGAGACCAGGGAGAAAGAAGTTGGTAGGTGTATTTTTCCCACCTTTGTTCCTACTTTCCTTGTTTCGCTTTGTTTTGACGTTGTTGCTTTTCTGTCTCAGAAACTCTGGCTGAGGCGAAGAAACTTCTCGAGAACACTGGAAACATCCAGGTGCTTCGTTAAGAAAATCTTTACCTTCGCAAGGAGAATGAGTACCTTGCATAACAACCGAAGGATAGCCAGAAGGCCGCTGCCGAAGCCGAATCACAGGCCAAGGCACAAGACGAAAAGGCTTCTGAAAGTATCCATCTGCTTCAGAACCAGCTTAACAAGCGCGTGGACGCAGTGAAGGCTCTTGACGAGGAGTTTCTTAGTAAGTATCCTCTTGGTAAGCTATCGTCCAACTTCGTCTTATTCATGAAGTTGCACTTTGTCGTAGGTCATTGACCCGACTTATTGATGTCTACGCACGCGTCTATTCTTGTAGACAGTGTTGGGTCTCCAATTGCAGAGGTTTGTAGAACAGCAGCAAGTTTCCCTTGAGTGGATCACCCAAGATTTATCGAACTCAGGGAGGTAGAGGTCAAAGATATCCCTCTCAAGCAACCCTGCAAATGAGATACAAGAAGTCTCTTGTGTCCCCAACACACCCAATATACTTGTCAGGTATATAGGTGCACTAGTTTGGCGAAGAGATAGTGAAAGGCGAGTAACATGGATGGTTATACGTAATAATAGCAATCTGAAATAAATATGGCAGCAAGCAAACATGTAGCATAACAGGCGGAAAGCGGTGTTTCAATGCTTGGAAACAAGACCTAGGGATCCAACTTTCACTAGTGGACACTCTCAACAATGATCACATAATTGAATAACTAAATGTCTTCTCTTCACTATGCTAATCTTAACCCTCTCCGGTTGGATAACGAACACTAATGATTGCGTAGGGCTGTAAAAAGCATTCTTTAAAGTAAGCATTCCCATGTCTAGTTAACCCCACGCTGTCACTATGAGCGCCCTAGAAGTAACTAGACAAACACCACAATTCATAGAGAAGACACACACGATGTGCACACTGTCACCTTCACACCGAGGGACAAGGTGACTCCAAAGTTCATATTAATAAAACACTTGAGTAGCACAAGATGAAGCGTGACATCTACATATTCAACTAGATTACAAAGCTCACGATCACATATAGATCACACCATGGGAGAGAGAGATGAACCACATAGCTACCGGTAGAGGCGTCAGCCTCGGGGGAGAACTACTCCCTCCTCATCATAGGAGACATCAACGACGATGGAGATGGTGGTGGAGTCGATGGAGATGGCTTCCGGGGGCACTTCCCTATCCCAGCAGGGTGCCAGAACAGAGATCTGTCCCCCGAAACTTGTCGGCGGCGGCGACGGAGCTACGGATGTATTTTGTGGAAAAGGTCGATTCTTTTAGGGTTTTCCCTCGGGGGAGTATAAATAGGCGAAAGGGCGATGCCGGGGTGTCGCCAGGGGGCCCACACTACCAGGTGGCGTGGCCAGGGGGACCCGCGCCACCCTATGGTGTGGCCACCCTCTGTCCCCCCTCAGGGGATCTTCGGGACTTCTGGATGCTTCTGGGGGAAATAGGAACTTCGGGATTCATGGGGTCCAATTCCGAGAATATTTCCAGAACAACTTTTCTGAAACAAAAAACAGCAGAAAACAGGGAACTGGCACTTGGCATCTTGTTAATAGGTTAGTCCCGGAAAACATAAGAAAACGTAGGAACATACGGAAAACATGTAGCAATTGGCATAATATCAACATGGAACATCAGAAATTATAGATACGTTGGATACGTATCACTTATCTTTTATTTGCATTCCCTGTGAGCATAGAGCTGGTCACTACCAACAGCAGGATGAGGCTCATTCAGGGGCTAAGTTCTTTCATGAACAACTTGTACAAAGCTGGCGGGTCTACTGGCGCCAAATTCTTCCCCGAACAGGGAGACGCACATACGTAGATGGGGAACATGCCAGACCTGATACGAGACACGGTGCAAAATCAAGGCGAAGCCTTACGTTCCACTGCTAGAGGCGGAGCCAAGACGTCCTTGGCGCTTATGTTGGTTCACTATGAGACAGCTAAGCCTGACCGTCTTGAGTTCGTGATGCCCTCCACCTGTAGTCCTTCTGAGGAGAAAAGGATCTTTTCCGAAGTTGCTGGATATGCTACTCGCATAGCCGAAATGGTGAAGGTGGACACGCACTTTGACGCGGTAGAGTCCCTCCAATCCCTGAGCACTTCTCTCATGAAGAAATCTCCTAGGAAGATGAAGACGAAGAAGATGCCTGCCAGACTTAGTTTCCTGCATTTTTAGTGTAGAAAATCTGTATTATCTTCCATCGTGCAACTTTTCTTAATCAGATGTAATTCTTTGACGAACATCTACTTAATTAGACTACTTTTGCAAAGAAAGATGCAAGATTATGTAAATGGTTGCTCTGTGTTTGTCTTTTGAGCTCTCTGGTTTCTGTACTTTAGCATTCTTAACTTTCGGTAAAACTTTTAGTTCAATTTTCTTACGCTGGGAACAGGATAATCTCTGCTTTTCTCCCAAAGCGTGAGCCGGCTTTCAAGTACCAATCGTTTGGTTAGGCGAACCATCAGAAACACAATCAGATAATGCTTCAAAGACAAACTAAAAAAAATATGGCTTAACTTGTTTTGTTCTCGTCTCTAGATGGTGTATTCTATCAGATTTAATCACGAGCTGTAGCGCCCTCACATCTAATAATGTAAGAACTACTATGTTAAGTGCTAGTCCCTGCATCAATGCTAGCACCACAGAACAAAAGGTAAAGTATCACGACAGAAGTATCAAAATTATTACAAATGATCCAGAATAGCAAAGTATAGCTTTATTACAAAGTGCATAGTCTTCAAAGACTAGCAAACCTCAGAGTTCTAAATAGCAGAAATAAAAGTAGCAATGATCCTCCATCTTCAATCATGCGCCACAAGCATTACATGTTGGGTGTAGACTCGAGTCCAAGCAATCGATCAGACTTCATCATCTGAATTACCTGCACGTTGGAATATGCATCCCCCGAAGGAGATCAGTACTATTTGATGTACATGCAAATGACACAGTGGTGGATATAAAA
This sequence comes from Alopecurus myosuroides, assembly GCA_028641055.1. Taxonomy (NCBI): domain Eukaryota; kingdom Viridiplantae; phylum Streptophyta; class Magnoliopsida; order Poales; family Poaceae; genus Alopecurus; species Alopecurus myosuroides. The sequence goes on from CM054061.1 coordinate 166,916,444, forward strand.
TGGCAAGTCTAAACTACATGCATATCTGGCTGGTAGAGTTTAGGCTATTTGCAAAAAGCAAGTTTTTCCCTAACACTTTTGAAAAAGAGTTTTCTTTTCAAGGATTGGCACCATGGGACACACCCATGTGCACCACAACTAATATTTCCTTAGCCAAATTTTACTTCTTCGAAACGGTGTTGATATTCTTCTGTACATCCTTGTCCAGCTGCTCGAACTTGTCCCTTACCGGGGACACTGCTATGATCATAGTTTCTAACTCTACAGAGGTTGTGCACTTTCACCCTGTGTCTTCAATTAGCCCAAACATGTTATACACGCTGAGTGCATTAAGGAAAGGCGAGAGTTGAAACAAGATCTTTCAGAAGGATAAATTAAACCCAACCAGCAGAACCCATCCACCTATAATTATGCTACATCTTATGTCAAGCATCGGCTGAACCCTCACAACTTAGTTGATCAAGACAGAGCCCATATGTCAAAGGGCTGCACTGGAAGCTACTAAACTTGGAGGACTTGGTAATCTATTTGTTTCTTGGGTGGCATTCGTCAAGTGAACTCCTTAGAGATTAAAGGCCCTAAGGAGACACTCAACTTCCGACAACCACGCAATACTAAACCCACCCAGGTGGTTCATTGAAGTTTATACTTAGAAATTTTCCACAACATTGAGTAAACCAAATTTGTAGCAAGGCTAAGCATCTACCAAGTACTAGGTCTCCAAAATAACAAGTCTAAAAGATTTCTACACACTACTTGGTATTTTGCATAGCATAATAATAACTTAGAAAATTTTCCTGTCATGCAGACTACTCAAAAACACTAGTAATGCATAGTGAAAATATGGGAGATTTGATGGTGTGTCACTTGCCTTGGCAATAGGATGAACAATCACAACAAGAATAACATCAACAAGGGTAGACTTGCTCCTCTTCACAATCTGACACAAGCAAAACAAGCCACACATAAACATACAAAAAAACATAACATAGAAAACAAAAAAAAACAATACAAAAACATGTATGCATGTTATGCAATGATCCAATTAATGCACAAAATTCACAATTATCAAGAATTACTAATAATGATGTTCTCTGATGTTAATAACATGGTTATGATGCATGCAAAACAAATTAATTATCAAATTATAATTATTAGTATTAATAGGGTTTCAATATAGGCAAAAACAACATTAATAGAGTTTCTATTACAAAGTTGCACAAATAATTTTTCTACTGCATCTACTGGATGGAAGACATAAATACAAAAACATAGCAATTGCTTTAACCTAAAAATGATTTATAGAATTAAAGTTATGCCCAAAATAGTGATTAATAGCGATCTACAAATAACATGTGAGTGCACGTTTCAAAATTGAAAATTCAGTAGCCTAGATTAATCTACACTTTGTGATTATTTCGAAAAGTCCAAGATAATTGAAAAATGATTTATAGAACTCGAGATATGAATTTTACAAGTTTTAATTCATTTCTGTTTTGTTTTGTTTTAATCAAAAAGATGACCGGTCCCGGGGGACACGCAACGGAGCGCTCTGATTGGCTAATAACGGTTCGCGCGGATCGCGCTCTGTGAAGCGTTAGATCTAAAGAAGATCGTGCGGTCAGGATTTAAAAAAAAGCTTTCTCCTTTGCCTTCTTTCCTGGCCGCTTGATGATGATCGGATGGCTCCGATTGCTCCTCTGCTTTGATGTCGCCGGAATCTCGCCGAAGTTGAGTGCGCGAGTGGCAGACGAGAGTGCGGGCACGACGCGACTATTCTACGGTCCTAGAAACTAACAGAAGCATACATGGGGGTCGGGGTGATGGCGCGAGCTCGGTGGCGAAGTAGATGGTGGTGGCGCGGCCTTGTCTTCCTAGGATTCCTCGCCGGAGAAGCGTGGGGAGGCGGTTGGTCACGGGCGTGGACGGCGGCGTCGATGCAGTGCTCCTATGGACGTGGCGACAGCTCCAATCGGTGCCTCTTCCTTCCGCGGTGCTCCTCGTCTCCTCTGTGTCGTCCCTAGTGGCGCGTGGCAATGGCGGCGTCGATATCCGGAGGACGCTCCGATGGTGACGGCGGCGGATCGGTTAGGGTTTTGAGGGGGTGTTCGGGGACGGACGCGGACGTCGAGGCACCTTTATAGTGGTGTAGGCATGGATGAGGGGGCAGGGTTCGGGGCGGAGGTGGAGTTCGCTTCAGGCACGGTGGCGAGTCATGGTGAGTCATGGGAGGTAAGGGATGTGGTACGTCACCCTCGCGTCATCGATGCGTCACGCGCGGGGCCTTTTGCGGCCTAGTGAGTGTGCAGCGCGCGCGGTAGAGAGAGGGGGTGAGGGGGGAGTGGGCTGGGCCCTGAGAGAGAGAGAGACTGCTGCGCTTTTTTCTTTTCGTTTCTGTTTTTTTTACAAATGATTCAAAAAATATTCAAAGCCCCGCCAAAACAAATCAGAAAAATACATAAAAATATTTTTTGAAAAGCTTAGGAAATAAGGAACCTTCTGGTATTACTCTTTCCCAAAAATAAAATATTTTATTTTAGAAAAAGATTTAAATCCAAAATTGGTTTAATAGGCAATAACACCTAAAATTTTGTGTCTATCAATTTATATGCAATTTTTTATGCAAACAAAATGCAGGGATGCTATGATGATCATGAATGCATGAAGGTTTTAATTTTTTCAAAATTTTCAAAATCATGGGATGTTACAGACTACCCCCCTTAAAAGGAATCTCGTCCCGAGATTCGAGAAGGCTAGCAATTAGGTTGGAAAAGTTTATGAGGTGGACTATCACCCTTAAAAGAATATCCTTGAGATAGTACTTCCACCATGCAATTGGGTTAATGGAACACGTGATGGAATAAAATGAGTTAGGGGTTACCATTCACCAACTCCATGTTGATATGATTCACATGCCCCTTCTGGAATGGATTGGGCTTGGCAGCTTCTATAGGCTTTTTCCCTGGGCAATCAGTTGCATAATGTCCCTTGTCTCTGCACTTGAAGCATGTTACCTTGCTAAGATCCCTCTTCACTTCATGGTTGTGGTTGTGGTGTCCATTGCCATTTGAGTGACCATTGCTGCTACCATTGTTTTCCTTGAGTCTTCAACGTGATCATGACCATTATGAGTGTGTCCATTCCCACCATTGTGATGGTCCTCATCTTTGTGAGCGTTGTGTCCTCCATTGGATGCGTGCCTCTTATATGAGGGTCCAGATTGGTATTTTCCACCATTACTGTACTTCCTCTTCCTGTTTTCCTCCTTTGTCGTGTTGTTGTCTAAAGTAATGGCTTGATCCAACAGAGCTTGATAATTTGGGGCATATGCTACAGACAGAGGTATCTTCAGTTCTGCTTTAAGTCCATTGAGAATTTTTTCCTTCCTATTGGCATCGGTGTCAATGTCCTCTAGTGCATACCTTGATAAAGAATGGAAATCGTCCATATACTCCTATAGGGCTCTACTTCCCTTCTTCAGACTACGGAACTCCTCCTTCTTGAGGTTCATTATACCAGATGAGATATGTGCATTGCGGAATCCCTCCTTGAAATCATCCCATGTCATGCCTTCTAGCGGATGAGTCACTTGATAAGTTTCCCACCACAATGCAGCGGGTCCTTCTAACAGATGTGCGGTGAATCTCACCTTCTCTGCATCAGTGCACTCACAAGTTACTAAGTCCTTGTTGATTGAGCGAAGCCAGTCATCTGCCTCAATAGGATCAGTAGCATATGAGAACTTGTTAGGCCTAAGCCTCAGAAATCTGGTAAGTCTGTCCACTGGGGGTGGTGGTGGAGGATTGTTGTTGTTGTTGTTCATTGCTGCTACAAACTGAGTCATCATCTATATAAGTTGGGCTTGGGAAGTGAGCATCTGCTGCATAGCATCGTTGTTGTTGTTGTTGTTGGGGTCGCGACGAGGAGGTATCTGTGGGTTTTTAGCATAGATAAGTAAAAGATATATAGAGCTTTGAGAAGAAAAATTTCCTACCCATGCACAACACAAGGAGACAAACAACAAAGGAAAAACAACCACTTAAATTATTTTATCTCTTAACCAAATTTCGAAATTGGGACTTGATTTTTGACAAACTTAAGCAAAACAACTTAGTTGCAAACCAAAACACTCTAGCATTGCCATATCACAAATTGATAGGTCAATACTCAAACAAAAACTCTAGCTAACGCATTCTTCCATTGTGCTCAACTACTGGGATGGATCATAACTCTTCACGATGATCTCTATGTTCTTGTACATCTTCAACTCCTTTTCAAGGGCGTTAATCTCTTCTTCAGCTTTATGGAGATCCTTCTGAGTGTGATAAAGTCTCCATGTAAGTCTTTCTCCAAGTTCTGTGATAGCCTCCCATGCAGCGCATCTAGCTGACTCGAAGAATGATGTGTATTGTTGTGGCTTAGTGAAGATGCAGTCCCTTCTGTCATGTGGTCATACTCCTTGCTTCTCTATAGGTGAAGTTGCACCCACCAATACTCTTGGCCATCTTCAATGAAGAGGAAACCTTTGTAGAGTGCTGCTCCTCTAAATCCTAATCTTATCATTAGGTTCTTCAATGCCTTCGGAAATTCAGTCTCACAATACAGAGTCATGGTCATCAATGGGCCCTTCTTTAGTGATTCAAAGAGGTTGGTCATCTATAAAGGAGATAGTACATTAGAAGATTGAACAATAGGTAGAAATACTAGAAGAGAAGTTATTCTAGCTATGTTAGAGTAGAGTAGACATTAATCCTAGGGTCCTTGAAGTCCTTGGTGGTGGTGAAGTTGCAGCTCTTCATCTTTAAGTTGGAAGTCCTTAACGGTTGTGAAGTTGAAGCTCCATCATCGTTGAGTTTTGAAGTGTAGGAGAAAACATAAGTCATAAAAGCATAAGGTAAGGAGGTACTAGATACGAGACGAGTAAAAATACTTTAGAAAATATTAAGTCTTCTTCCATGGGGATCATCAGATCATTAACAACTTATTGAAATGTGGATATTCACTATAGTGAGAGATACTGACACCCGCTAGCCAATCAGGGAACCAGTCTCATGTACGTGGACATGTAATGTTCGTCCGGGCCGCTTCATATCACTATGCAGCTAGGATCCAAAAATACTCAAAGGAGTTAATAAATGTGATCAAAAGGGTTTTCCAAACCTAAGGGATCGAATCTACAGGCAACACTTTTCTCTGATACCATTTTGTAGCGCCCTCTTACATTTAATAATGTAAGAACTACTGTGTTAAGTGCTAGTCCCTGCATCAATGCTAGCACCACAGAACAAAAGGTAAAGTATCATGGCAGAAGTATCAAAATTGTTACAAATGATTCAGAATAGCCAAGTATAGCTTTATTACAAAGTGCATAGTCTTGAAAGACTAGCAAAACTCAGAGTTCTAAACAACAGGAATAAAAGTAGCAATGAGCCTCCATCTTCAATCATGCGCCACAGGCATTACATGTTGGGTGTAGACTCGAGTCCAAGCACTCGATCATACTTCATCATCTGAATTACCTGCACGTTGGAATATGCAGCCGCCGAAGGAGATCAGTACAATTTGATGTACTGGCAAATGACACTATGGTGGATATAAAAAGGCAAGTCTAAACTACATGCATATCTGGCTGGTAGAGTTTAGGCTATTTGCAAAACGCAAGTTTTTTCCTAACACTTTTGAAAAAGAGTTTTATTTTCAAGGATTGGCACCATGGGACACACCCATGTGAACCACAACTAATATTTCCTTAGCCAAATTTTACTTCTTCAAAACGGTGTTAAGATTCTTCTGTCCATCCTTGTCCAGCTGCTCGAAGTCGTCCATTACCGGGGACACGGCTATGATCATAGTTTCTAACTCTGCAGAGGTTGTGCACGTTCACCCTTTTTCTTCAGTTAGCCCAAACATCCTATACATACTGATTGCATTAAGGAAAGGAGAGAATTGAGACGAGATCTTTTAGAAGGAGAAATTCGACCCAACCAGCAAGACCCGTTCCAGCTATAATTATGCTACATCTTCATGTCAAGCATGGGCTGAACCCTCACAACTTAGTTGATCAAGACAGAGCCCATATGTCAAAGGGATACACGGGAAGCTACTAAACTTAGAGGACTTGGTAATCTCTTTGTTTCCTCGGGTGACATTCCTCAAGTGAACTCCTTAGGAGATTAAAGGCCCTAAGGAGACACTCAACTTTCGACAATCATGCAATACCAAACCCACCCAGGTGGTTCATTGAAGTTTATACTTAGAAATTTTCAACATTGAGTAAACCAAATTTGTAGCAAGGCTAAGCATCTACCAAGTACTAAGTCTCCAAAATAACAAGTCTAAAGGATTTCTACACACTACTTGGGATTTTTCATAGCATAATAATAACTTAGAAAAGTTTCCTACCATGCATACTACTCAAAAACACTAGTAAAGCATAGTGAAAATATGGGATATTTGATGGTGTGTCACATGCCTTGGCAATAGGATGAACAATCACAACAGAAAAATAGCGACAAGGGTAGACTTTCTCCTCTTCACAATCTAACACAAGCAAAACAAGCCACACACAAAAAATCACAACAAGAAAAACAGCAACAAGGGTAGACTTTCTCATCTTCACATCTAACACAAGCAAAACAAGCCACACATAAACATACAAAACAAACATAACATAGAAAAGAAAAAAACAATACAAAAACATGTATGCATGTTATGCAATGATCCAATTAATGCAAAAAAAATCACAATTAGCAAGAATTACTAATAATGATGTTCTCTGATGTTAATAACATGGCTACGATGCATGCAAAAAAATAATATCAAATTATAATTATTAGTATTGCTAGGGTTTCAATATAGGCAAAAACAACATTAATAGAGTTTCTGTTACAAAGTTGCACAAATAGTTTTTCTAGTGCTTCTACTGGACAGAGAACATCAAAACAAAACCATAGCAATTGGTTTCACGTAAAAAGGATTTATAGAATTAAAGTCGTGCCCAAAATAGTGATTAATAGAAACCTACAAATAACATGTGAGTGCATGTTTCGAAATTGAAAATTCAGTAGCCTCGATTAATCTACACTTTGTGATGATTTCAAAAAGTCCAAGATCATTGAAAAAGGACTTATAGAACTCGAGATATGGATTTTACAAGTTTTAATTCAATTCTGTTTTGTTTTATTTTAATCAAAACGATGACCGATCCGGGCGACAGGCAACGGAGCGCTCCGACTGGCTGATAACGGTTCGCGCGGATCGCGCGCTGTGAAGTGTTAGATCTAAAGAAGATCGTGCGGCCAGGATTTAAAAAATGTTTCGCCTCTGCCTTCTTTCCTGGCCGCTTGATGATGATCGGGCGGCTCCGACTGCTCCTCTGCTTTGATGTCGCCGGAATCTCGCCGGAGTTGAGTGCGCACAGTGGAAGACGAGAGCGCGGGCACGGCGCGGCTATTCTACGGTCCTAGAAGCTAACAAAAGCATACCAGGGGGATCGGGGTGATGGCGCAAGTTCGGTGGCGAAGTGGATGGTTGTGGCGCGGCCTTGTCTTCCTAGGATTCCTCGCCGTAGAAGCGCGGGGCGACGGATGGTCACGAGCGTGGACGGCGGCGTCGATGCGGTGCTCCTCTGGACGCGGCGACAGCTCCAATCGGCGCCTCTTCCTTCTGTGGTGCTCCTCGTTTCTCGGTGTCGTCGCTAGTCACGCGTGGCAACGGCGGCGTCGATATCCCGAGGGCGCTCCAATGGCAGACCTCGGCGGATTGGTTAGGGTTTCGAGGGGGTGTTCGGGGGCGGACGCGGACGTTGAGGCACCTTTATATTGGTGTAGGCGTGGAGGAGGGGGCAAGGTTCGGGGCGGAGGCGGAGTTCGCGTCGGTCACGGCGGCGAGTCCTGGTGCGTCATGGGAGGTAAGGGATGTGGTACATCACCCTCGCGCCATCGACGCGTCACGCGCGGGGCCGCGCTATCTGCGAGAGAAAAAGGGAGAGAGCGGGGCGGGCTTGTGTTGTTACTGGGCCTTTTGCGGCCTGGTGAGTGTGCATCGCGCACGATAGAGAGAGGGGGTGAGGGGGACTGGGCTGGGCCCTGAGATAGAGAGAGTGCTGCGTTCTTTTGTTTCTGTTTTTTTAACAAATGATTCAAATAATATTCATAACCCCACCAAAACAAATCAGAAAAATACATAAAAATATGTTTTGAAAAGCTTAGGAAATAAGGAACCTTTCGGTACTACTCTTTCCCAAAAATAAAATAGTTTAGTTTAGAAAAAGATTTAAATCCAAAAAGTGGTTTAATAGGCAATAACACCTAAAATTTTGTGTCTAGCAATTTATAAGCAAAATTTTATGCAAACAAAATGCAGGGATGCTGTGATGATCATGAATGCATGAACGTTTTAAAATTTTCAAAATTTTCAAAATCCTGAGATGTTACACGAGAACTTTCTTAGCAAATTCGGGTTAGCATATTGAGAAATATTGAAAAATCATAGATAAATAGAAAGATTTGAACAAGTACTCAAGAATTGAACAAATTCGACTTTATTTCATGATCTCATGTGATATGACTTGGAAATTATGACCATGTGTGACACGATCATGTGATGTTCGAGCCGATACAAATAAGGTGTTAAGTCGAGTTAAATCGCTTATCACAGAATGAGAAGAGAAGGCTAAACCGCATAGGATGACAATGGGTTCACCTGCGACTTAACACAATCTCGTGAGACAAAGGGACTACGAATTTAAGTCACATTGGGAAAGGATATACTTATTGGTATCTAGGAGACGCCATGTTTTGCTAGAAGTCTGTACCATCCGATCAGTTGCGAGTGCGACTCCATGTGGGGTCACACATTGAAGAGAGGGGAGTCAATACAGATAATATCTGACTTATATAAGCCGACAAAGGTTGGACCTAAGCTGGCGATGGGACAATGGTCAAGTCGATGGGACCCACAAGGACTGTGGTGAGATTTTGGGGCGGAGGGCCACATCTTAGGTGTCCCTCACTCCCTATATAAGGGTATGTGGGGTGGACACGGGACGTGGTGCGCAGGTTAGCTCAGGCACGGACGCGTACGTTGGTACGCGCGCCTCTACCGACCGTCCCGAAGGTACCGATTGGAGCCTAGCAGCTCACCGTCATCGCTCCGCCTTGTAAGTGTGTACTCCCGCAGAGGCGCTACAGTTGCGATGCTCGAACCCGTCGTCGACTTGTTGGATCTGGGACGCTAGGAGTCGGACGTGGACGCCAATGCTTCACTTCCCCGACAAAACAACCATGGACATTCCACACATGAGCGTCTGGTGGTAAGGATCGTTGCCTACTACCTGAGCTGGATCTTGGGTTGCCTCGTCGGTAGAATGTTTCTTTGTGTGCAACCTGCTAGCACAGCTCTCTCCTGTCTAGCTCAAAGAAATATCATCATCGTATCAGAAACAAAAGCAGACTCAACAAACGTGACATAACAGTGTGTGGATGTGATGGTGGTGTAATAAGTTGACTTATAACAGTAGATGAATCAAGAGTGGAACTAGTGTAAATGATCGTATCTTGCCTTGTCTTAGAAGGCACAATAGTATCTTTGCGGTCTCGATATATTTCCATGGCGACTAATAAATTGCAGAAAAACATATAACTTCCAAGTGGACTTACAAATAGAGTTAGGGCCCAAGGCGACAATAGTGTGAGAACATAGTCTTGATTACCACAAGTATAGAGATCACAGCAGTCTTCGAGGGAAGTGTTATAAACCAAAATTATTGATTCGACGCAAGGAGATCCAAAAAATATTTATAACCCTTAGCAGCCGAGTTATCAATTCAACCACATTAGATAAATACTTGCTTGACAAAATGCATGAGTAGGAAAGTGGTATGATGGCAGCAGCAATATGATAATGCAAAGTAAACAATTGCATCGAAAGTAATGTAAAAGAGAGCAAGAGTGATGGACAATGTATACATGGGGTTAGGTAATAGGCGTTACATGGGTGAGATGAATTATGTATTAGTCATTCCACGTGACAAAAAATATCTAGCTTTTGATTTTGTTTCCTTCGGAAATTATTTAGAACCAGAAGGTAAATCGAAAGTGAAGGTGTCGTTTTAGATAAGTGTAAATTCAACCTTTTAAAATTTGCTACTGATATCTTTAGAAGTATTTAGAATTAATAATTTTTCTTCGAAATGGGGGAAAACCCCACCCTCTCCATCGAGTGACTCAGTCGTGGCGTGCAACTCGTTCGCCACATGGTGCAACGAGGAGGCGTTCCACCGGGTCCGCGCTGGCCTCGAGGAGGCGGCGGCAGTGGCCGAGGCTGCCGCTGTTCGGGCATCCTTGGAGACCCATCAGAGGGAGGAGGCGGAGCGCCAGGTCTACCAGCAGCTCAACGCGAACATGGCGTCGGATGAGCAGCAGGCCCTCGTCGCGCGGTACGAGAGCGAGCGGCACAAGGCTGTCCTGCGGAGCGAGAGGCGCATCCGCCATCCCTCCGAGCAGTCGCAGTTGCACCGGATGCGGATGCAAGGCATAGTGGAGCGGCGCTGGCTCGCTACGGTGGCGAACCCATCACCAAGCGACCCATCTCCCTTCGCCGAGAACGACCACGAGGCTGTCCCCTCCAACATAGCGGTCTACGACGACTGCGAGGAGGACGACAAGGAGGAGGACGACGTCTAGGAGGAGGGCAATGACTAGTACTACGGTCGGGCGATCGCGGCGAGCCTCGGCCTGCCGTAGACGCAGTGTTTACATTTTTTATTTTTTTTTAATGTTTTTAGTTAAATTATGCCATACTTCTGTAAAAATATCGTCGAATCCATGAATTTGCGCCTATTTCAACGAATTCGCCGTTTTTGAATTAATTTGGGCCGAGACTTGGGCTGGGGGCGACTGGAAACCGCGCCCCCCCAGGTTCCAGATTAGCGCCGTTTGGCGCCGCGGCGCCACCAAAACACGGCGTTTTGGGCCCTGGGGGGCGACACGACTAGAGATGCCCTTAGCTAAATTATTTTTAGTGAGCAAGACCTTTTTATCTAAGAACCACATAATTTTTTTACTGTTGAGAGGAATCTTCAACTTCCACAAATAAGATTTAAGAAAGATAGCATGACCAATCATAAGATCCGCATACATAGATTTAACTGAGAAAACACCATCTTCAGACAACTTCCAGTGAAAACTATCAGGATTACTATTAATACTTATACGGTATTATACATGTGAGTTTGTTTCGAAAATTACTTACACAGTATTAAGATATCTTGCAGTTTAATCAAAATACTCCCTCCGTCTCAAATTAAGTGCCACAAAGTTGGACAAAAATGGATATATCTAGCACTAAATTATGTCTACGTACATCCACTTTTGTCCAACTTTATGACAATTATTTTGGGACGGAGGGAGTACTTATCATGACCATACTTTGAGAAAGACGGAGGTTGTGTACATCGCAGATTATTAGAGTAACCTTGCGTTCGCACGAAGATGCATGTACAATACAACAACAAAGCGTTTTCACTCTCAACGGATACACATAACCCAAACAAATTTTGTTCTTAATTGAATCTCCAAAGTATAATGTATATGATTCTTTTATCACATACCAATTTTGATGACGCCAATATATTACCAAATATCATGGCGTATATCAAGCTAGTGGGGTCATACACAACACATACCTCACCCTACTCCGCCGAGGTCACTTTTCTCGGCTGCAACAATAAATCCGAAATTATATGTGCAAAAAGAACAAAAGCAGCAACGAAATAGAACAAAAGTGCACACACGCAACAAAAAGTAAAGTCTACATGGAAACAGAAACATCACGTATGAAAATTTGAAGTAATTTCATAGAGGACTAGCCAGTAGGATTATATATTTATTCAACTGGTGGAAGGAACAACAAGGACATGATCTTTTTCAAAAAAGAAAAAGACAAAAAGAGCTAGAATGTGAACCCTCCGATTTCATAGTTAAAAAATCACCGATAGGTAGGATACATACAGGGTTCAGGGCCGGTAAGCAGAAATAAACATATAGCTGCATGGTACGGTACTCTTCTCTGTTTCCAAATATACAAATTAATGAAAAGAGAAAAATGTAGAAAAGAATCACATATACAAAACACAAAGGAACAACAAGGACGGGTACTTATGCCGAACACTAAGAACCATGATTAATAGATAAAGAAATGATCATCATAATAGCTCGCCTCGACACTCGACAGTGTGTAGTGGAGACGCTATTAACGCAACCAAAGACAAAAGCCGCAAAGGATGCCACACCACACTGCCAACAAGTCTTCTTCTACCTCTCCCACCTGAACCCATTCCATTCCCTTCTCTCTCTAGCTACCTAGCCAGGCAGCTTCTCTCCCTTCCCCCGCTCCTGCCGACAGGCAAGAAACTACGTACCAGGAGAGAGAGAGGGTACACTGATAGCTAGCAGAGAGAAGCAGATCGTGCAGCTATGGAGCCGGCTCCCGGCGAGGGATCGAGCACTCCGGAGGAAGCTGGACCCTCGTCACCCTCGGTTGCCGTTGAGAAAGCAGAAGAACAGAAGCAACCGCAGGAAGGAGCCGGAGCCGGAGGCCAACATGCTGTAGTGCAGGAGCACCTGCAGCCGCAGCCTCTGTCGCAGCAGCCACCGGTGCCGGCGGGCCTGAGCCGGTACGAGTCGCAGAAGCGGCGCGACTGGAACACGTTCCTGAATTACCTGCGCAACCACAAGCCGCCGCTGACGCTGGCCCGCTGCAGCGGCGCTCACGTCATCGAGTTCCTCAAGTACCTCGACCAGTTCGGCAAGACCAAGGTACACGCCGACGGCTGCGCCTACTTCGGCCAGCCCAATCCGCCGGCACCATGCGCGTGCCCGCTCCGCCAGGCATGGGGAAGCCTCGACGCGCTCATCGGCCGCCTCCGCGCCGCCTATGAGGAGTCCGGTGGCCGACCCGAGTCCAATCCATTCGCCGCGCGCGCCGTACGCATCTACCTACGCGAGGTGCGCGAGGCGCAGGCCAAGGCGCGTGGGATCCCCTATGAAAAGAAAAAGCGCAAGCGCGGGAGCACGGCCGCCCCCACGGCGCCGCCTCCCGTGGTCACCGCGGCGGAGGCGGCAGGGACGTCGGGAGGCGGCGAGGACGATGACGACGAGACGTCACAGTCTGCCGAGCAACGCCAGACGACGCCGGCGTCTCCTGCTACTCCTCCAGCTCGAAGTAGCAGCGCCGGTGCTACAAGTACCACGGCAGCCGCGGCAGCCACGACGACGACGACAACGACGAGAGGGAAGGAAGCGGCAGAAGGATCAGCGTGATAAGTGTAGACCATTAATTTACCCCGTTTGATTATTCCATCACATCCAAATTCTAATCCTGCACCATTATAATGTTTAGTTGTTTGTTATTATAATTACTATGATTATGATTTGTTGGGTATACTGCATAAGAAAGAGAGAGGGTCGTCGTTCGTAGGGATCATGACACACAACGGATCGCAGTACATCAAGAAAATCTCTGCACCAAATAGGAAAATAATAAATTTTCCAGAATAATCAAAAGATAACGTTCTTTGCTTAATTTGTTCTGATGAATTAAGCTTCACTAGTGGTTGATTTGAGTGCAATAGGGCCACAGTGATATGAATGGCTACCCCCGGGTCCTGCTGATTAGCAATCGACCACCATTTGTCTTAGTGCCTTTCCCTAATCTTGTCCATTATTATATTCCATTCTTTCCTCCATTTTCTTGGTCCCATTCATCACCATTTTAGTTTCATACGACACTGTTCAGAAAGGGACGTACATTTTTACGAACAGTGGCTGCCGAGGCCGTAGTTATATATACAGTTTCGTACACAATTAGTTGCGGTGTCCTTGGCCAAGGAAGAAAAATAAGTTTTTTTGCTTTGACTTCGGAGACGATGAGCAGTACACTTAACAATAGTTGTAGGATTTAACTATTTGGGCGTGGTGTGAATGTATGAACACACAAAGCGGTATACACATACACGGAAAGTTGCACATCACATGTCGGTATCGATACGAGATATATCAGTATAACATAAGCTTTCTTGAATCCTTATAGTTTCTTCTGTTGTCATCTCACTTCTTTTCCAAGTGCAATGCCGTCCCTCTCGTCTTTTCCTTTCGGTTTCCTTCTGTTTTTGTTTTTTTGGTGATCTCATGGCCTTCCTTTTCTCATTTCTGGTTGCCGGTACGATATGTCTTGTTGTCTTGCTCAGTTGTGTATTGACACTTGGAGTATTTATTGCAAATTGCTTGCCAAGGTAGCACCGCTTAATATTACATATGGAGCTCACACATAGACCAACAAAAATGATACAGTATTAAGTGTACGCACACTATGAAGCCAGTTAGAACCTAGTGTGCATGAATTTTTTAGAGATCCACATCAAATAAAATAGGTGCAATTAATGGGGATTCTGGGTGAGATATATGTTTGGGCGTTAATTTAATTACATGTGCTTCTTTTTTCTTATGCTTTTAAGTATTTCCAGAAAAGATATACATTTCAGAAACACACACATATATGCTTCAATTTTTTTTATTGATATATATAAGTTGGCGCAAATGATATCGAAATCTTGACCCAGGAATGCAGTGAGTGAGAGCTCATACACTATTTAACATATTGATACACGCTTTATATCTATGAGTTATCTATATACTGCAAAAAGATTTGTAGGGCACATGCGATCGATGGAAGTAGATTCTCAATCTCTAAAGATGTGACTATAATTCTATCTAGGAATGCCTCAATAATGCATAATATCAAATGAGCAACTGATGTACCAGCTAGCTGTTCCGTTGTTCTTTCTGATCATATAGACGTATAATCTTACGATTCCTCTCCAAAATGACATGGACCTGCAAAATACTTGGAGGTTCAAGTTATACTTCTTTTTTTTGTAGGTCTTAGCGCATGTATTTGCATGAATTAATACGTCCGAATACAGTACACAAGCTACAGTCAAAACTAATGGTAGCGGGTACAAGAATCCAATATAAACTACACAATGGTCCAAGCTGTAAAACGGAGAGGGAGATTCTGGCCGACAGGCAGTCAGAAGCAAATCTAGTACCAGTCCTACACGGATGGAACGGTTTGAAAATTGAAAAAAATTCTCCTTGTACAGGGGTCAGATGAACAGCGTTCCCTCTCCCCCTCTCTCAAAAGACGCCGCCACATGCAATTATTTCTTTGAGGGCGTAGGCCGTACATGATGCGCTGCGCTTAATATTCATTGTGTCTGGCAGCTCTAGCTAGGTTTTTCTTTTCTCTGATTGTTTTCTCTATCTTAATTTGTGAGCGTCTTTGGTTCTTTCTGCTTTTTCTCGGGCCCGCGCCACTTTTGTTGCACCCCCGCTGGACCTCACTTTTGAACTGACGTCACGTCAGCTGAGACACGGCGGGCCCACGCCGTCAGCGAGGATGCAGTTGATGACGAACCGTCTGCTGCGTACGGCAGTCATTGACTCGCATAAACACGGGGGGCTTCTGCCACTTGGGCTGCTTGGGCCGCCATGAGTTTTCTGGGTTCGAGTTAGCTGGGGCAGAAACTCGAGTTAAATCCACCGGTGGTCCTGATAGTTGTTACTTATGTGCAAAGTAGTCCCAATACTTCAAAATAGGGGCCAGGTGGTACTAATAGTTGTCAACTAGTGCAAAACAGTCCCAAATATCTGTGGTGCGGACACCTGGCATAATTTTTTTTGCAAAAACACCCCTATAAATTTTTCTATAGCAGATACAACCTTACAGCTGCTGACCGACGTGGGTCCTACATGTCAGCCTGGGACGGCAAAATTCCAAAATAATAGAACGGAGCTACGATTCGAACCTGCGCCTTCAAAGTACATAGAGCTAGTGCAGGAACGACGCTACCATTAACCACCATTAGAGTTCGTGTTAAAACTTACTTTGGGTGGTTATTATCTACATATCACGGACCATGTTGGTTCGAATCATCACGCATAGATGACTTGTATTATTTTAAATGATGCTCGTATAATTCTAATTTATAAAATCATAAAATCCTGTATTTTTTCTAACTTTTTTCTTTGGTGTGATTTAAAAAGCAACAAGTTTAACGCTCACACATGCATCTGTGCTCACCAACTATAAATATAAAATATGACCACTTATAAAGTTTGACAAGTAAAATTAGTATTCACGAGTATTTTAGAAAGTAAAAATTAAAATTGACATTGATATAACCATGTTATGATTTTCTTTATGGTAAATATAAATTTTCACACTTAAAGTTTATATCCAACACAAGTTTTTACCTACAAATGATATCAAGAAACAATATTAAATATTTGTGTCAGATAAAAGTGCCACACATGAAACATAAGGGGTAACTAAATTCGAAAATATATGAAGAAAAGTGGGCATAGCAAGTTCATTATAGACTTTTACACCAAGTCTCTAGCTTCTCTGGATATACGTGGTAGGTATTGGGTCTTTTAATGGTAATTGGATTAAGATTTGGGTTAATTATCATTTAAATGTTGTCCTAGCGACATGCATACTTGTTATGAATAATAAAAGCTAAGTCTACAAGACAAACACAAATACGTCTGAGATGCATTGGCAGTCCTGCTCTTCTCCAGCGTGGAGGCGTCGGGTTCGATCCCAGCCCCACCTATTATTTCGTATTTTTGCCATCCCATCCTGACATGTAGGACCCACGTAGGTATCCGGCAGCTGTAAGGTGGTATGTGATATACAAATATTGGTAGGGTGTTTCCGCAAAAAAAAATGCCATGTGTCCGCACCACAGCTATTTGGGACTGTTTTGCACTAGTTGACAACTATTAGGACCACCTGGCCCCCATTTTGAAGTATTGGGACTACTTTGCACATGAGTAACAACTATTGGGATCCCCAGTGTATTTAACTCCAGAAACTCACGGCTGAAGTTGGACCTACCAAGGGTGCAGCATCTTTGGTTTCTCTAACTATTCCAAATGCACGTGTTAAGCAAGGGATTAAAAGACACATCAATTTCATAAACTTGAGTGTTTGGTTCAGATGAATAGAAAGAACATATAATTCTAATTTAAACCACATGAAATTTATAATTAGTATCAGGTGCTAAGCGAGGAAAAATAACCATATATGTCATTCTTCCAACTATATTGATGTCATTACATATTGCAAAGGGGACATTCTTTGTTGCTAAAGAGGACTAGTAAGAAATCATTGGTGGCATTTGACATCACTGAGTGTATGCTAGCTCCGCCCTGATTAGGATATTATTCTACCAAAGATATCGGTACTATTGTTCGCGCATAGTTACTTAAATGGACTATAAATTTAAATGAGATGGACGAGTGGATTATGATTTCCTATGTTTTTCTTCGAAACCGAGTCGAGAGGAATTTTTCATCAATTTTACTTTGTTATGTTAGTTTGAACAACCAAATCAAAAGCTATTGTGACCGAAGAAAATTTCATATATTAATGCTTTTCCTCCACTTTCTATAAACCAAAGAGACCCTAAAGAATGAAAACAAACAAGCTTACAAAAAATACTCCCTCCGTTTTCAAAATATTTGACTTCTATTTGTCTAAATATATATATATATATATATATATATATATATATATATATATATATATATATATATGTATGTATTTAGACATATTTTAGTGTATATCCATATTTGGACAAATGGAAGTCAAATATTTTGGGACAGAGGGAGTACTGGGCTTAAAAAAACTATTGTTAGTGCTCCTCTCAATGTCCCATGTCACACGGTGGGTTGTTCCTCCATTTAGGTTTTGTAAGTATTGGGTTTTCTAGTCTTTCGTTCATTGAATCTAAATGAAACATATGTTGATTCTATGACTTAAAATGAATAAATAGTGCATCAACTTAATGAGAAATTGCGATGAATCACAACACCTTTGGTGCACAATCGCGATCAAAAAGCGATCTCGCACAAAAACTAGCATGCGAAGAAAAAAACTAGCCTCCCCAATAATCTTCGACGACTCTGGCTCCTTGGGTGAAGAGAGTACATGAGTCGAACATACCTAACCTTTTTCAGTGATGCTCAAATATAATGTTGGCTTACATAACTTGTTGAGTCTTGTTATGTCCTCGAGAAGTATAAAACAAATTTGTCAGTATCCATGATCTTTTTTCACAAACAAAAGTAGAATGTAATCACACAAACACACATACACAAATATATATTGTTTACGTTCGAATGGAGTATAGCTTGAAAATTGATGAAGTGGCATTAAGGGTCTTCCATATAGATAATTTCATACAACATTTACTAAAGACTAGAGTATGGAGTTTTAAGATTGAGAGGTTGGGTCCAATGTCTTGAATGGGAACATTGTTTCCAATGAAAATATAACACCTTAACTGTAACAGCCTAGCACAAATTCTCTCCACCTAGTATGGACCCACATATACGTATACCATTAGATCCATCTTGAAACCATAGATGTGTGCACATCTTGTGTCATATTCCCTCCACAAGCCCACATACATACCTCTCTATGCCGCGTTGGTACTCTTTGGTCCCAATATCCACCTTTTCTCATTCTTAATCTCAATAGAAAGAAACATAAAGTTTTATTGTGTTAACAACGTATGTTTTAATATAGAATCTATCAAACAGAATAATAGAAAATGATTTTAAGAAGCAAGAATTTTTAAAAATTTAGGTAGAATTATATTATATTTGTAATAGAATGGATTTTCATAAGAGAACATGGATGAATACTTTCTATTTTCTTGATTTTCGCATAGTTTCGTTTATCGTAGATGCGCAAAAAAAAAGTGTCCAAGAAAGAGAAAACGATTTTCATAAGTCTGAAACAAGCCTTCTTATTGTCACACCCTTGCTAAAAACTTGTGAGACATCTTAGCAATAAAATCTGCCATGGTTGATTCAATAAGAAAACTAATTGTCGGATTGATTGTTTACCAGAGAATAGAGAGCTGACTGAGCTGCCCCATTTGCTTTTACATATTGACTAAACATCTCGAACTAGTAGGCCTCTTTCTTTGTGCGTAGAAGACATGGTTCTTATTTATGTAGAGCACAACCGGGATAAGACTTGAAAGGAAGACATGATCTCCTTTTTTTGTTTTCGAAAGATTCTAGTTCAAAATGATAAATATGGAAGATTTAAACAAGTAATTGTGGAGACTCGTGCCGGAACAACCACTTTACATTTTAAAGAAAGGGTAGAAAGACATGTTTTTTCTTAATCTAGTGGCCTTTGTGTAAAGGGATTAACTCTGGAGATACTATGACTATCCAATTTTGCATGTTCGTATGAACTTCTAATAAAAACTTATGTAAAGTTTTTGCTAATAATTTCAGTTTATTAAAAAAATCTTAACAATCATGTTGAACGAATAGTAAGGGCACCTGGAGGGGGGTGAATAGGTGCTACGACCAATTTTAATTTTTCTTCAAGATTAGCCTTGACACAAAGGTAAATTCTCTAGATAATGCAACTACGGTGAATTAACCTATATGACAAGAACAACAACAAACACAATACAAGCACAAGTAAAGGGGAGGGGAACGAGGTAACCGATATGAAGCACGCGAAGACACGATGTAATCCCGAGTTCCTTCTTGTTAAGGGAATACATCCCGTTGGAGGGATGTGAGCTTCGCCACGAATGCCTACTCAACGCCACAAAGGCCTCACCCTATTCTTCGATGAACCCCGCCACAAAGGCCTAGAACACCTTCCACTATTGTTCCCCTTTGAGGCGGGAATCGAATCCTTTACAAACAAACTTGGGAAACATAACCACAACCAAATTGGGGGCTCCCAACACCAAGAATCACCAAGTGTAGCAAGAGGTATAGGTTCTCCACAATTGGAAACCCTAGACTCAAATCCTGTCGGATATATACCAATAGGGGGTATATCAGATGGTACTCTGAAGTGCCGGATTACCAGGGTGGCCTAAATGGTAATGGATTTTGGTCCATTGGGCGGCCCAGTAAGCTGACGCGCGGAAGCCGGATTCAAGAAGAACCCGGACCACGACCCACGTGGTACGACTTGGAGTAGAAGGCGGATTCCTTGCTTTCCAAGTTAGCACATATCGTAGTCTTCTAGGTTTCCTTTTCTGTAAGCCCTAACCCGGCTATTATATAAAGCCGGACGGGAGATAAGAAAGATAGACAAGAAGCTAGAGGCTAACTCGCCGAGAGGTTGATCCTTGTCGAGTAGCTAAACCTAACCTCACATTGTACTCTGTATACCTCGGGCTTTAGTCCTGAATAGTGAGATTGCAGGAGTAGGAACGCCGCCTAGTTGCGACGTACCGAACCTGGGTAAAACCCTGTGTCATTGTTCATCATACGATCACGTCCCCCCACTTCTCTATCGGTAGTCTCATGGCACCCCCGTCTATGAATTCTACTACGATGTCTCGACAGTTGGCGCCCACCGTGGGGCCAGCGACGTCAGGCGTTATGTTTCGATCGGGGATACTCGGCGGAATCGGCAGTACCATAACTGTCGGAAGCTTGGAATTCGACAACGACGTCGGGCGCTTCCTCGACAACGGCTCGTACATGCCAGCACGAAATCATCTGGTAATTGCCTGCATTTTACCGATTGGATCTGCAAACATCTTTATCGGATTAACTGCAGAAGCAATGGGATTCTGTGGTGGAACCAAATTTATCCCACCCGCCCTATACCCAGTTGAAGAAGACTATGACGCCGGATTTTGCTCAGATAGCCGATATAATACTGAATCGCACTTTATCGGTATGTTGAAATCTGAGATCGCCGAAAACACGGATGAAAATAACCCCGTGGAAGAGGTAGAAAACAACAATCCCACAACAGAGGTGGAAGATCCGACATCCGTCAATATAACGACGAACTCGGAAGCTGACTCTGTGGTAGCCGCCATGGAGGCGAGATTAGAGTCGGAACCCGGATCGGATCAGTTCGATACCGAAGACGAAGATGTAGACGCTTTCGAGAGAAAGGTCAAATCTTTTCAAGAGGGATTCCACGAAGTACTGATGGCAAAACCGGCTGAAAACACGGATGCCGACAGTCAGGAAAGCCCTAGAACGCCTCCGCCAGAGGAAGAGAGAGAAGAAGGAGAAATCACTCCAACATATCCTGATGTCAAAGAATTGACAGAGGATGAACCTGGTAAAAAACCTCCCTCTTCCAAGAAAAAGCACAAACCTTCCAAGAAACTACAGTACAAGCTCCGGAAGAAAAAATTGGCTGACACAGACAATGACAACCTGGAAGTAGGAGGAGGAAGTGGAGTTAAGCCTGTGGAGAAGAAAACGAAGGAAATCTCTGTTCCGCCAATGTCAGAGCAAGACGAACAAGATTTACTTCAAACACCAGTGGGACCACACGAACCCCCTGAGGTGCTGGAAGCCAGGAGACAAGCTCTCCAAAGGCAACAGCAACATCTATTCCGAACTCGAGAACACCTCCAAAAACACCAGGCTGACATTAAGTTAAAGCAGGAAGAAATTGAGGAATACGAGAGAAGTAATAGATCTGGCATTAAACCTACACGGTTACCCGGAATCGCAAGACCGGAAGTACTACCGCCAAAGGAACGGTTTCAAAACCCGGCCTGGCAAAAGCAAGTAAACGGCAAAGACGCTAGGGGCGAACCTATATACAAAACCGCAGCAGAAAACGCGGAGGCTGCGTTCGCCATCCTCAACAACGATCTGTACTCCAATGGCGAAAAATTTCAAGGGGTGTATGCTTTCTTAGGAAAAGCATTGCAACAGCAACAGCGAGGGCAAGAAAGATCAGGGAAGTTGCATGACGACTCGGCCCTATGCAAAACAGCTACATGCGCCGCTGGAGCACCTGGACCTTAAGAACCTGGAGATTCAAGTAAGTCGAAAGAAAAGAAAGAAGATCCGAGAAAGGACAGGAAAAAGCCCGATAACAAGGATGCAGCGTCCACAACCGGATCCCATCTGCCAAAATATGGAATTAATCCCCGAGATCGGGAAGATAAAAACCGGAAAGACGGCAAAGCAATGCCGCCTCCAAGACGCCCTGCGGAAAAAGTCGGAACATACGACATTCCTCACAGGCGTGAGAGATCCCGTACACCTCCCAGGAATAAGGACATAGGAGCAGAACTCCACCCTATCCCAAAGGGCATGATAACGGAGGAAATAGAGATAACCCTGGAAGAGCGCGTTCGCGCAACAATGGAAAAGAAAGGAGCAGCTCCGCACACATTGATAGAGCGGAAAGAGATGACTTATACTTCGGGCCTAAGTGTTTCACTGACAGGATCCGAAGGATAACTCTGCATTCTGGCTTAGCCAAAGTTGGTCCAACGTATCAAAAATACACCGGCAGCACAAACCCGGATACCTGGCTCTCAGACTATTACACAGCCGTCCAGATTAACAATGGGACAGACCTAGAGGCAGTAAAATCCCCCCCCCCCCTAATGTTACTGGACAGAGCCGGAGATTGGATCAATGGGCTTCCGTCAAGAACTGTCGATAGCTAGGATGATATGGCTAGAGTATTCACTCAGCATTTTCGGGGAATGTACAAACAACCCAACAGCATCAACCAGTTAAATCGATGCACCCAGTTTGAAGATGAACCATACGTAGACTTCATCTCAAGGTGGACTGCAATGAAAAACAGCTGTTCTGGAGTAACTGACGTAGAAGCAATGCATGCTTTCGTCAATAGCTTAAAACCCGGACTCGTACCGTTCATGATCGGTTCCAAAGAGCACAAAGATCTCGGATCTATGCTTACAACCGCAAATGAGCACGCATCGGCCAAAGATGACATCAGAGCGAGAGGTGGCAATATCAATACTTTGATTGAAGCCAAAAAGAATCCTCGTCCTGAGAAAAAAGTAGCCTCAGAAACACAGAAAAATCCCAAAGAAGTTAACATAGCTTTTGGAAGAGAAAATGGGAGCAAATGGAAAGGACGAAGCACAGAACCGATCATCTAAACCAAAGAAGAGTGGGAAATAATAAAATCGGAAAACTGTGTCCACCATTCGCAATTTGGGAAACCCACCCATACGAACGCACAATGCCGGCTTAACAAGCATATGAAAGGCAGTGCAGGATCCGGAAGCAAAGGAAAAAAATCCTAAGAGGAAATTTTCCAAGCAAAAGCCAGAAGCTCAAAAACAAGACAGTGAATCGGAGACTGACGAAAAAATCCAGGAACAACAGCGGAAAGGCGAGCCTAAGTTTCCGAGAGTTGAAGGACAATGCAACCTAACTTTCCTGGCAACTCCGCCAGCAAAAGTGGCAAAGAGAACCCTTCGAGAAATAAACGCGGTTGTTCTACCAATCCCAAAATTCTTGAAGTACTCTAATACACCAATTACCTGGGATCAGTCTGATCATCCCGGAAATATCCCAGAATCCGGCACACAAGCTCTAGTTGTAAGCCCTATTTTTCAAAACACTAGGCTAAAAAGAGTGCTGATGGATGGAGGATCCAGTATTAACATAATGTACCTGGATACATTGAACCATCTGCGAATCTCCGAGACCCAGCTCAATCATAGTAACATACGCTTTCACGGCATCGTCCCTGGCAGGCAAGCATGATCCCTAGGAGAAATTTCCCTAGAAGTAACCTTTGGAGAGAAAGAACATTTCCGGCAGGAAAAAATATCCTTCGAGGTTGTGCCGTTCGAAAGCATGTATCACACAATACTCGGACATCCAGCTTTCGCCAAGTTCATGGCAAGATCATGTTATATCTATAACAAGCTGAAGTTGCCGGGACCAAAAGGAGGAGTAATCACGATAAGTGGAGACTTAAAGTTGGCAAACGAGCTGGAAAAAGAAAACGCCCTTTGTGCAGAAAAAGTGATAGCAAAGGAGGAATTAAAGGAGCTGGCGAAAGAAGTATCGCCGACAGAAATGCCGGCAGGAAAAGAAACCCGGAAGCCAGCAGACAGCTTCAAATCTTCCGAGAACACAAGACAGGTTATCTTAGATCCTAAAGATCCGACAAAGTTCGTCGTAGTGGGAACTAGCATGACCGACAAATAGGAAAGCGAGCTCATCAAGTTCCTCCGTGAGAACTGGGACATTTTCGCATGGTGTCCAGCGGACATGCCAGGCGTACCCAGGGAACTTGCTGAGCACCAACTCAAGGTGATTCCAGGATCCAAACCCGTCAAACAAGGTCTGGGTCGATTTGACGGAAGAAGACGGAAGTCTATCGACAAGGAAATTATCCGGCTATTGGCAGCTGATTTTATCCGGGAAGTTATACATACTGAATGGTCTGCGAACCCAGTATTAGTCCCGAAGAAAGATAGTACTGCTCTCAGGATGTGTATAGATTACACCGGCTTGAAAAAATTGTGTCCAAAAGATAGGTTCGCATTACCGCGAATCGATCAAATAATAGATGCCACTGCTGGCTCTGAGCTTTTATGTTTTTTGGATGCTTATTCCGGGTATCATCAAATACGCATGAAGGAAGAAGATCAAATCAAAACTTCCTTCATAACCCCGTATGGAACGTACAACCACATAACGATGCCTTTTGGCCTGAAGAACGCAGGCGCAACTTACCAGCGTTGCATGCAACGATGTTTGCATAGTCAAATTGGCAAAAATGTTCATGTTTATGTGGACGACATTGCCGTCGTCTCTAAGGAAAAGGACACGCTCCTTGAAGATTTGCGAGAAACCTTCGAAAATTTGCGCACTTATAAGATGAAGTTGAATCCATTAAAGTGTGTATTCGGGGTTCCCTCAGGAAAACTTCTGGGTTTCATCGTTTCTCACAGAGGAATAGAAGTAAACCCGGAAAAGATCAAGATAATCTTAAACATATCAAAGCCTACGTGCGTAAAAGATGTACAAAGATTGACGGGTTCTGCAGCTGCTGTCAGCAGGTTTATTAGCCGGCTAGGAGACAAAGCTCTGTTATTATACAAATTGTTGAAGAAATCCGACAAATTTGTGTGGACAGAAGAAGCAGATGCAGCATTAACCCAGTTAAAAGAAACCTTGATGAAAGCTCCGATTTTGGCATCCCCAAAAAACGAACAACCCATGTTATTGTACCTCACAGCTACAAATCGGGTTATCAGCGCAGTAATAGTTGTGGAAAGGCGGAAAGACGACCAAAGCATACCAGATCAACATCCGGTGTATTATGTAAGTGAAGTTTTTTCCGAGTCCAAACAAAGGTACCCACACTATCAAAAACTGGCATATGGCGTATTTTTCGCATCTCGAAAACTTCGTCATTATTTCCAAGGACATTCCATAACAGTGGTATGCAAAGCACCACTAGGGGATATAATCAACAATGCGGATGCAACATGCCGAGTAGCCAAATGGGGCATCGAGTTGGCTGCATTTGACATTAAGTACCAACCCCGGACGGCAATAAAATCCCAGGTGTTGGCAGATTTTGTCGCTGATTGGACAGAAGCAATGGAAAACACACCAATGCCAGAGTCGGAATACTGGGTCATGCACTTTGACGGATCTAAGATGAAAGAAGGCGCTGGAGCTGGTGTAGTCTTAAAATCCCCCAAGGGAGACACAATGGAGTATGTATTACAAATACACTTCAACGCCATTAATAACGTGGCAGAATACGAGGCTTTGCTTCATGGCCTGCATATCGCAAAAGAAATATTTGTCAAGCGCATCTTATGCTATGGTGACTCAGATTTGGTACAGCATCAGCTCAACCAAACTTGGGACGCCAAAAGCCCCATCATGGACGAATATCGGAGAACGGTGGACGAGTTTGCAATTTGCTTCCTAGGATTTGAAATACTTCATGTCAAAAGGGAGGAAAATTGGAACACGGATGCATTAGCCCGCATGGGATCGGAAAGGGTGAAAATCTTACCACCAGGTGTGTTTGTCCAGCATTTGCACGAACCATCCATGAAAGGTGGAGATGTCGACTATCCTCTCGTTTCCGAGTCAATCGAAGTCCTGCTTGTTAACCCGGAGTGGACAATTCCATATCTAAACTTCTTAGTAGATCAGAAGTACCCGGATGGAGCAGACGAAGTCTTGCAAAGAAAAATACAACGTCGATGCAGAGGATACACGGTAATCAATGATTTCCTGTATAAACGCACTACTACCGGAATTTTTCTGCGATGCATTTCGCCAGAAGAAGGACAAGAAATCCTGCAAGAAATCCATGCTGGAGATTGCGGACATCATGCTCAATCAAAAAGCATAGTCAAAAAAGCATTCCGTGCGGGGTTTTTCTGGCTAACAGCCAAGACAGATTCCGAACACATAGTAAATACATGTGCCGGATGTCACTATTATGCCAAGCAGACGAATATGCCAGCCCAAGCACTCAAAACTGTCCCTATTACATGGCCGTTTGCGGTCTGGGGGCTAGATATGATGGGACCATTCAAAACTGCAAGAGGTGGACTTACACATTTACTCGTTGCAGTGGATAAGTATACCAAGTGGGTGGAGGCAAAACCCATCAAAAAAACTTGACGGTGTAACTGCCAGAAATTTCATCATTGACGTAGTCATGAGATATGGCGTTCCACATAGCATAATAACCGATAACGGGACAAATTTCTCCATCGGAGAGTTGGCAAAATATTGCCGACAAACGGGAATACGCCTAGATCTTGCATCTGTGGCACACCGGCAATCCAATGGACAGGTTGAACGAATGAACAGTTCAATCCTGCAAGGAATACGCCCAAGACTCGAATCTCCTCTCCATAGAGCAGCTGGAGCATGGGTGGAAGAATTACCCTCCGTACTTTGGAGCATTCGAACGACGACAAACAGGTCAACAGGGCAAACCACGTTTTTCCTAGTTTATGGTGCATAAGCGATTCTTCCAACGGACATGATCCATGATAGCCCAAGAGTGCAGGCTTTCGATGACTCAGATGCCGAAAGCGCACGACAGGATGCCGTCGATCTCTTAGAAGAAGAATGAGATCTTGTGCTTCAAAGATCCGCCATCTATCAGCAAGGTTTACGACGTTACCATAGTCGGAAAATCAAGCATCGTTCCTTTAAAGAAGGTGACTTAGTGCTAAGATTGGTGCAGCAAAGGAAGCACAAATTGGCCCCAGTCTGGGAAGGACCATTCGTCATTAGCAAGGCTATGAAAAATAGATCATACTATCTTGTAGACATTCGGGACACGGAAGACCATCCCGAGAAGCCGAATCGCAAAAGAAAGAGAAAGATAGATGATGAACTAGGAGAGACAAAGAGGCCCTGGAGTATCCAGCAGTTACGTCCCTTCTATACTTAGTTCAATTTCTATGTAAACATCTTTGAGATCATGAAATAAAGTTGTCGAAATTCACACTTCTATGTTTCTACATGTTTATTATAGTACAAAGAATAATTCTGCCTCATCTATTTCCCAATGATCTTTCAAAATACACAATGTTAACCCAAATTGTGCCTGCGTGCTCGGTGTTAAAAAACGGAATGATTTTCAGCCTAAAAATGGTCTAAGGAAACCTAGATTGTGCCTGCGTGCCTGAGTTTCATTTGAAAAATTCCTTACTGTTCTCTAAGTATTATCTTATTGTTTTTATGCTGGGTCGCTGGAGCTAGTAAGTAAAAATGCCTTTAGTATGATCCATGTTTCCGAGTTCAGACTGATTGGTCATACCCAGTCACTTGGCATGAAGATTAAAATGCTATCGAGCCATTTCAAACACTAAGGACAGTTAAAACATATAAACCAGAGAACTTAGAAGATAAAGGAATAAAAACCCGGAAAACTTGCAAAAAACTTAATTTATGTTACTGCAAAAGGAGGAGTACTTGTTCATACAAAATAATAGAAGCATTACAATAGTGTTTACATTGTAAGTTCAGTAATGCTCCTATTTCCTATCTTTCTACCCAGGACCAGGAAAATTCCTTCAAGCATCCGAGTCATCTTCGCTGCTGGACTCCTCAGGAACTTCCGGAATTGCTTCCTCCGGGTAGAAGATGGAGACGTTCACCATGGAGGAGATCTTGGTGGCGTGACCTTTGATATCGTCAAAGATGCTGGTACGCTGGGCTTCCGTGTATCCTTGGGGGATGTCGGAC
Organism: Alopecurus myosuroides; assembly: GCA_028641055.1. Lineage (NCBI taxonomy): Eukaryota > Viridiplantae > Streptophyta > Magnoliopsida > Poales > Poaceae > Alopecurus > Alopecurus myosuroides. The sequence continues at coordinate 166,944,556 of CM054061.1, forward strand.
GCCACGCGCCAAGATTTGGCAGAAGGGTAGTGCATGCGCATGAGCCCTAGAGCCATGCACACACCACCACGTGTCGCGGAGCGCAAGGTGGATTCCCTGGACTCCGCCACCTCCACGATAGCTCCCGAAGGTTTCTCAACTTCTGAGAACTCCCCAGTCCTTGCGGGAAGGCATTTGTTGACAAGCAACATTCCCGCAAATTTTATTGCGGTGAATACCTTCCCAAAGGCTCGGATTTTCTCAATCCGAGTAAGTGGTGGGTCATCTCCTGTTTTTCAAGAAAATAACCAAAGTTTTAGCGAAAAAACAGAGAAAGAACATCAAACATGGAAAATCCGGTAAAGTTAAAATTACTTACCGAGAATCTTATCCATCTCGGAGCCTTCCTCGAAGCGCTGGGTCAAGGCGTTCTCCAGATCTCGGATAGTCGCCTTGTCCTTCGCAGCTTGCTCGGAGGCCTTGGACTCTGCAATGCCAACAGCCAGCTGGCTGGCCTCCAGTTCCTTCTGTAACCTCATGGTTTCCTTATGAAGGTCCAGATTCTCCCGGCGGAGGTTCTCGGCATTGCCGGCATCTTCAGCAATTTGCTTGGCTTTCGCCAAAGCAGCTGAAAAGCAAGTAAAAATGACGAGTTAGAAAACTCGGAAAATTACTTAGAAAAAATCACAAAACTGAAAAGCAGAGAAATTCCATACCTGTTGTTTCTTCCAGCTGATGCTGAGAGGATGCCAGCTCCGCCTCCTTAACATCAAGAATAGAGAGAAGGTTTCTAACTTCCTTATTCTTGGTGGTAAGCTTGTTGAAAACTTCAAGGTTTATGCTGTCAGCGGTTTGCTGAAACACGGAAAGGAGACAAAAGGCTTAAGTTAGTAACAAGCATAAAAAGGATGAAATCATTAAGTGAAAAGCATACATTTAACTTATTGCTTGGGGGCTGGAGATATTACCTGGCTCATCCGTTGTAAACCTGACAAGTTTTCGGTGAACTCTTTTGCAAACTCTGCAAATAGAGTCCCGACATTGTTTAGGCCTTCGTGAATAACCTTGAAGTCCTTATCAAAGGTGGGAATGAGATCCTACTCAGTTGTCCGGGAAGGACCTCCCATTTCCGGGGCCGCCCTTTCCCTTGTGACCATTTCCGGCACAATGGGATGGCTGGTCTGCTGGGTTTTTTCGTTGGTAGTAGCAGTATGCTCTTCTGTAGCTGCAACTGGGGTGTCCGGGGCGGTTGCAGGAGAAGGATGTGGACCTCTGTTGGCCACAGATTTAACCGTCTTTAGCTTTTTAGGATTCAAGGTTGAGGGAGCCAAGCTAAAAAGAGAAGTACCGGAAAGTTAAAATCCAAGTCAAAGGAAGAAAAATTCCGAGAAAAACATAAAACTCGGATGTCTAACCTGTAAGTAGCGACGGGAATACCGTCAAGATCGATCACTTCCTGGGAGGTGGAAATCTTCTTGCGTTTCCGCCCACCCGCGAAGTTAGCACGTAGTGCGTCCAACTCAGCATCAGTTGCGAGATCCGACTCAGGAAGATCGAAGATCTGTCAAAAAGAAAAAGTCCGGATTAAGACAATTATCCGAGAAAAAGAATAATGTGAAATCCAAAATGCAAAAGACGTACCTTTGGAGCCGGGTTAGTTGCCGTGTACATCTGCCGGCTTTCCACGTATTGGTCACGTGCTGCGACCAATTGATTCACACGTTTTCGTAAATCTTTTTCCGTCAAGGACTTATCCGTTGTCCGCATGGCGTCCGCGGTACCCGTGTAGTCACACAAAAGTTGGGGTCCGTGGTCAGCCAAAGGCTGAATTCGCCTCTCTAACCAGCACAGAACCGTGTCCATGCCGGTTAGAGGTGGATCAGAATTGACGAGTTTGGAAATGCGCCGTTTGATCTTGAGGAGATCTGGCGGCAGGATCTGCACTGCTTCCGTTCCCCAGTTTTCTTGAGGGGTGGCAGCGGTGTTGGTGAAAGGTGGAATCCCAGTGGATTTGCCGGGAAAAGGAACGTATGGATGATAGAAGGAGGAACCCGTCCAGAATTTGAAGGATTCCGAGGTTTTGATCTTGGGGAACCAATCCTCCCTAAATCTACGCAGGTTAAAGGAAATGGTTCCGCAAGTCGGGAGTGCGCCCTCGGAAGGATTACGCTTAACCCCGAAGCAGTATTGCCAGAAATCTAGCCTAGGAGCTAAACCTAGGTACCCTTCGAAAAGAGCCGGAGTCTGGCTAAATAGAGGATGGAATTAGGTGGCCAGTTGTGGGGTTGGATGTGATAGTGGTTAAGTACCTGGAGGAAGAAGGGGGATGGTGGAAATCACATACCTCGTAAGATATGAGATGTGAGAAGAACCCACTCTCCGGCCTTAGGAAGGGGCTCAGACTCTTCCTCCTCGCACCGTCATTTACCTTTTGCAATCATTCCCTCCTTCTCCATTGTCGGAAGAAGAGAGGGGGAATATTGCATCGGCTCCAATTGTCGGCACTCTCGCCCTCGTCCTCTGTTCCGGCGGCGGCGGACGCAGCGGCGAGTTCTTCTCCGACGAGCGTGATTTTCTCCTCCACCGTTTCGGGAGTGAAAGGTGGAGGCGGCGCGGAAGAAGACGCGGCCAGGGTTGCGTCCGTGAGAGGTGGATCCTCATGGGCCTGGTCGCCAGAAGATTTCTCCGGCTCGTCGCTGGTGGCACGGAGAGGCGAATCCACCATGGGATCCATGGTGTTGATTTTGTCGTCAATCTCCGCGGCGACGGAGTGGTCCGGGGAGGCGCGTGGAGACTCCATTTCCGGGCGGCGCGATGAGGTTTTCGTGCTCTCCGACGAGGTCTGGGAACGGCGCAGTGGCGTGCCTGTGCTCAGGCGTTTGCTCTGCTCACTCTGGCTCGGGTGATGTGCGCTTAGGGCTTGAAGACAGGGGAGTGGAAGGTTTGCCGGAGGGGATGAAGCTGGCTACTTATAGCCGGAAATCCATCGCGGTACGTGCTAACGGCTCTTTTGACCGTTGGATGATCAACGCGTGTCACACGCCGGAAATTCTGGGAAATGAATCGACGGGTGATTATTGCTATCTCCTTGTTTCCCGCGAGAATTTGTCAGAGATACGTTTCAGGGTTTCGCACTGAAACCCAAACGTCCCCGACGTCAGCATGATTAGAGCATTGACGTAAGAAGTTCCTTCTCCACGAAGGCTCGTGGAAGAAAAGCCGGATTTTCCGAAATCCGAGTTTCGCGTTATAGCATGGTTCAAGGAAAAAAGAAGAATCAAGACAGAAAGCCACTATTTCTCGGAAAGAATGCAAATTTGACGAAAGACGGCGAACCGAAGTCTTAATCCTTCTTGGGGGCTACTGTCGGATATATACCAATAGGGGGTATATCATATGGTACTCTAAAGTGCCAGATTACCAGGGTGGCCTAAATGGTCATGGATTTTGGTCCATTGGCCGGCCCAGTAAGCTGACGCGCGGAAGCCGGATTCTAGAAGAACCCAGACCACGACCAACGTGGTACGGCTTGGAGTAGAAGGCGGATTCCTTGCTTTCCAAGTTAGCACATACCGTAGTCTTCTAGGTTTCCTTTTCTGTAAGCCCTAACCCGGCTATTATATAAAGCCGGACGGGAGATAAGAAAGATAGACAAGAAGCTAGAGGCTGACTCGCCGAGAGGTTGATCCTTGTCGAGTAGCTAAACCTAACCTCACATTGTACTCTGTATACCTCAGGCTTTAGTCCTGAATAGTGAGATTGCAGGACTAGGAACGCCGCCTAGTTGCGACGTACCGAACCTGGGTGAAACCCTATGTCATTGTTCATCATACGATCACGTCCCCCCACTTCTCTATCGGTAGTCTCATGGCACCCCCGTCTATGAATTCTACTACGATATCTCGACAAATCCCTCAAGTGAATAAGGGGAAAATGAAGAACGGCTCCGTGAAGATGTAGATCGGGGCCTTCTCCTTCAATCCTCTGAAGATCAACAAGTTTGATGGGAAGGATTAGGAGTAATTGAGGATTTGGTGAGCTCAATAAATGGCATTCAATGCAATGGACGAACTAGAGTTCAAGGAGGAAGAGGAGAGGTATTTATACCCCCTCCACAAATAGAGCCGTTTGAGCAGGAAAATGGAACCGGAATATTCGGTTCAAACTTGAACCGGAATATCCGGTTGGCTTCAATTCTTCATATCTGGATTTCGACTTCGATGACTTCTACCAGATTACTCCGATTGGAGTGAATAGTCCGGTTGCAATAATCCGGCTCGCTTCTGTCCCGAACAGGCTCCTGAACCGGAAATTCCGGTTGATATGAAATAATCCGGTTGCAATATTTCCGGTTGACTTCTGCCTGTCCAACTTCCAGTCCTTAGCCATTTTGAGCCCAAACTTCCACAACCAGAATATCCGGTTGTTCCAGAATAATCTAGTTGGAAATTTCCGTCTCATCTGTGTCTCAAACTGGGCTGGGATCTTCCTAACCGGAAATTCTGGTTGCCCCCGGAATAATCCGGTTAGAAATATTCGGTTCCTCTCTGTCCCAAACCTCAATGGTCTAACTTCACCGATCTTTTGGTGATCGATGCGGATGTTGAAAATAACACCTGCACACTCAACACCTCGATAAATTATGTGCTTAGTATTGTTAACTAACATACAAAACCAATGGGAAATGAAATGCACTTTCAATCTCCCCGTTTTTGGTGTTAGATGACAATACTAAGATTTGCAATAAAACCTCGACAAGTTCTTGTTTGTAATCAAAATGGAAATTTCTCCCCCTACACATATGCATATCTTTTGTTTGCCTCATATGCAAAATGCAATATCCATGAGGAGAGTAATTTCCAACAAGTGATACAAACATGCCAAAGTAAACAACATAACCAATATGTTGAGGAAGTTGAAAGAGATACCTTGTGCGTAGAGATAATAGCAAGAATACCAAAGCACAATAATAGATAATCCTCAACATAGAGTATAGATAATCATAGATAACCAGGTAACCATAGTATCACAGCACATAGTTCAAACGAGACAAATAGAAAATAGTTCACGAAACAAACTAAATGGACACAAGCTCTCAATAAATGATAAAAGCATATGCTTGTGCCCGAACCCATGCAAATCCCGTAGGCCTAAGACTACTTCTCCCCCTTTGGCATCGAGACACCAAAAAGGAGATAGGTAGTGGTGCTAGCGTCTCATAGACAAGCTAAGAATCCAAGTGCTCAGAGGACTCTCCAGTTGATGTCTCGGAAGAACCCTCGATGTCTCTCTCTTGATCTTCATCCACTTCCTCATCATCCTCATCAAAGTCATCATTAACAGGAGAACTATGTGAGGCAGCAGTGACACGAAGAGCCTCCTCAATCTGCTCCCAAGGGGTACAGTCTCTAGAAGCCCACTGTGAGTAAGAGTCAGGAATCAAAGCATCAGGGATATCACCAGTAGCACCACTCACATGGTGAAGTACTGACGCTGAGAGCTGGACAGAGCAGTGTCCCTGCGGTAAACCTGATATTGCTCCTTGTGGATATCCACCTTCATGCAAAGCACATTGCGCTGGAACCAGGAAAGCTTCCTGGCATTGCGCACAGTAGTGGAGGAGTCAGCCTTGCGAGCACTAGAAGGGGCATCTCCCATAGAGGAACCACCCTCGGGAGGAGGGGCAGGAGCAACAGAAACATCCTTCTTCCTCTTCACATACAGCTTCTTGAAGGCATGATCTTGCAAAGGCAGCTCACGGAAGTCTCTCCCCATTGTGTCCTTGATCAACATCATAATATAAGGTCCATAGGGGATAGTGTTCCCACCAATCATAGCATTTCGGAGCTCGTGGAAGATGATGTCCATGACATCCACTGTTTATGACGCAGTAGGGTCCTCGTCCTCAATACACTGCTTTGCCAGAATCAGGAGGTTGCAAAGCGGACTAGTGAGAGCATCATTATTGCCACCACTAGGAACCAAGAAAGACCAAAAGAGGCGTACCGGCTGATCATAGAACGGGAGAAGCCCTTCCAACTTGCCAATAGTGTACCCAGGAGCATACATGTCAGACATACTCTTCTCACGCCGAGGTTTGTCCACATCATGCATACGGTGACCAAGTGGAGGATGAGAGTGGTACCTATATTCAAGAGCATTGCCCATCTTGAAAAACTGAGCCTCACGAGGTGTGGTCTGGGTCATCCACTTCAAACTGCAAACAACACCTGAGTCAAACGCCAATGTGGACATGAACTGGACCACAAGATCGGTGTTGTAAGGGCAGAGAGTATCCATGAGCTTTACGAGACCAAACCTCTCAATAATACTAGCAGCATCAGCAAATACTTCCTTGTCCTTGATGAACTGGAACTTGGTGGGATTCATCTGGTGGACTAGAAACTTGTAATCAGAATAGATGCCAACAAAGATATAGGGCTGCTCCATACACCAGAACCGAGCATCCTCAATCTCCATATCCCTTGGAGTGTTGTACCAGTCCTTCTGATGAATCTGAGCAAATTCTTGAGTGGTCACATCAAACTTGTAGTTCTTCCTGACTTCCTTTCATTTCTTCTTTCTTGAGTATGGCTTCAAAGCAACATACTTTGCTTTCCCCTTGGCAATAGCTTTCCTCGGAGGCCGAGAGTCACCGGGGTCCTCATCACTAGTGTCCTTGTAGGAAGGACGCTTGCGAGTGCTCAACTTGTCAAGCTGAGAACCACCTATGAATGAAGCACATAGATGGGAGCAAGGGGGGGTAAGTGCACACAAGTCAACAAAGATGAATCATACATACAAAACAATAGGAGAGCATCCACAAAATGATCAAGTATCAATCCTAGAGAAAAGCAAAACAACACTAAATTTTTTGGGACAAAACCCAACCGGATATTCCGGTTCCACGAATCCAGCACTGGATCGATTTTCACCTAGGTTCAAAACTAGACCATAGATATGGGATGCTAACCTATTGTCTCTAGTATGCATTAGATGGACTAGGGAACATCCAATACGAAGCATTAATAAGAAAAACATGCATACAAGGAGGGGTAGGGTTAGGGCACCAAGATTCAAAGAAATTGCAGATTACCCGCGTCCATGGATGAAAATGCTTGGATGGGAGTGATCCCAAGGAGATGGAGCACAAGATCCGGCCAAGAGCACGTAAATCCTATGGAGGAAGTAGCCCGGGGGGCTAGGAATCAGTGGGGCGGCGATTTGGAGGAAGATGAGGTTGGAGGAGAAAGGCAGGAACTGCCTCTCCAACCCGTGCCCCTCAGATTTGAGGAATATTAGCCGGACCGGATATTCCGGTTCAAGTTTGAACCGGATATTCCGGGTCCACCCAGAAATTCCGGTACAAAACTGTACCGGAAATTCCGGCTGCCTTCTGATCCGAAACTTCCTAGTTTCAAAGGAGTGACTTGTGTGCTAGATAGAGTTTGATTTTAAGGTAAATATGCTTAGGATAGAAACACCCAACTGAAAGTAGTACTTATCCCACTTATTTGCAAGAAACAAACAAAACATCCAAGTGAGTGAGATTTTCCTACGAAAACACTTAGCAAGGGAAAACATGAGAAATGCAATAAAAATCAAATAAACCCTAACTAAGATCCAACTCTTCACTAAGAAGAGGTTGGCCTAAGCCACCATGTAAGAGATCGTGGTATGCAACCGCGAAGATATATCTTTGGTGTATTGCCAATTCTCAAAAGTGAAGCTCACAATTCAACATTAGAAAAAGAGAGATAACAATGAATTTTTGCTTTGGGCATAATGGGGGGAGGGAGAACCGAATGTGTTAGGATAACACCCCCCTATGTCCATTACTACACCTAAACCCAAACACGCATCAACTATAGGGGTGTGTGCAAGATCTTGAAGTCAAACTCCTAGAATCGATGATATTTAGCTCATTCCTCAAGAACATGAATCTTGCATCATCAAGTGGCTTCGTGAAGATGTCCGCGAGATTATCCTTGGTGGGGACATAGGCTAGCTCAATATCACCTCTTTCCACATGATCCTGGATGAAATAATGACGAATCTCAATATGCTTCGTCCTTGGTGTTGCACGGGGTTGTAGGCGATCTTGATGGCACTTTCATTGTCACACATGAGAGGCACCTTATCCAAGTGAACATCATACTCTTTGAGGGTTTGCCTCGTCCATAGAAATTGGGTGCAAGCACTAGCAGCTGCCACATACTCTTTGAGCTTTGGAAGACCAACTCACCAAGGACCTACCAAGAAATTGGCAAACCCCGGAAGTAGACTTCCTATCATTTTGAACACCGGCCCAATCCGAGTCTGTGTAGCCCTTGAGAGAAAATTGTGCCCCCTTTGGGTACCACAAACCAAACCTTGAGGTATGAACAAAATACCAAAAGATCCTATGGACCGCCACTAAGTGGCTTTCCTTATGATCCGCTTGATACCTTGCACACACACCTACACTCAAAACGATATCGGGCCTAGGTGCACAAAGGTAAAGCAAAGAACCAATCATAGATCGATACAACTTTTGGTCCACATCTTTACCATCCGAATTGCGCTTGAAGTGGCATTTGACTTGCATAGGAGATGGCTTATCTTTTGCACCTTGGAAATTAAACCTCTTGAGCATGTCTTGGGTGTACTTGGCTTGAGAAATGAAATTCCCACGAGCCAATTGCTTGATCTCAAACCCAAGGAAGAATTTAAGCTCTCCCATCATGGACATCTCAAATCTGTCAGTCATAAGCTTTGAGAACTCATTATTAAAAGCTTGGTTAGTTGAGACAAAGATAATATCGTCCACATAGAGTTGGCATATGAAAAGCTCTCCCTTTACCCTCTTTGTGGAAAGGGTGGGGTCGATCTTCCCAACTTCAAACCCACGGTCTTCCAACAACTCTCTAAGGTGCTCATACCACGCACGTGGTGCTTGTTTAAGTCCATAGAGAGCCTTATCGAGTTTGTAGACATGGTTAGGGAAGTTGGGGTTCTTGAACCCCGGAGGTTGCTTAACATATACCTCCTCTTTTAGTGGACCATTTAGAAAAGCACTTTTGACATCCATTTGTTGCAATTTGAAATTATGCGAAAATGCATATGCAAGAAGGATACAGATGGACTCAAGGTGAGCCATGGGAGCATAGGTTTTGTCAAAGTCAATGCCTTCCACTTGAGTGTAGCCTTGAGCCACCAATCTTTCCTTTTTCCTTATGACAATACCATGATCATCTTGCTTTTTCTTGAATATGCACTTAGTGCTAATAACATTGTGGCAATCCTTGGGCTTCTCAACTAGCTTCCAAATTTTATTGCGCTCAAAGTTATTAAGCTCATCATGCATAGCTTCAACCCAATCGGATTCCTCAAGAGCTTTAAACATATTCTTTGGTTCCACCATGGATATGTGAGCTTGATGCTCACTAAAGTGTGCCAATTTCCCTCTTGTATATCTTTTAGGTTGAATATCTTCCAACACTTTGTTGTCGAATGCATCAATACGCTTCAAAACTCTTCTAATCCTTTTAGCACGACGGGATTCGATCTCCTCATTATTGCAAGGAGGAATCACTTGATCATTCGGGTCCCCGTCTTGACCAATTTCTTGGCCTTGATCATCCTCATCGTCATCAACACTTGCTTCAACTTGAGGAGAGGAGGATGAGGAAGGTTGATCTTGGCCTTGACCTTGACTAGCTTGAATGATAGGAGTGGTTGCATCTTGCATAGTAACTTGGTCAATGAGAGGAGGGTCTTCAACATGTTCTTGGTTAGGTGCATCACTTGGCTCCTTGGCTTATTCTTCTATTGTAGAGGAGGGCTCCACTTGAGTAGAGCATAGTCCTTCTCGAATTGACATAAGGTGTCCCTCAATGGGGCAAAAAAATCCCACACCCATCCTTCATATGGCTTCTTGAGGCATTTCAACATCTACATTAGAAACATGAAATTGAGCCACTTGGGAGCCATAATTTTCCTCGAAAACCACACTACAAGATTCTATGACAATCCGTGAGGCTTTGTCAAAGACTCTATAAGTGTGGGATTCGGCACCGTAACCAACAAATATACCCTCAATAGTTTTAGATTGGAATTTAGACAACCGAACACCTTTGATCAAATAGGAACACTTACAACCGAATACACGGAAGTAGGAGACATTGAGTTTGTTTCCGGTGAGGATCTCATATGGAGTCTTGTCCAAGCCCTTGTAGATGTAGAGGCGGTTTGAGGAGTGGCATGCGGTGGATATGGCCTCGTCCCATAGATATTGGGGAGAATAATACTCCGCCAACATGGTCCTTCCCATATCCAATAGAGTTCTATTCTTCCGCTCGGCTACACCATTTTGTTGAGGGGTGTAGGTGGCGGAATATTGATGGCGAATCCCCTCTTCACTAAGGAATTCATTGGAAGTGTAGTTCTTGAACTCGGAGCCATTGTCACTCCTAATAGCCATGATTTGAACATTGTGTTGATGTTCACTTGGTTGGTGAAGTCGATGATAGTTTGTTGGGTCTCACTCTTGCACTTGAAGAAATAAACCCAAGTGTATCTTGAATAGTCATCGACAATCACCAAGAAATACTTCTTGCCTCCAAGACTTGCCTCAGGCACGACATCAAACAGATCAACACGGAGCAGATCCAAGATCCTCTTTGATGAGATAATAGTCTTGGCCTTATGGGCGGCATCATGCATCTTTCCTTCAACACACGACCTACAAACGCAATCTTTGGAAAAGGAAACATTTTCTTTTAGTCCGAGGATAAGGCCACCTTTGTGAATACTTTGCAAAGTTCTCATGTTGACATGGGATAAGCGGCGCTGCCACAACCACCCCACGTCTGCCTTTCCGAAAAGACACATTGATTGAGAGTTGGTAGACTTCAAAAAGTCCACCACGAATAACTCATTTTCAACATGTCCCACGTATGCGATGTCAAGAGTCTTGCTCCTCAAAAGGACCACAATATAAGGATCAAAGAAGATGGAGAAAACCATCCTCCCTAAAGCACGAACTGAAAGTAAATTGTAACCAAGGGATTCAATAAGCATGATGTCCACGATAGTGATATCAGGAGCAATCACAACCTTGCCAAACCCCGATAACTTAGACTTGGACCTGTCTCCATAGGTAACGGTTGCATCAATAGTATTTGGGCGCAACTCCGTCACAAGTTCTTTACTTTCGGTCATATGACTAGTGCATCCACTATCAATTATCCATTTAGACCCACCGGAAGCATAGTCTTGCAAGAGATCAATGACTAGAGTTAGGACCCGAGGAGGGTCCCCTCATGTTAGCAACAAGGGTCTTTGGGACCCAAATAGTATAGTCAATGAATCCTTCAATAGGACCAACATATTTAGCTTTCACAACACCATAATAATCAACATACAGGAAATGGTGTGGATTGTTAGTTCCCGCGGAAATGCTACGAGTAATGGTGTCCCTCATGACACTACTGATGACCCACAAGTATAGGGATCGCAACAGTTTTTGAGGGAAGTAAAACCCAAATTTATTGATTCGACACAAGGGGACCAAAGAATATTTATGAGCCTTAACAAGTGAGTTGTCAATTCACCTGCACCTGAAAGTACTTTTGTTCGCAGTGGTTTATCGGTAGTAACAGTTGTATAGTAGCAGCAGTAGTGAAATAATAGCAGTAGTGGAATGAAAACAGTAGCAACATTGTTTAAAGTAAACAGCGGGATTAAATATTGTAGGCACAGGGATGGATGAACGGGCGTTGCATGGATAAGAAAGTTCAAATAATGATCATGTCACGGGCATTGCAGATAAACAAGATAAAGCATCCAAGCACTAAGTAACCATAGGCATGTGTTCGATAAATAGTCGTACATGCTCGCAATAAGAACTCGCACAACATCTTTTGTCCTACCAGACCGTTTTCAGAGGGGCCTCAAGGGAACTACTGGTAATTAAGGTGCTCCTTTTAATAAAGCACTGGAGCAAAGCATTAACACTCCGTGAACACATGTGATCCTCACATCGCACCCATCCCCTCCGGTTGTCCCAATTTCTGTCACTTCGGGGCCTCGGGTTCCGGACAACGATATGTGTAAACAACTTGCAGGTATGATCAAGAAACAATAATTATCATCGTGATTCAATAACATGTTCAGATCTGAGATCATGGCACTCGGGCCCAAAGTGGCAAGCATTAAGCATAACAAGTTGCAACAATGTCAATAGCACTAATAGAGGACACTAGGAACTATGCCCTAACATCACGACATTATTACATGAACGATCTCATCCAATCCCTACCATCCCCTTCAGCCTACAGCGGGGAATTATTCACACATGGATGGGGGGAAACATGGCTGGTCGATGGAGAGGCATTGGTGATGACGATGGCGATGATATCCTCAACTTCTCGTCCCGATAGGGCGCCAGAACAGGAAATCCTGATCCCCGAATCGAGGTTCGGGACGACGGCGGCGCTTTGTTGTGTTTCTGTGGAATATGACGAACCCCCTTGGGTTTTAGTGTTGGAGGCTACTTGTAGTCGAAAGGGGAGTCCGAGGGGGGCTCTGCGGGGCCCAGACCCCTAGGTGGCGCGGCCTAGGGGGACCCACGCCGAGGGGTGTGGCCACCCTATGGCTCCTCTCCTGGCCCCCTTCTGGCTCCCGGGGTCTTCCGGGGTGAAAACACCAATGGGCTCTTTTCTGGGCATTTTCCCGAAAGTTGATTTTTCTACACAAAAACAAGACACCAAAGTAATTCTGCTGAAAACAGCGTTATTATGTGTTAGTTGTATTCAAAACACACAAGTTTAGAGAAAAATAATAAGAAAAGTGTTCGGAAAAGGAGATACGTTTTCGACGTATCAACTCCCCCAAGCTTAGCTTACTGCTTGTCCTCAAGCAATTCAGTGACAACTGAGTGCGATAAAAGAATTTTACGAACACATTTCTTTCATATGATGTAAATATATTAACTATGTGATCAAATACTTAATTATGCTCATAATAAGATACATGCAAGATACTGTCACTTAATAGCTATGCAAACCATGAAGAGATAACAACATATTAATAATAAACAACATGAAGCATAACTATTTGCAAGATTCAAATAATCATAAAAAGGATCCAATAAATTGGTATCTCGCTTTCCCTTAAGTGTGGGGCAAAACATAAATGCCAGGGCACCTCTGAAGTTCAAGGGAAGACTAGAAGTAAAGATATCAAAGATACAAGTATCAAAGTTATATCACAATCAACCTACTTTGAGAAAAACACATCACACTAAGAATGACCATTGTGCTCTCAATAAATTGCTCAAAGAATATGGTGGAGACTCAACATAAAAGTAAAAGAAAGGCCCTTCGCAGAGGGAATCATGGATCACTCATGTGCTAGAGATTTTTATTTTATTAAACAGAGGTACTGAAAACATTTTGAGAGAGGTGTATGCTTAAGTCAACGAATGGTAAACAAACAATACAGTACGTCACAAGTCAACTGGATTCACAAGAGTGGCTCCCATGTGAAGGACGCATCTGGGTAGAAGGTCATCCCTCTTTCTCTTTTGTTTACACAATTATGCTTTGACCGATAAATCAGGGGCAAAAAGAATGAAGAGAATTTGTGTGTATTAATTTGGGGCTGGGCACCCCGTTGCCAGCTCTTCTATCATTTGGATAAGTGGATGAAGCCACTAGTCCAGGGTGTGAAATCCAATCAACAAGTGATATAAAGATTCTCTATTTACGTCCTCATGAGCTAAAACAGGGGCAAAAGACAGGAATAATTTTTAGCGGGTTTTAAAGGTAGCACATGAGCAATTTACTTGGAGTGGCGGTTAAATACCACATATAGGTAGGTATGGTGGACACATTTGGCAAACTTTGGTTTTTGGGAGTTGGATGCACAAGTAGAGCTCATACTCAGTACAGGTGAAGGGTAGCAAATAGACAGGGAACGACAATCAAGAGAGCAACAACTATCATTATCATGTTTGCGACAAAGTAAAATTAACCGAGGCATAAAATTGATACTAGAACTCCGAGGAAAAATAAATCATCAAGGATTATTGACTTTTTATTTTCTGTCTTAGCATGCGTGAGCATGTGCCAAGTAGATTCAAATGAAACAGTCAGAGGAGGCTACCACAATATCATACCCTTCTATGAATAGAACAATGCGAACAAATATTTATATGACAAGTCATTTACTATTAATAAATTGGAACAAAACATGAGAGAACATGAACTATTAAGCAGCCATTAAGTCACATATATCTTAGAAGAACAAACTAAGCATGCTCACATAGATGGATATATGTACAAAAATAAAAACAAATATACTTCATACCAGCCTCTCACCACAATTTGAATTATCCTACATCGTCATTATTGCTCTTCACTTGTAGATCCAATAATATATAATGAAAACCAAGCTCCAATAGAATCACAGACGACTGTTGAACTCTGCAACAAACTTCACAAAACCAAAGAAAAACAACAAATATTTTTGGGTTTTTCAATTAAAACACTAATATAAAAGAGAACAAGAAAACAAAGCAAAATATTTTTGGGTTTTTGAAATGAAACAAGAACAAAAGAAAACAAACAAACAAACCAAACAAAAAAGTTTTGGGTTTTTGAAAATTAAACTGCAACTAAAAGATAAAGCAAACCAAATAAAAAAACAAAAGAAGCAAACAAAGAGAAACAACGGAAATCTTTTTGGTCTTTTTGTGTTTTGGAAAGCGAAAACAAAAACTATAAAAACAAAAGAAGAGAAAGAAACAAGAACAAGCGAAAGAAGCAAAGAGAAACGAAAACAAACGAAAGAAATGATAAACATGGATATACAAAGAACCGACCGAACATGATATATAAATGAGTGTGATGTCGGTATACCTCCCCCCAAGCTTAGCCTTTTGGCCTAAGTGGAGATCAATCAAAGCGCTGGAAATATCCCCACTACGGTGGGTCATCCCTTGCGTGGTCGTACTCGGGTGCATAAGAGAAGGATGATGCAGCTGGCGCATAGTCATAACCGGGGTGCTGGTGTGGAATCCCCGTGGCATCGTAGGGCTGGACGAAATCACCATCGTCCTCCTCGTCGGCATCCTCCCCTTGCTGGGGGTGATGCTCGAGGTATGTGTCCAGCTCACTCTCAAAAAGATCCCATCCTTGCATGTTATTAAGATCATACAAAAGAGGCGCATGCAAAAGTACTTCCCTAACAGTTTTGACAACTCCACCCGGATCGTTTGGAGAAAGTTAATTCAAAATATAAATTATGTAAGTGAGCACGGGTAGAAAGAAACTTATGTTGAACCATGGAAACAAGATTAAGCCTCTCTATAGGAAACTGAAAGTCTAGAGGGTGTGGCTCCAAACCATGCAAAGCTAGCAAGCGCGAGGCAATAAGACCTCCACAAACTCCGCCCTTCTCACGGTTATGTGAGAGACGGTAAGAAATCAAAGCGCCAAAGTTATGAGACCTATCGTGTCTCAAAGCAGCAGTAATAAACGCCAAATCATAAATAGATAACTTGCTGGCAGTTTTCCTAGCTAATACACATTTAGAAATGAAGTAGGCAAAGTATCGAATGCTCGGGAGTTGAATTTCACGAATTTTACCACTCTCCCCTGTGAAGCTTCTGCCTTCACAAATCTCTCCATATAAATCCAATAGTGGTTTGGGCTTTCCACTTATTTTCTCACAAGACCCCCACTCAGGTACCTTAATAGCTACACAGAAAACACTAAAAGGCAGGCTCACAGATTTATTATAAATCTTATAGTGGACCATTGGGTTAGTTGGAGACCATTTAAAACAAAAATCCTGCACCACAGACATAGTTAGTTTCACATATTGGATGGGCTCATCCTCAATGAAACGCTCTAAACCTGCATTATGCACTAGAGTGTTAAAATCCTGCAGAATTACTAAAACTTGCATAAATTCCCGACACGGATAGATTGATGGGAACACCCTCTCTTCATGGTGCACGAGCATGACCTCATGCACCTCCAACTCATGCTGGTTTAGTTGATAGGCATTGTGATGCATCTCTGGAATTTTTCAACAATCATCACAAAAATTAATTTGAATCAACTATAAGGTGGAAACTACTATAGGGACTTATATGAGAGCTAAACATACATAAAAACTATATTATTTCTACTCTAATCAAGCATGCAAACTCACATAAGCTGTCACCTACTATGTAAAGATACTCAAGAAATACTTCACTAAACAAAATTCTACTTAGATCATCGGAGGAGTCACATACCGGAGATCAAACACACCAAAATCAGCACAAATGATGGGCTAAAGAAGGAGATCGAAAATCCAGAGGAAGAACACCAAGAACACGGGATCCAGAAAATGTTTTTAGTTTGGTAGGTGAGAAAGGGGACTTGGGAAGTGGAGAGAGTAAGTGGAGGGCCAGGGGGGTCCCACACCATGTGCTGGTGCCACTAGGGGGACTGGCCGCGCCACCCTGGGGTGTGCCTGCCTGGTGGGTCCCCCTGGGGTCTCCCAGGTGGCTTTCTGCCTGATTTGTGACGTAAAAATTTATTATAATTTTTCGAGAAACTTTATTATTGAGGTATTTCCAGAATTTTAATAATTAATAAAAACCGGGAAAACGAAAGTGAAAACGTGGAAAACAAAACCGAAACCATAACTACAGAGGTCCTAAGACACTTGAATGAAGGAATAACCAAAGAAAACAAAGGTGGTATTGGTGAAAACAAAAGTATGGGTGGTGAAAACATGCATAACTTTAGTAATCAGAGTGAAAACATCAGAAAAACATGCATAAGGATGGTGGAAAACATAATTGCACTCAAGTATTAATACAATAACAGAAGTAAACATGGTGAAAACAATAATGGGGAAGGTGAAAACATAGTGAAAACATTGTCCATTTCATTTAAAATCATTTTGTTAACAAGGGTGATCAAGTCTTGCTACCAAAATAATTTTATATGAAACAAAGCTTTGTTTCTCACTAAATACTCACGTTACCTCAACCTTGATAGGCATAGTCCCAATCATAATAATTTCATATTCTTTGGGTGGCTTTGGAATAGGACAATAAAATTCTCTAATCTTGATGGTCTCAACATTTTCAATGGAAGTTAGACCATATTTTCTATCAATCTTCTTGGGAAAATAAACAATGTGCTCTTTATCATTAACATTAGAAGTAACTTTTCCTTGAATGCAATCAATAACAGCCCCTGCAGTATTAAGAAAAGGTCTTCCAAGAATAATAGACATACTATCATCTTCAGGCATTTCCAACACAACAAAGTCAGTTAATATCAGACAAGTATTGGCAACTTGAACAGGAACATCCTCACATATACCCACAGGAATGGCAATAGACTTATCAGCCATTTTCAAAGATATATCAGTTGATATCAATTTTTCTAGGAGGAGTCTTTTATAGAGAGTAAAAGGCATGACACTAACTCCAGCTCCCAAATCACACAAAGCAGTTCTAACATAATTATTTTTAATAGAACAGGGAATAGTTGGTATACCAGGATCTCCAAGCTTCTCAGGAAGCTTGCCATTAAAAGAGTAATTAGCAAGCATAGTGGAAATTTCCTCATTAGGAATCTTCCTTTTGTTAGAGACAATATCTTTCATATATTTTGCATGAGGAGGCAATTTAATAGCATCAGTTAAACAAATTTGCAAGAACAAAGGTTTCATCCATTCACAAAACTTGTTATAGTGCTCTTCTTCCTTAGATTTGTGTTTCTTACCAGGAAAAGGCATTGGTTTTTGTACCCAAGGTTCTCTCTCATTACCATGTTTATTAGCAATGAAATCCTCCTTAGTATACTTTGCAGTTTTAGTTTGCTTTCAGGTTCAGATACAGGTTCTTCTTTATCAGAAGCATCATTCTTATCATTACCACTTTAAGTTTCAGCATTAGAGATAAATATACTATTAGGATCTTTAGCAGGTTTAGAGGATTCTACAACAGTTTTATGTTTCTTCTTCTTTTTCTTCTTAATCTGAATAATATTATCATTAATTTGCTGAGAATCTTGTTGAATTATTTTAGGATGTCCCTCGGGATATAAAGGATTTGTGTAGCAATACCACTTCTAGTTCTTATTTCATAAGCATGTTTTTCTTTAGAAGCATTAACTAGCAAATCTTTTTGCACTTTAGCAAGTTGATCTATTTGAGTTTGAACCATTTGAAAATGTTTAACAAGCATTGTAACATCATTAGAGGTTCTTTCTATAAGACCATGTAAATTATCAATAGCTCTAGAGTTTTCCATAAGGTGGTTCTGCACTCCCTTATTAAAATTATCTTGCTTGATAACATAATTATCAAATTCATCTAAACATTGACCAGGAGGTTTTTTATAGGGAATATATCTACTATCAAAATATTAGAGAGAGTGTACCTCAATAGTGGGTGAGTGAGGGATTGGCTTACATAATTCCTCTATAGGTGGAAGATTCTTCACATCTTCAGATTTAATACCCCTCTTTTTAAGAGATTTCTTGGCTTCTCTCATCACTTCATCATTTAATTCAATCATTCCCCTCTTCTTGGGTGTTGGTGTTGGTGTAGGTACTGGAGTGGGAGTCGGCTCAGGCTCAACCATAGTCCAATCATCATGATTTTGGCTTATTTTAGACAGTAATTCCTCAGCTTCTTCTTGAGTTCTTTGCCTGAAAACACAACCAGCACAACTATCCAGGTATGTCCTAGAATCAACAGTTAGTCCATTATAGAATATATCAAGAAGTTTATTATCTTCTAGCTTATGCCCAGGTGTAGCTCTGACTAAAGAACATAACCTTGTCCAAGATACATGCAATTTCTCTTCTTCCAATTGCTTAAAATTAAATATATTTTGTAAAGCAGCATGTTGAGCACTAGTAGGAAAATATTTCTGAAAGAAAGCATTAACCAAACCAATAGGACTATCAATAGATCCAGGAGACAAATTTTTAAACCAAGTTTTAGCTTCATCTTTTAAGGAGAAAGGGAATATTTTAGTAACAAAATAGATACGTTTCTTAATATCATCAGAGAACAAACTACTCAAAGAGGAGATCTCATTCATATGTTTCATAGCACTTTCATTTTCAATAACACAAAAAGGTTCTTTCTCAATAATAGATATATAAGATAATCAAGAGAGAAATCATAATCCTTGTCCCTAATATTAATGGGAGAAGTGGCAAACTTAGCATCAGGAGATAATTTATATTTAACAGCACAACTTTCAATAAGTCTCATCACAGCATCCTCATCCTTCATAGTATATATTGCATCAATAAGATCATCATTAAGATCAACATAGGCATCATCTAAATCATCACTAGGATTCTCTATAAGCTTAGGTGAAACAGCAGGAGTAACAGGATTTTTATCAGGAGTTTCAGTGTTTGCAATATTTTTAGCTTTAGCAATAGTAGCATCTAAGAAAGAACCGAGACAACCACTCTCATCAAGCACAGTAGAAGCATCATCAAAAGTATCAGAAGTATTTTCAGATTGAGCAGAAGTAGCATGTGGTGGTGTAAGAAGCTTACTCATAACAGATGGCGAATCAAGAGCAACAGAGGTGTTCAGAGTTGTACCTCTTCCTGTAGTGGATGGTAATATAGTAAAATTTCCATCATGAGTCTTACCCATGATCGATGAATGATGGCAGTAGATAATAATACTCTCCGGTGAGCTTGCAAATAAAGCAATGCTACCCGGCAACGGCGCCAGAAAATAGTCTTGATGACCCACAAGTATAGGGGATCGCAACAGTCTTCGAGGGAAGTAAAACCCAAATTTATTGATTCGACACAAGGGGAGCCAAAGAATATTTGTGAGCCTTAACAAGTGAGTTTTCAATTCACCTGCACCTGAAAGTACTTTTGTTCGCAGTGGTTTATCAGTAGTAATAGTTTTATAGTAGCAGCAGTAGTGAAATAATAGCAGTAGTGGAATGAAAACAGCAGCAACAGTGTTTGAAGTAAACAGCAGGATTAAATACTGTAGGAACGGGGATGGATGAACGGGCGTTGCACGGATAAGAAAGTTCAAATAATGATCATGTCACGGGCATTGCAGATAAATAATATAAAGCATCCAAGCACTAAGTAACCATAGGCATGTGTTCCATAAATAGTCGTAGGTGCTTGCAATGAGAACTTGCACAACATCTTTTGTCCTACCAGCCCGTTTTCAGCGGGGCTTCAAGTGAACTACTGGTAATTAAGGTGCTCCTTTTAATAAAGCACTGGAGCAAAGCATTAACAATCCGTGAACACATGTGATCCTCACATCGCAGCCATCCCCTCCGGTTGTCCCAATTTCTGTCACTTCGGTGCCTCGGGTTCCGGACAACGATATGTGTAAACAACTTGTAGGTATGATCAAGAAACATTAATTATCATCGTGATGCAATAAAATGTTCAGATCTGAGATCATGGCACTCGGGCCCAAAGTGGCAAGCATTAAGCATAACAAGTTGCAACAATGTCAATAGCACTAATAGAAGACACTAGGCGCTATGCCCTAACAATCACGGCATTATTACATGAACGATCTCATCCAATCCCAACCATCCCCTCCAGCCTACAGCGGGGAATTACTCACACATGGATGGGGAAACATGGATGGTCGATGGAGAGGCGTTGGTGATGACGATGGCGATGATCTCCTCCACTTCCCGTCCCGGCAGGGCGCCAGAACAGGAACTTCTAATCCCCGAATCGAGTTTCAGGACGGCGGCGGCGCTCCGTTGTGTTTCTGTGGAATATGATGACCCCCTCGGGTTTTAGGGTTGGAGGCTACTTGTAGTCGAAAGGGGAGTCCGAAGGGGGCTCTGGGGGGCCACACCCCTAGGTGGCGCGACCTAGGGGGACCCGCGCCAGGCGGGTGCGGCCACCCTTTGGCTCCTCTCCTAGCCCCCTTCTGGCTCCCGGGGTCTTCCAGGGTGAAAACACCAATGGGCTCTTTTCTGGGCATTTTCCCGAAAGCTGATTTTTCTGCACAAAAACAAGACACCAAAGTAATTCTGTTGAAAACAGCGTTAGTCCATGTTAGTTGTATTCAAAACACACAAGTTTAGAGAAAAACAATAAGAAAAGTGTTCGGAAAAGGAGATACGTTTTCGTCGTATCAACTACCACTCGAAGCAACATTTTTGGCTTGTGCGGGAATGCTATGAGTAGTGTTGTCCCTAATGGCAATACCACCCGGAGCAACGTTGTTGGCCTTCTTGTTGTTCTTCTTCTTGGCAACATAGCCAATACCTTTCTTGCCAACTTATGGCCTAGGAGCACTTACTTGTGGTCTAGAAGCAACCACTTGTGGGCTTGAGGCCACAACCTTCTCAACTTGAGGGCTCTTGCCCTTGAGCCTTGCTAGCTCATCCTTCACCCTAGCATTTTCCTCAATAATATTTGCATGATCACAAGAATATGTAGAGGTGCTAGGGGTGTTGAATTGATTAAGTTGAGTTTGAAGTTGTTCATGTAACTCTTTGAGGGTAGAGTGTTGACTCTCCAAGGACTTGTGAGCCTTGGTGAGCTTTTCAAACTCCTCGGTTAGTTTATCATGACCAACCCCAAAATCAACCTTATCCTTTTTAGCCTTTTTATACTTAGCAATAACATGGTCACGTTCTTTAGTGATATTAGCAACAAGTTCATTATGTGAATCTTCAATAGATTCAAGTTCCTCCTCAAGAGAAACTCGACTCTCATGCTATTCCTCAAGGGTCATAGAGAGATATGCCTTTTCATCCACATCTCTTCTTTCAATCTCACCTTTTTTTCTCAAGAGCTGCATGGGCCTCTCCCAACTGGCTCATGAGGACATCAAAGTACTTCTTGGTCTCACCTTGCATGTTAGACATAAAATGTTCCAAAGAGGCAATTTCATCTTCTACACTATGACTAACAACGTTATTCATGACATTAGTAGTCTTAGAGATGATAGAAGATGCTAGCTCCATGGCCTTAGCCATGAAGCACTTGGCATTAGTTTGAGGAAGATTTTCATTGGGGGATTCAAAGAGATATGAAGATGATGGAGTTGAAGCAATAGCTAGAGCGACCACTTCACTTGTGGTTTCTTCTTCTTCATCACTTCCGGAATCATATTCCTCTTGAGTCACTAGCACAAACTTGGTGGGGGACTTCTTGTTGAAAGGTTTTTTCTTGAAGTGAGGTTTCTTGTAAGAAACCTTGGACTTGTCCTTGCGAATGAGCCTGCCACCATGAAGTTCTATATTCTCATAGGGGGCACTTCGCAATGAAGTGATGCTTATCTTGACAATTGAAGCAAGACCTCACCCTTTGAGTCCCTTCTTTGCCAAAGCTAGACTTGGTATTCTCCTCTACATATGCCTTGTCCTTGGATGGATTCTTCCAAAACTTTTGCACGGAAAGAGCAATGACATCCTTGAGCACGGGGACATATTCTTGATCCTTCAAAGGAGCCAAGTCCTCAATGCAAGCTTCTTGAAAATCACTCTCCCTTGACACTACTAAAAGTACACAAAGGTCAACTAGAGGGGGGGTGAATAGGTGAGCTACAAATTTTAATCCTTTTTCAGTTTTAGATGGGCTTTAGGAAGTAAATAACTTGGTTATCTAGATGTGAAACTAGGTAGACACCCTAAGTGACAAATAACGATTATGCAACGGAAGTAAATGCAAAGCACAAGATAACCACAAGTGAAAACACATAGACAAGGATATGTTTTTCGTAGTTCCTTCTTAAAAGAAGTACGTCTACATTGGAGAGGTGGGGAGCCACCTAGGCGCTCCTCAATAGCACAGATGTGCACACCTTGTTCTCCTTGAGCTTCTCCGGTGAGGGAGATTCTCGTTTCCACTATGAGGTCGACTTGAAGGCGTTGACCAAACCTTTACAAGTGGTTGAGGCTACTCCACAAGTGAGATGGAGGCTCTCAACAATCCGAAGCTTCTTGCTACAAGGTGGAAGCTACAAGCACCAGGGTTTCTCTAGGATGACAAAGTAACCAAGAGATTACAAGATCCCAAGAGGTATGGTGTGGGAATACAATTTTTGGCTTGGTAGAAAGGTAGATCTAGACCTCCTCCATGAGATACTTGAAGGGCATCGAGTTTGGTTGGAGGAGGAGGGAGATCGGGGCGTTTTGAGCTCTTGAACAATGGAGGAGAGAGAGGAATGGACGAACTAGCTGTCTAGAGGAAGAAGACAACTATTTATAGAGTCCTCCAATTTCTGACCGTTGCAGAACGCCAGGGCCGGAATATTCCGGGGTTAGCACCGGAAATTTCCGGGGCAGTTAGGCCGGATATTTGAAATATCCGGGGGGCGGATTTTTGAATAATCCGGGGCCGGAATATTCCGGCCAATAATCCGCCCCCATCTCTACGCGCGGGCAGCAGCACCACGCTGGATTTTTGCTAAGGACTGAGGCCGGATATTTGAAATATCCGGGGGGGGGGGGGGGGGCGGAATTTTGAATACTCCGGGACCAAAAATTTCCGGCCAATATTCCGGCCCCATCTCTGCGCGCGGGCAACTGCGAAATCTCCAAAAACTGCTATGGACTGGAGGGCCGGAAATTTGCCCCGGAATATTCTGGGCAAATATCCGCCCCACCTTCTGTGCGCGGGCAGATGGAGTATGGCACTTAGCCATTTTGCTGGAGCCAGAGAGACCGTAATATTCTGTTGCTGGGGCCGGAAATTCTGGCCCTTATACCCCGGAATTTCCGGGGGCAGCCTGTGAATAACCCGGCTGCAGTTAGATCATCTCCAGAAAAATCCTCTGTAAGAATCCCTCAAGAATATCATCGTGAATTATATGCGGGGTGATCTGTTAGACACTTAAACCAACAGGTTAGAGATTATACCCGCGTTGTTATCATCACCAAAATCATCAGAGGATACATGAGCTTTCAATCTCCCCCTTTTTGGTGAGTGATGACAACACGGGTATTTGCAATTTGCATAGAGATAATCCAAGGCAATAATTAGGAACTAACACATCAAAGATAGTCATAACTTAGGAGACATGCCTCCTGATAATATAAGTTCACGAACGGAAATCCACGAATGAGAAAAACGAAATTGTTCGAAAAGCACGATAGAAAACCAACTAAAAACAGCCCACCCAAGAAAATCCCCGTGATCGCTAGATCTTCTCCCCCTTTGGCATCTACCAAAAAGAGAGAAGGAATTACTACGTCCCATGGAGCAAACTCTGGGCCTGAGTATCTTCTTCCTCCTCGCTAGCGGTAGCAATGTCCTGATCATCAGCAACATAGAGATCCCAGTCGATGTTGCGGTTGTTCCAGTTGCGGTGGGGAATCCTGTCAGGAAGAGGAGCGGGAACATTGGGGATGTTGAGAGCAGTCATGATGGTGTGTTGATTCTCCTGGATGTTGCGGAGCTCAGCATAGGCATTGTAGTTCTCCTTGTGGATGCACACATTCATGCACATCACCTTCTCAATAGCACGTGCGAGCCAGGAGCGCTTCTTGGTGCCTGGAGGAGGTGGACGCATGCGAGGATCACGGTGTCCCTGACCAGTGGCACCAACGTCATGAGCATCCTGCTGAGTGTGGGCGGCCTTCTTGTACAGCTTGACATCCTTGTGCTCATCACAATCCAACTCCAGATCATCATGGAGTTCAGAAGGGTAGCGAGACTTGATGAGCTTCATGATGTATGGAGCATACGGGGGCACCTTGCGGTTGAAGAGAGCAAAGTGGATCCCGTTGAAGATGAAATCCATCACATCAATCTTGTGATGCTCAGTATCAGTCATGTTTCCCTCAGTGAAGGTCATGTAGGCGTGGTACATGAGGTTCACCAAGCCACCACGGATCTCATCATTATTACCACCACTCGGGGCAATAGTATCTCTGAACATGCGCTCTGAACATGCGCAACAGGATGTCATAAATAGGAAAGAGACCCTTTGAAGAGCCTAGAATACCACGAGGACCATACAACTCAGCAAGCCTGTTCTTCTCATACTCCATCCCGTGAATGTGCATGCGAGTACCCTGAGGGACATTGAGACCGGAAAAGGGGTATCCAAGCTCATCTGCAAAGTCATGGAATGTGGCGGTGAGCAGGTGAGGGCCAGACATCCAGGACATCCCAATCTCCTCAGAATCATCTATGACAAGAGTGGAGTAGAACTGCTGAATATAGGTGGTGTTGAAGGAGCACCGGGTCTCCATGAGGGGACGCAGACCCAGAAGTTCAGCGAGCTGCACAGAGTTTTTGAAGTATGCGGGATTGGCAGCCATGTGTGCAAAGTTGATATACTTCATTGGCAAACTGACTTACTCATCACAGTGTACACTTTCTTGAAAGGAGTTTCCTGCTCAACGTGCCAGAAGCAAGAGTCGATAGTTGGGTTATTGAGGACCCTCAGTGTACCAGGCCTTAGCGCGCCACGCCTTGAACTCAGAGATGGACATGGTGGCCAAGTTAAGAGCATCATTTCCCTATTGCTTGTTGGCCCCGTGAGCTGCCCGGATGGCATCACGGTCACGCGCATACTCCTGCTCTGCATCCCTCTCACGACAGTGAGTCTTCGCCTCATCCACGAAAGTACCTTCATCATCTTCCCTCAAGTGACGCCACCTCTTGCGAGAGCTAGTCACCTTAGGAGGCCTAGATCTTGAACCATCTGTGAGAAAAGCAAGAGAAAGCGCAAAGAAAAACAAAAAACGATCAAAACGGGGTCTCACATCTTTTAGAGGTGGAATAACGGATCTCAGTTAGAGATTCAGGGCAGGCCAAATATTCCGGTCTGGGGCGGAAATTCCGGTCTCAGACGAAACTTCCGGGGGGTGGAAATTCCGGTCTGGGGCGGAAATTTCCGGCCCTCGAAATTTCGCACCAGATCTAAGAATATGGCCTGCCACTCTAAAACATTGAGGAAGTGCAATGGGGGGAACACTAGGGGATATGAGATACTAGTGTATGGTCGTTCCTCCCCAAAACACAAGAAAGATGATCGCAAACGAGATCTAATCGTCCGGTAACCCTAGATTGCGGATACAATGGAACACATACCAGGATCCATGGGAGAGGAATGGATGTGCGGTCTCTTGATCCGCAAAAAGCAACCGGAAGACGAAGAAGGGAGGCGAGAGGGCCTCCCGGACGGCTTCGAGACGGCGGCAGCGGTTGGGGGCGGAGTGGAGGCGAGGGGAGGAGAAAGAACCAGGAACTGCCCCTCCCGTCGCCTATTTATAGCCCCCAGCCGCATGGACCGGAATATTCCGGCATTAAGGGCGGAAATTTCCGGGGGGCGGAGATTTCAGGCCGGAAATTCCTCCACAAATATCCGGTGTGCCTTCTGCGAGAGGGCACACTGGATGTTTGGGTTGAATTTCTGGACAATCTTGAGCCCCGGAAATTTCCGGGGCATAAGACACAGAATATTCCGGCCCCCGGATATTTGCACCGGAATTTTCCGCCAAAATTTTCGGGGTGCCTTCTGTGAGCAGGCAAGTGGGAAATGGGAGAAAGTTTCTGATGCAGATATCAGGGGCCGGAAATTTCCGGGCCTTAGGCCGGAATTTCCGGGGTTCCCGTGCACACCGAGTTTTGAGGAAAATAATAAAAGAAGTGAGCCTCCAAAAAAAACAAGACAAACAAAAATAAGAGCGATGAACTCACAAACACAAACAAATTCCAAACAACTAACAAAGACACTTAGAGAGATGTTGGTGGCCGGATCCACCGTGTTTGAGTGTATACCAAGAAGCCGCGAAGATATATCTTGGGCCCAAAAGTATGACTCACGATAAAGCACAATAAGTCACTTAATAACTAGATATGCATGATGTTTTGATTGTTTTGCGCATGATAGGCGGAGTGTTGGTTCATCAATTGAAATACGCTCCCCCTATGTCCATGCCTACATCTAAACCTAGATAGCACATGTAGTGAAGGTAACTATGCAAGGGTTCAAGAGAAGTTGGACGCATCGATAACATTTAGTTCATTCCTCAAACCACGAAATCTTGGTTCATCAAGGGCCTTCGTGAAGATGTACGCGAGTTGAACCTTGGTCGGCACATAGGAAAGATCAATATCACCCTTCTCAACATGATCCCGAATGAAGTGATGCCGTATCTCAATGTGCTTCGTCTTGGAGTGAAGAACGGGATTGTAGGCGATCTAGATGGCACTCTCAGTGTCGCACAAGAGGGGGACCTTGTCGAAGTCGATAACATAATATCACAATGTTTGCCGCATGCATAGCAATTGAGCACAAAAACTTGCCACGGAGATGTATTCGGCCTCGGTGGTAGAGAGGACGATGCAGTTTTGCTTCTTGGAAGACCAACATACCAATGAGCGACCAAGAAATTGACAACCCCCGGATGTAGATTTCCTATCTGTCTTCTCGCCCGCATAATCCGCATCCGAATACCCAATGAGCTGAAAGCTTGAACCCTTGGGATACCAAAGACCGAAGTTTGGGGTATGAACTAAATATCGAAAGATGCGCTTAACCGCTTCAAAATGACTTTGTCTCGGAGAGGCTTGAAACCTTGCACATTAACCTACGCTATACATGATATCGGGTCTAGATGCACAAAGGTAGAGCAAAGAGCAAATCATGGAGCGGTATACCTTTTGATCTACCTCTTTACCATTCGGGTCGGGTTTCAAGTCAATAGTCACAGACATGGGAGTCTTCATAGGCTTGGCATCATGCATGTTGAAACGCTTCAGCATATCTTGAGTATACTTGGCTTGCTTGATGAATGTGCCTTCGGGGTGTTGCTTGATCTCAAATCCAAGGAAATACTCCAACTCGCCCATCATAGACATTTCGAATTTATCCGTCATAAGCTTGCAAAATCATTGAATTCTACGTTAGTGGAACCAAAAATGATATCATCCACATAGAGTTGGCATATGAACAAGTCACCCCCAACCTTTTTGGTGAAAAGGGTGGGATCGATTAAGCCAACATTGAACCCACGATCCACTAAAAACTCTTTAAGGTGCTCGTACCACGCACATGGAGCTTTTTTAAGTCCATAGAGCGCCTTATCGAGTTTGTAGACATAATCAGGGTGGTTGGGATCCTCGAAACCCGGGGGTTGCTTGACATAGACCTACTCATGGATGGGACCATTTAAAAATGCACTTTTAACATCCATTTGTTGTAGTTTAAAGTTATGATGAGAAGCATATGCAAGCAAGATACGAATTGATTCAAGACGATCTATGGGAGCGAAAGTTTCACCGAAATCAACGCCTTCGACTTGAGAAAACCCTTGAGCTACCAATCTTGCCTTGTTGCGAATGACGCTGCCATCCTTGTCTTGCTTGTTCTTGAAGATCCACTTGGTGCCGATGACGTTCTTACAATCTTTGGGTCTTGGCACCAACTTCCACACCTTATTGCGCTCGAAGTTGTTGAGTTCATCGTGCATAGATTCAAGCCAATCTTGATCTTCAAGAGCTTCATAGACCTTCTTGGGCTCAATGTGAGAGACGAAAGCATGAGCCTTGCTAAAATCAGCCAATTGTCTCCTTGTGACGACCCTTCCACGAACTTGTCCAAGTATCATGTCCTCCGTGTGACCGACACGAGCAAGATTATCTAGCTTCTCTTTGCCCTACGAGCTAGCATATCCTCCAAAGTTTCCTTGGATATGGCTTGATCATAACCTTCATCATCGGAGCCTTGTCCCCCTAGCCCTTGATCTTGTTCATCAAGGGGAGGTGGATCTCTTATATGTCGAGTTCTATCATAAACATGAGCATCTTGTCCTTGTCCTTCATTGTGAGCTTGGCCTTGAGTGTTAGCTTGGCCTTGAGTGTTAGCTTGGCCTTGATTGATGGAATGATCTTGATCATTACCTTGGCCTTGATTTGAAGCATGAGGGCTTGGTGCATCTTGTTGGGTAGCTTGAGTATCAATGGGTGTAGTCAATGGCTCCACTTGAGTGGAGCATAGTCCTTCTCCCTCCGTCATCCGGTAACCCTCAATGGGGATTATTTCACCAATCCCCATTCTTCTTATGACGATGGGAGGAATTGCATATCCTACAATGCCATGATCTATACGCCCCCCTTGGGACCCATTATCCTCATCAAACACCACGTCTATAGCTTCTTCAACTTGTCTGGTGGACTTGTTGTAGACTCTATAGGCGTGAGCGTTTGTGGCATAACCAACAAAGATGCCCTCATAAGATTTAGTCTCGAATTTCGACAAGCGTTTACCTCTCTTACGAATGAAGCACTTGCACCCAAAGACCTTGAAGTATGAAACATCCAGCTTTATGCCCGTGAGGATCTCATAAGGGTCTTGTTCAAGATCTTGCAGAGATACAATCGGTTGCTAGCGTGACAAGCGATGGAGACGGCCTCGGCCCAAAAGTTATAAGGAGAAGAGAAATCCGCAATCATGGTCCGTGCCGCATCCATTAGTGTCTGATTCTTTCTCTCCACCACACCATTTTGTTGAGGGATGTAGGGAGTGGAATATTGATGAGCAATTCCTTCCTCGCTAAGAAATCCCTACATGTTGTAGTTCTTGAACTCGGAGCCATGGTCACTTCGGATAGCCATGATGCTTGTATTATGTTGGCGCTCCACCAAAGTGATGAACTCGATGACCCGCTTTTGAGTCTCACTCTTCCTCTTGAAGAAGTACACCCAACAATATCTCGAGTAGTCATCCACAATCACCAAGAAATACTTCTTGCCTCCAAGAATATCATATGATAGAGGACCAAATAGGTCCAAGTGAATGAGCTCGAGGATTCTTGAGGTGGTGCTGTTGGTCTTGGTGGGGTGAGCTTCTCCATGTTTCTTTCCAAGAATGCAAGAGCTACACACACGATCTTTGGAAAACTTAGCATTCATTAGTCCTAGAACATGATTGCCACTTTGGAGGTCATGCAACGTCCTCATATTGGTGTGGGCTAACCGGCGATGCCATAGCCAACCCACATCAACTTTAGCCATTAGGCATGTTGCGACACACGTGTCTCCTTTAGAGAAGTCCACTACATACATGCCGTTCTCGACATGCCCAACAAAGGCTACTTTAAGAGTCGTCTCCCAAGTGACAATCACATTCTCTTTATTAAAGAACGAGGTAAAACCACTTTTAGCAAGTTTAAGAACCGAGATGAGATTATAGCCAAGGGACTCGACAAGGACAACATTCTCAATTGACAAGTCGTTTGAGATGGCCACCTTGCCTCGTCCCAATACCTTTAGTTCGGAGTTATCACCAATAGTAACGCAATTGAGATGAGGTAATGGAGGTTGAAGATCACTCATTGCATCATTGCTTCCGGTCATATGTTGGGATGCACCACTATCCACCGTCCATTTGCTCGAACCGGAAGCACTTCCCTACAATAGATTAGTGTCTTGATTTAGGTACCCATTGTTGAATGGGTCCTCTTTTGTTAGCAACAAGGGTCTTTGAAACCCAAATACTCCAATGATAATCATCATCATAAGAAGTACCAACATATTTATCATACACATGATCATCTCTAGATTTCATAAGAACATACGATGGGTTGTATTTTCCGACAAAGTCATTATGAGTGGTGCTCCCCCTAGAGGTGTCACCGCCCACAATGGTGTTGGTCTCCTTTTTTTTGGTCATCTCTCTTTCTTTCACAAATCTTACTTCTTGTGAGGAAGAGGTGACTTTCTTCTTGTTCTTCTTCTTGTACTTCTTCTTTGACTTGGCTACATAGCCAAGTCCCTCCTTTCCATTCTTGACTTGTTGAGGAGCCACCTCATTGAGATTCTTCTCACTTCCTACAAGATTAGTTGCACTACAAGAGTTGCTAGGCAATGTATTCATGCAAGTATATGAGGATGACATAACTTGCTTGTTTGATTGTTGAGCTAGGAGATTGTCACAAGACTTGGTTAGCTTGTCATGAATTTCTTTAAGAGACATGAGCTCCTCTTTTTAGTTTTTCATGACTACTAACTAGTTCCTCGTGAGCAATTCCTAGCTTCAACTCTTCATGTTCAAGTGTTTTAATGATAGCAAGAGATTGTTCATTATCCTTCCTAATCTTAGAGACACTCATGGCAAAGTTTTATTCAAGACTAGATAATTTCTCCTCAAGAGAGGCACGAATGGAACGCTCATTCTCAAGAGCCTTTTCAAGATCTTTTTCATTGCAAGTGTGACCTCCATGGCTTTCTAAGGTCATGATAATTTCATCATTTTCATCTACAATAGAGTGAGCCTCATCAAGTTGTCCCAAGAGGGCATTCACTTTCTCCTTAGTCTCACCTTTGAGGCTAGCTAGCCAAATGCCTAACTTTGTTGCCTCACCATCCTCCTCACAAACATTTTCAACACAATCCAATAAAGAAGGAGGGTAGTGGCAATGGTCTTGAAGTTAGGAGAGCATACCGAGGTGGCTTTTGCCATAAGACATGTAGGTCGGGTAGCCACAATTTCATTGGGGGATTCAAATAGAGAGATTGATGGAGATGACGCGGTAGCTATGGCGACGTGAGCAACTCATACCACTTCATTTTCTCCTTCAACTCCGGAGATATAGGTTTCAAGAACCGCCCCTTCTTGCACATAAAGAGACCTTGACACTCTTCTAGCGAAGTTCTTGTTTTGTGGAGCCTTGGCCTTGTTTTTGTGGACAAGCTTGCCTTCATTTGCTTCTCTTGGATCAAAAGGGAACTCCTTCACGAAATGGTTTGCACTACCACAGTTGTAGCATGTCCTTGGTCGCTCCCTCTTCTTCTTGTAGTTCTTGTTTCGTGGAGGTCTTGGAGAGCCGGCCTTGTGAGCTTCACATCTCTTTCAATATCCATGCATAGCGAGAGCGATGCACTTGCGAGCTCCGGTGTAGGTGTCCTCATAGTATTCCTCATCATCATCCTCTTCTTCACTTTCATCAACTCGAGCCATTGCCTTTGACTTCAAAACGAGGTTGGGTGACTTTCCCATTCCTCTAGAGCAAGCTAGAGCATCATCCGCACTCTTGTGTGATAGAGAGATGGCGATAAACTCACTAAGCACACCAATGGAGTTGAGAGTATTGTAGTCCGCTCTTGTTCGGATGCTAGTGGAGAGATTCTTCTCAAAGGGTGTAATGGCTTTGACAAATTTCCTCTTTATCCACTCATCGGAGATCTCTTCCTTTCCAAAGTCTCTCAATTGATTGGCAAGAGTGACAACTCTTCTATATAGCTCTTCGGGAGTCCCATCCTCTTGCATAACGAAGTTCTCAGAGTTGTCAATGGCCACATCATACTTGGAAGATTGTATGCTAGCATTTCCTTGAAAAAAGGTGTCAAGCTTGTCCCAAGCTTCCTTAGCGGTCTTGCAACCACGAATGTGAGTGAGATGCTCCCTTGGGAGAGCCTTCTGGATGATAACAAGTGCAGTCTTGTTGAGTTGAGATTCCACATCCTCCCTTGGAGTCAAGTTGCTTGGGTCATGAGGATGAAACCCATGAATCACACTCCTCCACAATGCAGTGCACGAACCGGAAATATGAGATTCCATTTCAAACTTCCAAGAAGAGAATTCATTAGTCTTAAGCATGCGAGGAAGTCCAACATTAAGAATGTGTGGCATGGAAACAATTGGGTGGATGGAGTCATAATTTTGAGGAGGTGGAACTTTTGAGTTGGACCCCGCACCATTAGTCGTTTGAGACTTGGAGCCTCCGGAACTCTCCTTTGCCTTGGCT
Source organism: Alopecurus myosuroides (assembly GCA_028641055.1). Classification (NCBI taxonomy): domain Eukaryota; kingdom Viridiplantae; phylum Streptophyta; class Magnoliopsida; order Poales; family Poaceae; genus Alopecurus; species Alopecurus myosuroides. Next base: position 166,977,272 of record CM054061.1, read on the forward strand.
TTAGCCTTTTGTGCGGCTTTAGCCTTAGATTTGGCAATGTTCTCTTCGATTTCGGAATCGTCCGGAATCGTTTCCTGTTCCGAACTATCCTCATCGGAGATGTGGGGAGAGTTCGAAGGCCCCTTAGGTTTACCCATCATGTTCTCCAACATCTTCTTGATAGAGTAAACCTCCGAGCCTACACTAGAGCTAACCTTGGACAATTGGGTTTGGATGGTACAAACTGTTGTCTCTAGGTTAGCTATAGTGTCGGCCATTTTGGAGAGCTCCTCCTTAGAAGATTCGGGATCATCTCTGTTGACCATGATACTCTTAGGCGGTTAAGCCCGATAAAAGAGCCGAGGCTCTGATACCAATTGAAAGTACACAAAGGTCAACTAGAGAGGGGGGGGGTGAATAGGTGACCTACAAATTTTAATCCTTTTTCGGTTTTAGATGGGCTTTAGGAAGTAAATAACTTGGTTATCTAGATGTGCAACTAGGTAGACACCCTAAGTGACAAAAAAAGAGTATGCAACAGAAGTAAATGCAAGGCACAAGATAACCACAAGTGAAAACACGGAGACATGGATATGTTTCCCGTAGTTCCTTCTTGAAAGAAGTACGTCAACCTTGGAGAGGTGGGGAGCCACCTAGGCGCTCCTCAATAGCACGAATGTGCACACCTTGTTCTCCTTGAGCTTCTCCGGTGAGGGAGATTCTCGTTTCCACTATGAGGTCGACTTGAAGGCGTTGACCAAACCTTTACAAGTGGTTGAGGCTACTCCACAAGTGATATGGAGGCTCTCAACAATCCGAAGCTTCTTGCTACAAGGTGGAAGCTACAAGCACTAGGGTTTCTCTAGGATGACAAAGCAACCAAGAGATTACAAGATCCCAAGAGGTATGGTGTGGGAATACAATTTTTGGCTTGGTAGAAAGGTAGATCTAGGCCTCCTCCATGAGATCCTTGAAGGGCATCGAGTTTGGTTGGAGGAGGAGGGAGATCGGGGCGTTTTGAGCTCTTGAACAATGGAGGAGAGAGAGGAATGGACGAACTAGCTGTCTAGAGGAAGAAGACAACTATTTATAGCGTCCTCCAATTTTTGACCGTTGCAGAACGCCAGGGCCGGAATATTCCGGGGTTAGCACCGGAAATTTCCGGGGCAGTTAGGACGGATATTTGAAATATCCGGGGGGCGGATTTTTGAATAATCCGGGGCCGGAATATTCCAGCCAATAATCTGCCCCCATCTCTGCGCGCGGGCAGCAGCACCACGCTGGATTTCTGCTAAGGACCGAGGCCGGATATTTGAAATATCCGGGGGGAGGAATTTTGAATACTCCGGGGCTGGAAATTTCCTGCCAATATTCCGCCCCCATCTCTGCGCATGGGCAACTGCGAAATCTCCAAAAACTGCTAAGGACCGGAGGGCTGGAAATTTGCCCCGGAATATTCCGGGCAAATATCCGCCCCACCTTCTGTGCGCGGGGAAATGGAGTATGGCACTTAGCCATTTTGCTGGAGCCAGAGAGGCCGGAATATTCCGGTGCTGGGGCCGGAAATTCCGGCCCTTATACCCCGGAATTTCTGGGGGCAGCCCCTGAATAATCCGGCTGCAGTTAGATCATCTCCAGAAAAATCCTGTGTAAGAATCCCTCAAGAATATCATCGTGAATTATATGCGGGGTGATCTTTAGACACTTAAACCAATAGGTTAGAGATTATACCCGCGTTGTTATCATCACCAAAATCATCAGAGGAGACATGAGCTTTCAACTACCTTGGCCTTCAAACCAACCGATGCTCCTTTGTGCATTCCTAGGGCTCTAGCACGGTTGTCAAGAGCATTTTTGGTTTGCACTTGATAGGAGCACACTTCTTGCATCACTTGGGTTGAGTTCAAGGATGCAAAGCCATGTCTTCCTTGAATGCTCTTCAAGTCCGTGGGCTCAAAGGGCATGAGAGCAATCATGTACTTCCTATTGATCCATGCATCATCAATATACTTGGCACCAACATTGTTGAATGCGGTGGCAAGAGTCTTGAGCCTCCTGTACATGTCTTCATGGTTCTCACCATCATGCATATAGAATCCTTCGATCTCATTGCTCAAGGAATCATACCTATTCCTTTGCATACTCTGATTTCCCACAAACATGACGACAAGATCGGCCCATGTTTCCTTGGCGGTGGAATATTGTTGAAGATGAGGCATGTGGTTAGGACCCACGACTTGTTGAATGATGGACAAAGTGGTGTAGTTGATTTGAAAATCTACGGCTTCTCTTCTTGTCAAGTTCTTGGGGTCATGTGGCTTGTATCCATCTCGAGTGACCCTCCAAAGTTCAATACAAGAAGAGTTCAAGTGAGTTTCCATGTAATATTTCCACTCACCAAAAGAATGTGCATCAATTTTAGGAGGTTCTCCTCTAGGAATTATATGAGGATGTGGTACGGGAGGATCGGGAGAATAGTGTCCTTCGATGGCGTGGAATTCTCCTTTTACTTCCGTACCCTTATCCGTGGAGTTCTTAGCGGAAGCATCTTTAAGTGTTTCACCATTTTGCTCATTCTTGGCACCCTCCAGAGGTTCAACCTTAGGAGATGAAGTGGAGGTCTCCGGTTCCTTGGGTTTCATGAGTTGCAACAAGAGTGTTCGAAACTCATCAATTTTGCCCTCCATGGATGAGGTCAAGGAATTTTTTAACTCCTTGAGATCATCCATAGTGACTTGCACCATGGAACCGGTGACATCCGGATTATCGGCCGTATTAAACTCTTAGGCGGTTAAACCCGATAAAAGAGTCGAGGCTCTGATACCAATTGAACGGATAGTAAGGGCACCTAGAGGGGGGTGAATAGGTGATACAAACAATTTTATTTTTTCTTCAAGATTGGGCTTGACACAAAGGTAAATTCTCTAGATAATGCAACTACGGTGAATTTACCTATATGACAAGAACAACAACAAACACAACACAAGTAAAGGGGAGGGGAACGAGGTAACCGATATGAAGCACGCGGAGAGATGATGTAATCCCGAGTTCCTCCTTGTTAATGGAGTACGTCTCGTTGGAGGGGTGTGAGTTTCGCCATGAAGGCCTACTCAACGCCACAAAGGATTCACCCTATTCTCCGATGAACCCCTCCACAAAGGCCTAGTCCATCTTCCACTATTGATCCCCTTTGAGGCGGGAATCGAATCCTTTACAAAGAAGCTTGGGGCACACACCCACAACCAAATTGGGGGCTCCCAACACCAAGAATCACCAAGTGTAGCAAGAGGTCTAGGTTCTCCACAAATGGAAACCCTAGACTCAAATCCCTCAAGTGAATGCGAGGGAAATGAAGAACGGCTCGGTGAAGACGTAGATCGGGGCCTTCTCCTTGAATCCTCCGAAGATCAACAAGTTTGGTGGAAAGTATTGGAAGTAATTGAGGATTTGGTGAGCTCAGTAAATGGTATTCAATGCAATGGACGAACTAGAGCTCAAGGAGGAAGAGGAGGGGTATTTATACCCCCTCCCCAAATAGAGCCGTTTGAGCAGGAAAATGGAACCGGAATATCCGGTTCAAACTTGAACCGGAATATCCGGTTGGCTTCAATTCTTCAGATCTGGATTTCGACTTCGTTGAGTTCTACCGGAATATCCGATTGGAGCTAATAATCCGGCTCGCTTCTGTCCCAAACAGGCTCCTGAACCGGAAATTCCGGTTGATATGAAATAATCCGGTTGCAAAATTTCCGGTTGACTTCTGCGTGTCCAACTTCCAGTCCTTAGCTATTTTGAGCCCAAACTTCCACAACAGGATTATCCGGTTGTTCCAGAATAATCCAGTTGGAAATTTCCGGCTCATCTCTGTCTCAAACTGGGCTGGGATCTTCCTAACCGGAAATTCCGGTTGCCCTGGAATACTCCGAATATCCGGTTCCTCTCTGTCCCAAACCTCAATGATCTAACTTCACCGATCTGTTGGTGATCGATGTGGATGTCGAAAATAACACCTGCACACTCAACACCTCGATAAATAATATACTTAGTATTGTTAACTAACACACAAAACCAATGGGAAAACGAAATGCACTTTCACATGTTTGTCATGTTTTCTTCGAGAGCGATCTGGGGGAACCACAGCTTCGAGATGCACATGTGAATTTTTAAACAGAAGGTCATACGCCCGACTTCAAATTAATGGAAGTCATAAACAGCTTGAAGGGTACAAAAAAGTGTTAAATAGCCGATTACAAAGAAAGGAAAACTACAAGCACATGTGTATTCACAATTCAAAGTGCTTTTCTATTGGAAATATCAATTGAAAGTGCAAAAAATCACCACACTTTTAGAAGTATCATCAGCGTATTGGAGAATCGATATCCCACCATCAAGGAGTGTGTAACCAGGCGCCCAACTTGGTAGTCCTCCTTTGCTTTGTCAATGAGAATTGCCAACATATCGGCAACCAAACTAAAAAAAAAGGATAGGAGATAAGTGATCACCCTGTAGTAGGCCTTTTAGGGTTTGAAAATAATGACCAATATCATCATTAACCCTGATCTGATTACCCGATTGATTGTTTACCCTTTTCACTGAAGAATAGAGAGCTGACTTAGCTGCCCCATTTGCTTTCACATATTGACTAGACATGTCAAACTAGTAGTCCTCTTTCTTTGTGCGTAGACGACATAGTTCTTATTTATGTAGAGCACAGTCGGGAAGAGGAATTGAAAGGAAGACACAATATCCTTATTTTTTCCAAAGATCTAGTGCAAAATGATAAATATGTAAAATCCGAACAAGGAATTGCGGAGATTCGTACCGGAATGTCCACTTTACATTCTAAAGAAAGGGTAGAAAAGCATATTTTCCCCCCGAATATACTGACCCTTTGTGTAAAGGGATTAACTCTGGATATACTATTGCCTATCCAACTATTCATGTTCGTATATATCATTGTGTAAATTTTCCAGTTAATTTTTTTTCTTAATAAGCATATTTGGCATGTCTTCTTCAAGAGCGATCTGGGTGCACCACAGCTGCTAGATGCACATGTTTATTTTTAAACAGAAGGCCATACGCCTGACATTAAATTAATAAAGCCGTAAACGACTTGAAGGATACAAAAGGTGTTGAATAATCGATTACAAAGAAAGGAAAGCTACAAGCACAAGTGTATTCACAATTCAAAGTGCTTTTGTATTTTAAATCACAATTAAGAGTGTTAAAAATCAACACACGGTCAGAAGTATATTCAAGGGCAACAGAAGTAATACACGACTACCCACAAAACAAAAAAGGTCATACACGACAAATAATGTGAACTCGTTAGTCTGAACGTACACGACTGATGGAGTTCTATAACTCCATCCTGTTTGAAGGCAATGCAGAGGATAAGTTTCAGAAAGATAGAATTTGGTTGTGTGAAGAGTCTAAAGTAATTTTCAGAAGCCTACCTATCTTTCCAGATTTGCCTGATGTCTAGGCAATCTGGCCGACAGTGACTTCTATCCACCATGTTGTTTAGCCAAATAGATTACTGTTTGTTCTGAACATAGTCCTCCATTAATTAATTGGATACTCTACGATCGCAACGTCCAAACGTAAGCAAATGCAACTACCCACATATTGGATCATCCTCGATAACATCTTGTTTATTTTACAGGATCTGCAGAAGCAGCAGAACGTACCCGCTGCTTGTTTTACTGTTTTATTTAGCTAAGAGTCTAAGACGATGCATCGCTAGGATAGGACCTCCTTCATGTTGTATCTGATTCAGATGTAGCACCGCAATTAAAACAGTGGGCACACCTGTAGATCGCATTCAAATAAGAAAAGAGGACCCATAAGGCTGGTCCTGTAAGAGTTCAGTGACAGTAGAAAGCACCCATCCGATGAAAACGACGTTACATGTAGGAGTATGCATGCTTCATGCGAAGTGCTGGATCCATGGACCAGCCCAGGCATGATGGTACGTACACGTACCCGATGTAGGTGCTTATGCATGTTTCTGCTGATTGAATTTATTTGTTTCGCTCTTGAGAAAACTTAATGGCATGTTGGTCGAGGGGACATGTATCAAAATGGCATATTCTTACTCGGCGATCTTAGACGGCAGAAATGAGCAGCTAGACTGAGATCCCAGCACCGGCTTGCAGCAAGTTCGTTTTCATGATCAGTTTCCCACCAGGTCGTAGGAACAGACCGATTATCCAAAAGGACGATTGACACTGATTAGATCGAACGGCACTGAGAAGAAATGTCCTGTTTAAAGAAACTTTACAGCCGCTAGACAAACTTTCAGATTTTCTCGAAACACATCGTTTCCGATCGATGCCATTTGTTCCCACGATGAATTCCTGGCAAGGCTTTTTACTGGTGGTGGTCAATCAGGATGGTTCATCCATCCGTGACGAACCGTGTAGCTGGTCGGAGTTAGGACGAGATGGATCATATATGTCCGGCGCCTTCGGCATAATTCCATGCTATAATTGGTGGTGGCAGGAATAAACCAGTCGTGAGGTCATCTCCAGCGGGGCTGCTCAAATGCGGACCAGTTTGGTCCGCATTTTGTCTGTTTGAGCAGCCGTCCGCTGTCCTCGGACACGGCCCGGACCAGGTGCCCCCAGTGGGGCTGCTCATACCAAAAGAGGACATTCGATAGATTTAGTAGGGCCCACAGGGGCCCATAGATTTACAACCTAAAAATAAATAAAAAACATAAAATAAACGTCTAGCTAGGGCTAGACGGCCACTGGCCAGTGGCATGGCGGCGCCGGAGTTGGCCCCGGAGCTCCTAGTCATCCAGGATGACGTAGTCGGGAGTCTCGGGGGCGAGGTGGGGTGGCAGCGGGGCGGCCCTGGCCGCCTGCGGCGTGGGCGGCTGGGTCCGCGGTGGCGGCGTGGCAGGCCGGGGCGGCGGCACGAGGTGCTCTGGTGGTGGCGCCTCCCACCCCCAGCGCATGCCCACAAGGGGCTCGAACCAGGCCGGCACCGGGGCGTTCTCATCGCGCCCGTCGTCGTCTACCTCCTCGTCGTAGGGGTAGTCGTCGACGCGTTGCGCGTGGATGGCCGCCACGGCCTCGTCCACAGCCCGCGCGCCGGCTGCGCGGGCCTCTGCCGCCTCCGCCGCCTGCTGCGCGGCCACCGCCGCGAGGGCGTCCTCCAGCGCGCGGGCCTCCGCCTCGGCCGCCGCTTCCGCCTCCCTCCTGGAGGCCTCGATGGCCATGGCCAGCTGGAGCTCCTCGTTGGGCTCGGGCTCGGCCATGTCGACGTCCTGGTCGTCCTCCTCCTCGAACCATTGAGGAGGTTCCTCCTCTGGTTCGTCCTTGACGACCGGGGCGCGGCCGCCAATGCGGAGGGGACGTTGGGGGGCGGCTCCACGCCTCGCCTGGCGTGGAGGTGACGGCGGCGGGAACTGGGGCTCCCCGCGGACCCTGGCGGGCACCAGGCGGAACGGCGCCTGAGAAGAAGGAGGGGGAGAGGGCGGCGGCGAGCGCACCTGCTCGGATTGGGCGCGCTGGAGGCGGGTCATAGGCGGTGGAGGAGGGAGGGAAGGAGGGGGAGAGGGCTCGCGGCGGCGTCGTGAGCCGCCGGCCTCGTGGTCGTTCTTCCCACGGCCCCAGTTTAGCCAGTTGCGGCCCATGGCCGGCGGCGAGGAAGGCGAGGGGAGGAAGTGGGCGGTGACTGCGAGGAGGCGGTGCGCGTGGGGAGGGACGCGTGGCCGCGGGTCCCATTTAAATAGGACCCCGTGGGTAGCCGAGCCGTCGCCGCGGTCACTGGCCGGCGGGCCACCCCTTTGACCGAAAAATGGACACGACCGAGCGCGCGCGTCCGTTTCGTGTCCGCGGGCTGCTCAAATCTGACCCAAATTTGGGTCGGATTTGAGCATCCGCGGACTGAAAAGGGACCAGGCCGTGGGTTGAGCAGCCCCGCTGGGGCCTGGTTTTGGGCCAGGCTGCTCAAAACGGACCAGTCCGGGGCAAATGAGCAGCCCCGCTGGAGATGACCTTAGCTCAGGCACGGACGCGTACATTGGTACGCGCGCCTCTACCGACCGTCCCGAAGGTACCGATTGGAGCCTAGCAGCTCACCGTCCTCGCTCCGCCTTGCAAGTGTGTACTCCCGCAGAGGCGCTGCAGTTGCGATGCTCGAGCCCGTCGTCCACTTGTTGGATCTGGGACGCTAGGAGTCGGACGTGGACGCCAATGCTTCACTTCCCCGACAAAACAACCATGGACATTCCACACATGAGCGTCTGGTGGTAAGGATCGTTGCCTACTCCCTGAGCTGGATGTTGGGTTGCCTCGTCGGTAGAATGTTTCTTTTTTGTGCAACCTGCTAGCACAGCTCTCTCCTGTCTAGCTCAAGGAAATATCATCATCGTATCAGAAACAAAAGCAGACTCAACAAACGTGACATAACAGTGTGTGGACGTGATGGTGGTGTAATAAGTTGATTTATAACAGTAGATGAATCAAGAGTGGAACTAGTGTAAAGGATCGTATCTTGCCTTGTCTTAGAAGGCACAATAGTATCTTTGCGGTCTCGATATATTTCCATGGCGACTAATAAATTGCAGCAAAACATATAACTTCCAAGTGGACTTACAAATAGAGTTAGGGCCCAAGGCGACAATAGTGTGAGAACATAGTCTTGATTACCACAAGTATAGAGATCACAGCAGTCTTCGAGGGAAGTGTTATAAACCAACATTATTGATTCGACGCATGGAGATCCAAAAAAATATTTATAACCCTTAGCAGCCGAGTTATCAATTCAACCACATTAGATAAATACTTGCTTGACAAAATATCAATACTTTCTTTTAGGGAAAAATAGGATGAGAAAACAATTACGCACGCCCACTATTAACAACAAATTAACCAACACTAATAGCCTGAATATTGATCTTCTAGAGAGAAATAAGATGAGAAAACAATTATACACGTCCACTATTAACAACAAAAATTAACCAACACTCAGAGCCCAAATATTGATCAGAATAAGCGCATTTTATTTGTCCCCCACTCGGTGTTTACTCATTTATTAATATTTTTATATCATTATTGAGTACTAGCACAACACCGGTGTGTTGCAATGGATCAACTTTAAAGCATCACCTAGGCTGTTGGGACGGTTGCTCTAGGGCAAGGTAGTATAGACGGAAACGACGTCCAAGGACTGCAACGACAATGGAGGTAGCGAAGAGCGGTATGGCGGCTGCCGCCTTGGAGGAAGACAGCAACGGGAAGCATCTTACCCAGCTCCACGACGGAGGGGTAGGTCTATTTTAGTGAATACAAGATAAGAACACAACATGGAAAATATTAATACTTTCTTCTAGAAAAAATAGGATGAAAAAACAATTATGCACGTCCACTATTAACAACAAATTAACCAACACTCATAGCCTGAATAGTCATCTTCTAGAGAAAAATAGGATGAGAAAACAATTATGCACGTCCACTATTAACAGCAAATTTTAACCAACACTCGCCAGCTATCGGGCGAACACGCGACGCTGGAGGGCCAGGTCTCCGCTCCTGCTTGGCGGGTCGCGGACGCATGGGAGCCTACTTTCGCGTCCCAACTTGGATCGCCGCCTTCTTCTCTTATGCGGGCCGGCGGACCAATGGGTGCGGGGGCGGTAACTCTTTTGGCGCCGCGCGCGCGTCGGGTGAGCGCAAGGCCCACGACGCTGCTGCTTCCCTTGTTGCTACGAAGGGCTGCGCTGCAGGTGCGCTCGGTCTGGGAAGCTGCGGACAGGTCCCAGCGTCCTCAGCTGTGTGTGTGCCGCCTCCTGTTGCGTTGGTGGCGGGGACTATGGTCGAGGGGGGCTGCTACGTTGACTCCGCCCCCTTCCGCCGCAATTTTGTCGGCCGCTAAGGAGGACGAGACTGCGAATGGGGGCTGCTACTTCGACTACGCCACCGCCTGCAGTTCTTCCCGCGAGGAGTGCTTGTGCTCAGCCTATGATCCCTAGGCGGAGTGCTAGGAGATGGCGTTGACGAGAGAGGCGATCTACGATGCGACACGCACGGCGTCGCGGGGGATGTGGGAGGCCACGTGGTGGCAGACCACGTTCTGCTCGAGCTCGCTCTCGTCACCGACGTCGACCTGCAGGCAAGGGTGGCTGGTGCTCCGGTGGAATCTAGCCCGAGTCATCCTTCTCGGCGATGATAACGGGATCCTCGAGTGGATCGACTGGTCAGGCGGGAGATCCATCAGAGCGGGGGACACGATCACATTTAACTCGCTGGAGGCGAAGGTAGGGTCGAGGGTCACGGATCCCACCGACAGTGAGTCCTCTTCTTCTTGATCCCCGTTATCGCTCAGATGGGATGCTTCCTTCACTCCGAATGATGGATCGAATCAGGCGTGTTCGGGTGGTTTGCTTTTGCGTTGTGAGGACAAGCGGATGGTTCTGCTTGGCAAGGACGGAATCGCGGTGGATGTTTGTCAGATTTTAGCTCCGACGAGGTGGTAAACCCTGGGGTGGTGGTGAGGTTTCCCTGTTTCACGGCGACGGTGGGCGTGCGGTGGTTCTCCCAGCGCGAGCGAGCGAGACTACCGTGGTCTCCTTCGCACACACGTCAGCCGCTCGGTCCTAAAGCGCTATTTCCTTTGCCGGACCCACTCGTCGGCAACGATGTGAGGACCACGTCATCGGGTGGCCCGCCATTGTTGCGCTGCGAGGGTGCATGTGAAATAGCAAGTGTCGTAGGGGGTCATTTGCAAAATGCGCGGGAGGATATCTACCCCGCACCCCCTACCTTATCCTCTCCCACGGTTCATTCGAGGTACAACCACATCTGGGAGAGGGTTCTAGCGGCAGGAAAATCTAGGGTTGTCTTCGTTACCCGTCTCATCCCCCAATCAATCCTCAAGCCGGTAGATCGCTCGCCGTGGAAAGGTACTGTCAGAGGAGATTTCCGTTCCTTTGCAGCGGCAGCCAGATCTGGTGAGAGTGATCCCATGTATCCCTTCAATCGTGGAGGTGGTAGAGGTGGCGCGGCGCGACAGCCACCGCGCCCTAACTTCCCTCCATGGAGGCCTCTGGGGGGTACACGGCGGCGGCTGTGGAGCACCCCTCGGCGGTGCATGCTCTTCCTGCGAAACCGCTAGATCTTGGTGATTCCAACGTCCGTGGGCGTGAACCTTTTCAAGCAAACTCAAGAGGGGGCTTCAACAGCGGCAGATCCAGCAATAATGAACCGCCTCGTGCAAGTCGCGATTCGAGAGGAGGTAATGATAATCGTCTTGGTGCTATTGCTCTGCGTTCTTTTTCTGGTGGGGGCGGTAAGGGGGTTTCAGCCGTGATAGATTGGCACATCGTGCCGAGATGCGGGATGTGGACTCTGATAGTTCTGCAAATGAACGCCCGTATCCAATCTAGGTCCAGGTTAATCCTAGGAGGGCCAACACCACTAGTTTCTCTTCTGTTGATACATCTAATCCTAATATGAGGGGAACGGATTAGGGTGTTGAACGCTCTAGATCTGGAATAGAACAGGATAACCGTGATGGGGAGCGTAGCAATGTGCGCGCTGTCTAGTTCAGAGAGAATCATAACCAGGTGGTGGAGCTAGAATCAATATGTAACCTGTGTGGGGCCAATCATGATGCAGATCTGATCAATTCTGAACCTAGGCCTTGGGAGTTGTCAGCCTCCTTTGTGGGCGCAACGATTCCCATTGGTGGTTTCTTTGTGATTCCTGATATCAGGAACCCTGAACCAACCAAGGAAATCCACCATGCCATTGTTGAGGTTATTCAGGGAAATGTTTCTGCGCAGCAAATCGAGGAGGAATTTACGCAATGGGCTGGGCATAGGTGCACCTAGAGGTGGTATGCCAAGCAAATGTCCGCCAACAGGTACTTGATGTGTTTTCCTAGCTCTAGGGATGTTGATTCATGGATTCATTTTGGGAGGATCAACATGAGGACCCTCCCCTATGTAGTCCTGCAGATTGAGAATTGGTTACCTGGGTATGGCGATGTTGCCGAGCTCGACATGTCCTGGTTCCAGGTTCGTGGGATCCCACTGGAAAACAGAAACTGCCCCACTGCTTCCTATGCAGGCAGTCTTGTGGGCAGGACTCTGTCAGTGGATAGACATAGCATGAATAATGTTGATTATGTACGCATTCTCATTGGCAATCTAGATGTCTCACTAGTTCCTCCTGTGGTCCCTAATGTTAACATTGGGGGGGGGGGCTTTTTATGACATTGAATTCACCAGGGAGATTGTGAGTGGGAAGATGGACAAGGATAAATCACAGGTTCATGTTGAAGAATCAGGTCAGAACATACCAGAGAGCAGGGGGAATGATTTTCCTCACACCCCCAAAAAGCAGAAGACTGATCCGGGGGTTGCTACTTCTGGTGATAAACTGGACCTCGTAGTAATGTGCAAGGTGGTTTCATGCGCGATGCAAGGACTTCTTATCTGCATACTGATGTTGGTTAACTGTTAAGCAAGCAAGCTGAAGAGGAAGATGGATGTAGCAAAGGGAAAAGGAAAGCCATAGAACATGAAGTGGTAGATGAGGACAATGATCAGGAGGATTTTGCCAGGAATGTTCAAAAGCTGGGCTACAGTTATGCAGTAGTTCCTTCAATGATCCAGGTTGGGGTGGGTTCCTCTAGAACTCATCATAGACCACCTCCTGCGATGGATTTTTATGCTCAGTATCTGGAGTATCTCAAGACCCCAAGGATTACTGCTGGAGTGGTTCTAGACATGATAGCTGCTGGAGGTTTGAACATTGGGGGCTAAACACACTTCCTTCACCTTCCGAGGAGGCTTCGCGAGGGAAGCTTGAGAACGACAACAATGACGACACAGAGATTTTACCCAAGTTAATGCCATCAATGTGGTGTAAAACCTACTCTTGCTTGTCTGATGGATTGCACTGCGGTGACTACATTACAAATGCGAGTTTGTGCTCGGAACAGACTACTTGGGGTCTTCGATGAGTCGAGCTCCCTTTTCTACGAGGTCCGGAGGGGCCCTTATTATACTGGCGTTTGGACCTCCTTCTCGCTCATTTTGCGGGAAAGGGTTCCACAAAGAGCAAAAGCGAGGAGCGACCCATACTCTGCGCCTCCGGCATGGTCTTGGTCGTCGAGGACAGCTCCACCGTCCATGGCAGCACGATGGGGGTGCCTGGTGACGTTTCCTTCGTCTTGTAGCGTGGTCTTGGTGACCGAAGAGGTAATATTTGGAAGGCACTTTGGCCCGGGCAGTTTTCCCTCGAACTTTATACACCAGAATGGCAACTGCGGCCAAAGCGAGCCTACACCTCTGCGCGGCCTCCGTCAGCGCACGGAGGTGCAGTCGTCAGCGGCACATATCTTGTCTCCAGCCGAGCAGGTGAGTCCCCTAGAGAGGAACAAAATGGCGGAGTAGAGTCCCTCCCAAAGGAGAAGTCGCCAAGCCCCGTCTCCTGGGGCTTGGACCGATCCGGGGCTAGGGCAGAGAGCCCTTCAGAGGAGTGGGTGTACCTGATCACCCTCTGGAGGCGCCTGCTGGACCGGGCTGCAGCAGAGGTATCCATAGGCCCGACAAAGTAGTTGAAGATCGCATTAATGTCTTGAGGAGAGAGAGAGTGTAAAGCTTAAGCATTTGGCAGGAAGGGGAAGGGCATTAAATACCCCTTCCCAAATCTAGCCATGGCCATTTTCTCGCAGCAACGGTAGTATTGGTGTAACCACCGGTACTACCGGTGAAGCCCCTTATCCAGAGCCTGAATGACTATCTCCTTCGCACCTGGTTCCGCAGCACCGGAGGTACCGGTGCGAACACCGGAGGTACCGCCCACTAGTACTATTGGTGACCTCCGCCTTGGCGTCCGCGATGTGCCAACAGAGCACTCATTTAGCGGACCCTCCACCGGTACCACCAACGGTGGCGATCTGCTCCCTAAGAGCCTAAGGAAGCATCAGAGCTACCGGTGGAAACACGGGAGGTTCCGCCCACCGGTACTACCGGTGGGTTTCGCTGTAGCCTCGATGATGTACCAACCGACTGGTAATTTGGTGGAGGTACCACCGGTACCACCACCGGATGCCCCCACTTGGAGCTGTGCTGGAAAGTGCCAGGGAGCAGTACTACCGGTGTTTTCACCGTTACTACCGCCACCTAAGGAACCACTTCCCATACTTGGCCTTTTGAGCTCTACGCCGATGGAAAAACGCCGCGATGCCCTTACGGATATTTTACGGAATATGGGGCACCACACGGGTGATGCAAATGGACCCTGCATATACTTAAACAACGATTAGTCCTTAAATTGTGTTGTCATCAATTTATCAAAAGAGGGGGGTTAGTTGGTTCTTGCTGATAGTCTTCTCGGCGGAATGAACTCGAAACCACTCACAACCATACTCCGGACCACCACCAAAGGGACCATGATACGGATAACCACCAAGAAGAATGCCCACTTCGAACCACTCGAGAGTAAACTGCTCATCCTTGGTCATCCAGATAATATTACACACAGTCTTTTTGCCAAGGTGGATGGTAGCCAGAAACTCACACACAAGCCCTTCATCATAATCTTGTTGTAGCTTCATGATAGGACGAAGGCCAAAGGCATCACAAATGGCAAGGGCTTCTCCAAAATAGTCTAGCTTCCTCTCCATATGATAAAGAAAAATAGCATGTTGAGTTGCCACATTGTCCTTAGGCTTCCTCATAAGGATCTCATTGTAAATATGAGACCCTCACTCTTCTAAATCCGTATGGCTGGATACGAGGATACGTTAACAATCCCACCTCTACGCTTAGCCGTGGGACTTTTCAGCATGCATCACCGACATTATCATCGACACTCGTTCCATACTTTGTGTCGGTAACGATCAGATATACCCTCACCTCTACCTTCGTTGTAGATCTTGTGTGGTGTGGAAGACGAATATTTTAATTTTCTACATGCAAACCAATAGTCCCTCCATGTGCCAAATAGATATATTCTGGGTCGACTCGGTGATGCACATTCGGTAACACTTGCAAGCACATGGCTAAGGAGTTAGTCACAGAGAATGGTATCTTACGGAACGAGTAGAGGATACTTATCGGTAACGAGATTGAGCTAGGTATGGTGATACTGACGATCGAATCTCGGGTAAGTAAAATATCGTGAGACAAAGGAAACATAATATGAATTATTACATAGTGGTTGAACCGATAAATATCTTCGTGAATATGTGGGAGTCATCATGGACATCGAGATCCCGCTGATGATTATTGATCGGAGAGGAGTCTTGATCATGTCTGCATGTTATCGAACCCGCAGGGTCACACACTTAACATACGGTAACTTTTTGGTAGAACTAGGAAACTTTTATGGTGAGAAGAATTTTGTGTGAAGTCTTGGATGTGATCCGGGATATCATGAGGAGGTCCTAAATAGTCCGGAAATAAAGTTTGGATTCAAAAAGTCCGCCATTTTTTCGGCAGAGTAACTGGAAGGTCCTAGAAGGTTCCGGGGTCCCACAAGTACGTGGGCCCCATGACCTAGGAGGACTCACATGGGATGGAAGGGATACATCAGCCCTACATGGGCTTGCCACATCAGCCCTAAAGGCCCATGCTCCTAAGAAGATTGGGGGGGGGGGGATAAAACCTAGAGGAAACTTGGGAGGCAAGTTTCCCCCAAGTCCACTTTGGGCGCCGACCCTAGGAGGTCCTTTGGCATACCCCATCAGCCCCTGGCTATATAAAGAGGAGGGGAGGTGCACCAAGCCCTCCCACTTGAAACCCTCGCCGCCCAGCTGCTTCGCCCTCTCTCTTCCTTAGACGCCTCACAAAGCCCTACCGAGATTCCAACATACCTCCACCATCGCCCCGTCGTGCTGCTGGAATCGATCCCACCTACCTCTCCTCTACACTTGCTAGATCAAGGACGATGAGACATTTCCATTCCATACATGTGTTCATCTCGGAGGCACCGTTCATTGCGGTGCCAATCGGCTGGATCACGAGAAGGACGTCATCGACTTAGTACGACTACTCTGCGTTTAACAGTACGTTCAACCCACACGTTCTTTTAGGGTATGTAGATCAGATCTAGCAGCCTCCCTCTTGTTGCTAGCATCTCCTAGATTGTATCTTGGTT
This sequence comes from Alopecurus myosuroides, assembly GCA_028641055.1. Classification (NCBI taxonomy): domain Eukaryota; kingdom Viridiplantae; phylum Streptophyta; class Magnoliopsida; order Poales; family Poaceae; genus Alopecurus; species Alopecurus myosuroides. Next base: position 166,993,375 of record CM054061.1, read on the forward strand.
CTTATATATTAGATCTTGGTTTTTCATATGCATCTCGTTGGAATTTTTTTGTTTTTTATGCTACGAATCCCATCAGGCAATTGAAAAATCATGAGGGCATAACGATGCTATTATCTCAAGTAAATTTCATTGTACTATTCATGTAGGAATTATGTCAAGATGCATCTATAACTAATAATCCACGTTGAGTGCGCTTCTATGCTTGACACTCGCTGGCATTAAGTTGCAAAAACAATGGATAATTGCATTATGCTCAATACATAATGTAAGTAGTATTCATAATCATAAATAGATATGAAAAATGTTGTTTCACCCTTAGTATAAACAATACATCTTTGGTCTTAGTCGTTGCTATCACTCAATCCCAGACTCAAAGGAGGCATGAACCTACTATCTAGAACAAAACCCTCTCTTGGAGATGCATGTGATCACTTGTCCAAAGCAACCACACACACGGGAGAGCATACAAGAATACAATATAACATTGAAACAATAATAGTAACAAGATCATATAATAAACTTGAACAATCTGATCATAACTTCACAATTCCTCAGATCCCAGCAAACACAACATGTAGGAATTACATAATGGTGATCTTGATCATGTTAGGAAGCTCACAAGATCTAAACAAGATACCACATGGATAATATAACACCATCTAGCTACTTCTATGGACCCATAGTCCAAGGATGATATACTCGCATCACTCAGGAGGCAATCATGGCGATGAAGAAGCCTCCGGTGACGATTTCCCCTTCCGACAGGTGGATTTGATGGGAGGTGGACCACCTGAGGAGGAGCTTATGCCTGCTAATGGGGTTCCTAATCGAAGACCTACAGAAGAACTTTTCCATCCTAATCATAGAAATCATTTTATTGGGCATGTTCCTCTTCATGAAGTGGAAATTGTTCCACTAGTAAATAATGCAGCAGAGGGAAATAAAGCTCCTATGCAACAATTGCACATTGACATTGAACAACATATTGGCGATAATATGGAGGAATGGGATCATTGGGCCTTGCCTCCTCCTCAAGGTTTCATGAAGGGAATATGCCCGAGAGGCAATAATAAAATGGTTATTATATTATTCCTTGTTTATGATGAATGTTTATTTCTCATGCTAGAATTGTATTAACCGGAAACGTTGATACATGTGTGCTTAATAAACAAACAATGGTTCCTAGTAAAGCCTCTCTTTTAACTAGCTCGTTGATTAATAGATGATCAAGGTTTCCTGATCATGAACATTGGATGTTATTAATAACGGGGTCATGTCATTAGAAGAATGATGTGATGAACATATACCCAAAGAGAATATATCAATGCGATCAAGTCATTTAGTTTACATTGTTATATCAAACATACAAAGTAACTTATTCCTTAGACCATGAGATCATGTCAATCGCTGATACCGGAAGAGTGCTTTGATGGCATCAAACGTCACACCGTAACAGGGTGACTATAAAGGTGTCGTTAAGTATTCGGAAAGTATTAGTTGAGGATCATGGATCAAGAGTGGAATTTGTCCATCCAAATGACGGAGAGATATACTCTGGGCCCTCTCGGTGATATCACATCGAAACCGCTTGCAAGCACGTGATATGATCACAAAGGATGTTATATCACGGGAACGAGAAAAGAGTACTTGTCTGTAACGAGATTGAACAAGGTATGGTTGATACCAATGATCGAATCTCGGACAAGTAAAATATCGCGAGACAAAGGGAATAGTTCACGTCGTTGTTGGTTCACACGATCACGAGAGTCATCGTTGAATATATAGGAGTCATCACGGATCTCAAGATCCCGCTGTTGATTATTGATCGGAGAGGAGTCTCGATCATGTCTATCTTATTCGCGAACCGTAGGGTGACACACTTAAGGTTCGATGACGCGTTTGAGAGGATACGGAATATCGAAGAATATTTTGGGCAGCACCGAAATTGTTTCGGGGAAAATTGAAATAGTTCAAGGGGTTTTTCGTCGAATGGTTGTTAATAGAATTAACAAATGATTCGAGGTGCTATATGCAAAAGTTTGTTAACAGAATTAACAAATGCTGAAATAAAGAAATAAAAAGGTTTTATTTATTTATTAAAAGAAAACCTTTGGATTTTCCAAGTGGGAAATAATGGGGAAATGACTGGGTGTGAGTGGAGTGTCCACTCACATGATGAGGGAAGAGGTGGGGGCACACCCATGGGCTGGCCGCACCCCCCTTGGGCTGCCTCCCCCCTCTCCTATAAAAGGAGGGTGAGAGCTCTCCCTCCTTCACACACTTGGCCACTTCCCTTTCCCTCCACCCGCTGCTCCATTTCATGGTCTCCGGCTTGGCGAAGCCCTGACCGTGGGATTCTTCACCACCACCACGTCGTCGTGCTGCTGGAGTTCCGAGGGATCCTCTACTTCCGCGCCCCGCTGGAACAAGGGAACGGAGGTCGTCATCAACCGTACGTGTGACCGATCACGGATGCACCGCCGGATTGCGGTGCCCATCTTCTCGCTATCGGGATCGGTGTGAGTACGACTACGCCAACAACGAGATTTGATCTCGTACCACTTTGAGTCTTCGAGGGTATGTGTTCTCCTTAACCCTCTTGTTGCCCGTTGCACTTCGTCTCCTAGATTAGATATTGGCCTTTCGGGTGTCTCTCGCGTAGGAAATTTTTTGTTTTCTATGCAACGACCCCTTCAGTGGTATCAGAGCCGGATCTATGCGTAGATGTTTTGTACGGGTAGAACACATATGAGTATGTGGGCATTGATGATCATGTTATTGCCTCCTTGAGTATTTTATGATCTTAGTGGCATAGTAGGATGAAGCTGCCCCAGACTAAGTTTACGTGTACTATGTACGCGAGAGTTGTCTCACTTGTGGCTAAGGGGGTGTCCGTTTCTCCTACTATAGTTAAGATCTAATCTATGAAGGGTTGTTAAATATGTGTTTATCAATGTTGTGGTTGATGTTCGTAGGTATGAACAGTTCTATCACCGAAATCCCTAAGCCACGTAAAATATGCAAAAATAAATTAGAGGCGTCTAACTAGTTTTTGCTGGGCATGTGATGTGATATGGTCAATATTACAAATTTGATTATGAGATGATCTATTTTGTATATTATTGATATACCGGAAGGTATCCATATGATTGTCTTCTTATTGATGGACAATCAAGATTGGGGTGCCATGGTACTTGGTACCACGCCGGTGGAATGATGGAGATCATACCATGATGCACATAATGGAGATCAAGTGCAAGGAGGACCATATCATATCACGTTATCCTTACATGTGATGTTTGTGATGTTAATCCTTTTATGCGTCTTGTTTTGCTTAGATAGCGACGGTAGCATTATAAGATGATCCCTCTCACTTAATATCAAGATAATAATGTGTTCTTCCTTAAGTATGCACCGTTAAGAAAGTTCGTCGTTTCGAGACACCACGTGATGATCGGGTGTGATAGACTCAACGTTCGCATACAACGGGTGTTTTCAAGCCTAGCATGTACAGACATGGCCTTGAAACACACGCAATACTACGGTTCTACTTGGCGAGCCTAGCATGTACAGACATGGCCTCAGAACACGTAACCGAAAGGTAAAGTATGAGTCATATGGATGATATGATGAACATGTCGATGTTCGCCTTTGAAACTACATCATCTCACGTGATGATCGATTTTGGTGTAGTGAATTTGATTCGTGTAATCACTAAAGACGACTAAGAGGGATGTTGTTTTTGAGTGGGAGTTCATGGTTTAATTTTTGAATTAAATTGAACTTATTTATCATGAACAACAAATCAAAGTGAATTTGCACAAATTGTAGTATTCATTGGCATCCACATAACTACCTTACACTTAGATTGTTAATTGAGATATACCTGTTATGATCTGGTAAATACCATTTAAGATTGGTACCGTATTAGTGAAATTTAAAATTGAGTCCTATTGTAGATTTTTGGTATTTCCTACCTAGATCCATATGGTTAATGATTGATTAATCTAGAGAGCAAATAATTCCTACTTAGAATCCAGAGTCATGGTTGCTTTCGTATTACTTTATCTTCAAAAGAATGTTTTGTTGATCAAAGTGATTTAGGAACCGAAAAGAATTGTTTTCAGAAACAATCAAGTGAAAGATATATTGATATCTAGAAACTTATTTGTGGCAACATGGCTGAGTATAATTTAGCGTGACAATGTATGCTTATATTATTTGAATATATGCAATGATTGAAGACGCTAGGCATTTGAATATTCCAAGAAGTTGGGCGCTAAAAATTATCCTCTAAATCCCTTCCTTCGAGCTATAGTAGCTTAATCATAAAATTGTTATGAGGGGATGGATTAGAAGTATGGGTAAAGTAGTTTACCTTACTTGGAAATTGCTAAGAGTGGAATCTAGAAGAATGCTATTAATATGGTGATATTAGTAGAACAATCAAACTCAAAGTATGACTCAATGGGTGATAGTATATGACTAACACGCCAAAGAAAATGAGCTAGTAAGACTAGCATTGTTTGATGTTGAATGATTCTTCTATAAAGGAAAGGGAATATTGAAAATAGAATTACAAAAAGATATATGGCAGAAAAAGAAGATAACTGGAAAGTCCAGCTCAGGAGTATATGCTTGATATACAAGTTATAGATGTATTACTAGTTAACAAAGTATTTTTGGGTATTTTGATACCACATTGGTTGGTATGAGTTGTCATACAAAGCAACGCAATGCAAGAAATACAAGGGCCTAAAAGGAACTAGTAATAGATGTGGAATCGATTATGACAAGAACATAAATAAAGTGTTATTGTGTTCATTGTAGTATCGAACCAAACATTCAAGATTTATTTTAAGAACTTAATAAGTTGTTATTTTGTTCTAGTCTTTTGTGAGAACAAATGAGATTGTTCAAACGATGACCATATTCCATAATTGATGGATATGTTAATATAAATCATGTTGGTAAAGTAAACATCTATAAGACTAAATGCTAAACGTTGCAAGACATAAAAGATTTTCACTTAAATTGTGACACCACCATTTTAGTTCATATCGGAAAGGAAAACATGAAGGAACTCCATATTGATGGACTTCTGGAGTCATTTTGTTTTGAATAAATTGACGCTTGTGAGACCTCTTCCAAAAGATGACTAGAATTCCGTTCATAGGCCAAAGTAGAATGGACGACTAATTTAGTGGAGATTATACATATTTATGTATATAGTCCATTATGTGTAGTCATGTATGGTGGATTAATTTTTCCTTCATGAAATTCCGTCGATGACTTGAGTAGATATGTGAGTATATCTATTTAAAGGGATAGGAGTTTGAAATTTTGAATTGGTTCAAAAGGTTGTTAATATGAAGTTAAAATCAATGTAACAAGATAATCAAGTATTTATGATTGGATCATAAAGTATAAAGTTTGAGTTACAAGTTTAGCAAAACATCTGAGAAGTTGCAGAATTGTTCTACAACTTATACTTCTCGAATACCCCACATTAGATTGGAGTATTCAAAAGACAAAATCAAACCTTGTTTGACATGGTAAGATTAATAAAATTGCCATTATAATTTTGTAGTTTATACATTAAGGACAACCGCTTTTTACACTGAAAAGAGCACCATCATGATCCGTTGAAATTGACAACATATAAGATATGGTTTGGGTAATGACCCGAATTGTCATTTTTCTTAAGTTTTGGTATGCATAGCATGTGTAAAATGTTTACAACCAAAATAGGATAAATATATGTTTATAAGGTTATCCCAAATAAAACATTGGGTATTTCTCCTGTCACCGAACCAAAAGACAAATGTTGTTTGTCAGAAAGGGTTGATTTCTGGAGAAAGTAGTTCTTGCGAAACAAGTGAGTGGGAGCACAGTACAAACTCAACGAGATTAGAGAATATTCGTTATCATGTCAAGAGTAGCGCAGCACTAGAAGTTGTTCCGGGGTTTACTATTTTGACTAAGTAGAAGACACTACAAATGTTGTAGATACTTCAAATGAGTTTGCGAACTGTACCAGTAAAGTCCAAAAACTTTGTACTTAGAAGAACTTGTGGTTTAAGTGTAAAGTGTTGTTTTGACAACAAAAGGACCTGGACCTTATAAAGGAAGCAAATGATGGGCCCTGACTTCGTAAAATTGACTATGATTCATTATATCCGCCATAGTATCCTTGTATGAATATCAAGTATGTGACTTGGTAGTCCTTTCAATAGGCATGATGCCTAACGATAGCAAAAGGGTCTATATAGCGACAAAGACATGGATACTTATCGAAAATTTGTTTTCGACGAAGTTCAAAGAGTTGACTACTACAAGATTTCGATCTTCCGTAGTGATGCTTTAGTCTTTGCAGATAGTTGTAGCAAAAAGTTACATATTATGATATGGCAGTTGAATAACAAAACCAACTCTCCTCTCGAGGAAGTTTCATCAAGGATGTGTACTTGACACAGTCTGAAAGTTTTGTAAAATTCAAAAGGTTGCTATAAAGGCATGCACACTTCAATGGTTGAAGTGAGCATAGCGAAGTTGAAATCTTTAGCTTAATGAAGTCATCAAAAAGGTTTGATTCCATCATGAATGATAAAGATGCTTGTAGAGTTACAAGAAATTAAGTGGGAGCGCTATGACATATTGCCAATACTTTATGTAGAGGACATATGGTTGATTGGAAAATATGTATTTTAAATTAACACGGTTAAGATTTTCGATTTCATATTGATGAAAGGCTTAGAAGATATTGGGCATCGATATCTATAAAAGATGGATTGACGCACCTGATATGATTGAAGCCAAATTACATAGATGAAATATTGAAGTAAGTCAATATGAAAATGACAAGAAGGAGTTCTTGTCACATGGAAAATAATTGAGCAAGATTCATGTGTTTTGACACATGATGAGCATCATTGAAATTGAGATTTCTAAGTCATGTTTCCATGCTATATACACAACCAGATGAGTCCTATGCTATAAAATGTTATAGTAAGATAATTCATATGATGATTAGACAACAGTGGGAGAGATCCTTGTGTCATTTTAGAAATGCCAAGGATATGTTTTCCTATATAGTAATGACAAAATATTAGTTGTAATATGTTACACTAATAGTCTTGTCATTTATTCAAGTAATTTTATCTCAATTAAAATATGTGATGAAGGGCAGCACAATAGGATGGAAGAAAGTTCCATGCTGAATTTGAAAGAGTTTCAAAATTAAAATATTGTGACAGATACTACAACAAAGGCTAAAGTATATCGTTGTGTTGACAACTAATTATAAGCGTATTTTGTGTCAAGGAGTTCTTTATTGAACTTGGTGAATTTCCAAGAATGCTGAAACTATGAAGCTACATTTTCACAATGTTAGTAACATCAGTTTAAGCTGAGGAATTAAGGTATCACCGGAACTTGGTGAGTTTCCAAGAATGCTAACACTATGAAGCTACATTTTCACAATGTTAGTGACATCAGTTTAAGCTGAGGAATTAAGTTTTCACCAATTGACCATATATATACAGAGCCATCTCATTAGAGAATGAGTGATGCGTGTAGACGCAAAGAACATGCAAATACAATAGGACCTGAACAGTTCAGATCTTTTTGATGATGTTTACCGCATGCGAAGCATGGTAATAACACTGGTACGCCATATGTGTTAAAGTACTTACAGACTAGATTATTGACTCTAGTGCAAGTGGGAGACTGAAGGGAATATGCCCGAGAGGCAATAATAAAATGGTTATTATCTTATTCCTTGTTTATGATGAATGTTTATTTCTCATGCTAGAATTGTATTAACCGGAAACGTTGATACATGTGTGCTTAATAAACAAACAATGGTTCCTAGTAAAGCCTCTCTTTTAACTAGCTCGTTGATTAATAGATGATCAAGGTTTCCTGATCATGAACATTGGATGTTATTAATAATGGGGTCATGTCATTAGAAGAATGATGTGATGAACATATACCCAAAGAGAATATAGCAATGCGATCAAGTCATTTAGTTTACATTGTTATATCAAACATACAAAGTAACTTATTCCTTAGACCATGAGATCATGTCAATCGCTGATACCGGAAGAGTGCTTTGATGGCATCAAACGTCACACCGTAACAGGGTGACTATAAAGGTGTCGTTAAGTATTCGGAAAGTATTAGTTGAGGATCATGGATCAAGAGTGGAATTTTTCCATCCAAATGACAAAGAGATATACTCTGGGCCCTCTCGGTGATATCACATCGAAACCGCTTGCAAGCACGTGATATGATCACAAAGGATGTTATATCACGGGAACGAGAAAAGAGTACTTGTCTGTAACGAGATTGAACAAGGTATGGTTGATACCAATGATCGAATCTCGGACAAGTAAAATATCGCGAGACAAAAGGAATAGTTCACGGCGTTGTTGGTTCACACGATCACGAGAGTCATCGTTGAATATATAGGAGTCATCACGGATCTCCAGATCCCGCTGTTGATTATTGATCGGAGAGGAGTCTCGATCATTTCTATCTTATTCGCGAACCGTAGGGTGACACACTTCAGGTTCGATGACGCGTTTGAGAGGATACGGAATATCGAAGAATATTTTGGGCAGCATCGAAATTGTTTCGGGGAAAATTGAAATAGTTCAAGGGGTTTTTCGTCGAATGGTTGTTAATAGAATTAACAAATGATTCGAGGTAATATATGCAAAAGTTTGTTAATAGAATTAACAAATGCTGAAATAATGAAATAAAAAGGTTTTATTTATTTATTAAAAGAAAACCTTTGGATTTTCCAAGTGGGAAATAATGGGGAAATGAGTGGGTGTGAGTGGAGTGTCCACTCACATGATGAGGGAAGAGGTGGGGGCACACCCATGGGCTGGCTGCACCCCCTTGGGCTGCCTCCCCCCTCTCCTATAAAAGGAGGGTGAGAGCTCTCCCTCCTTCACACACTTGGCCACTTCCCTTTCCCTCCACCCGCTGCTCCATTTCATGGTCTCCGGCTTGGCGAAGCCCTGGCCGTGGGATTCTTCACCACCACCACGTCGTCGTGCTGCTGGAGTTCCGAGGGATCCTCTACTTCCGCGTCCCGCTGGAACGAGGGAACGGAGGTCGTCATCAACTGTACGTGTGACCGATCACGGATGCACCGCCGGATTGCGGTGCCCATCTTCTCGCTATCGGGATCGGTGTGAGTACGACTACGCCAACAACGAGATTTGATCTCGTACCACTTTGAGTCTTCGAGGGTATGTGTTCTCCTTAACCCTCTTGTTGCCCGTTGCACTTCGTTTCCTAGATTAGATCTTGGCCTTTCGGGTGTCTCTCGCCTAGGAAATTTTTTGTTTTCTATGCAACGACCCCTACATTTCATTGATTTGGAGATTAATGTAGGGAAATTTCTTATGCAACATGAGATTAAAGAACCTCCATGGACTAGTATCTAGGTTTAGAAGAAGAAGATAATAGTGATCTTACTCTAACACTGGATTTGCCAGATTACAGTGATAACTCAGAAGATTCGGTGCATAAGAATTTCCCAATGCAACCAGGGCAGCCAGAGCATGTGTTTTGTCCACATCTCATGGATATTCTTTTTATATCAATGCTCTTGCTCATATAGGTACTGATGAAGATGACACTAATGTGTTTCAAACACAAGAGGATGGGCCAGTGGATGTCGCACTTGCTCTCGGTGTGTCGAGTCTTAACCCACTGAAGATAGAGGATAAGGCCCACTTGATAATGGTCCAGGGTAACCCAAGTGATGCTTTCATGGCCCATACAGTAGTTAATAATGTTACTAGGCCTATTATGCAGGAAATAGATTATGTTGCTATGGTTTTGGCTCAAGACTCTGCGGTTGTCACAAAAAATCTGAATCTTGCTCAGAATGAAGTCAATGTAGTTTCCCATATTGTACCTTAAAAATTGGCCACCAATGTATCTATAGTTTCTGGCACTTCTGATCGTCCTTTTCAGTCTAATACCCAAGGTACTGAAGATTTGTCTCACCCCCTGGTTTTCCAGTACCTATGTATCGAACTATCCAAGTGGGGGCTATGTTATTTCAGCCGAATGTTGTAGATCCAGTTTTAGAAAATATGTGAGATTCTCATTCTATTTCAGATGTGGAATTTCTCGAATTAGGGGCACAAGAAGCACATATGTGGAAAGAGAATTTTGCTCCAGATTCTAGTTCAGAGAATTTTGTTCAGGTACCCATTGAATGGTCCAATTTTGTGACTATGACATTACTATCTCCTAATAGATTTGACTGGGCTAAAGTACTTATTTCCTCTAGACCATGAAATTATATTATTGAGGGGTCAGAAAGTATTATTTTAACCCATTTTTGATTCCTGACAAATGCACATCTGTATTGGCCCCTGTTTGTTAGGCTGCGATGATCTCAATGGACTCTGGGAAAGAAAATCCCGCCACTCCATGTTCTGAGAAGCACCATGGGAACATAGCTGCAACAACCACCTCTTCACTTCATGTCACAAGGAAGAGAAAAAATAAAGGCCCAATGGTAGAAACTGAGGTAAGGAGGAGTGCCAGGCTTAAACATGTGCAGAAAGGGTTTAAGAAGAAATATTGTATGGCTAAAAAATGCATTAGCTGCAACTCTATCCCTTCTTTCATCTCAAAAAAGGTTGTGAGAAATCTCAGTATCTCATTTTGAAAGGTTGCTCCGGAGGACTGCACTGTTGAGGTTCTTGTTGGCAAACTCAAGAAAAAGAAGTCTTAGGAGAATCCAGAGCTGGGAGAAGACAAGGAAGGGGATTCTCCAGCTCAGGGGAATAGAATCATGTGATTCTATGATGTCTAGTCTTTTGAGATCCTTCATTTATCCATGTTAGACATAAATTTGCTAGTATGGTTGGTTGCTGGATCTGTAATAATGGTACTTGGGGATGTTATCAAGTTGTGTGGAACCTTTTGATGTTTTCTTCACTAGGATGTACTTTCAGTCTCTATCGGTACAACAGAGGATTAATCAAGTTCAAGGCAGTTTATTTTATCAATGAGTAGAGAATGGAATGTTTTGGGATGGAATATTAGAGGTGTGAATGATCAAGATAAATGGTTGGCTATTGCTAATAAATGTGAAGAAACTAATTACTCGATTCTATGTCTCCAAGAAACTAAAAGAGAACATTTTGATAGTAACTATTTAAGAAAGTTTTCCCTAAAAGGTAACAAATTTGATTTCATACCTTCTATCACTACCAAATTCTGCGCGACCCGGAACGTTTTGAGCGGCACGTTTTGATAACGTCGCGCGGTTTCCGTTACGGGTGGATGAAAAGTGGAATTTGCTCTCGAAGACGCGGTCAATCTCGACGTTTCTTATATGTGCCATCGCGGAATTTTGTTTCCGTCCCAATAGGCCCAGTTGGAGGCGAGTTTCGTTCCACAAGAACATCGCAGATTAGTCGAATATATCCCTTTTCATTTCTGTCATTTATTTGTCCATATTCTGAAATCGAATTATCTGTTTGTTATATGTTTTTGCATCGGCATTAGTCTAATGTAACCCTTTTAACTTCTGTCACTTAGATCCATCGAAACTTCTGACATCTATTTCTCCATATTATGAACTCGAATTATATCTATCTTAATAAAATAAACATAGTAGTTGAACATAAACATAGACTACGTACATATTAATAGAAACCACACAATACAAACGAGATTGTCGATCTAAACAGGACATCAGAAGCACGTGGGAAGCAGTAGGGGGCTAAATAAAGAGCATCAGTAGGGGGCCGACAGCTCCTCCGATGGCATTGGATCCTCCGTCGGAACTGGATCCTCCCTTGCCTGGGGAGTCACAGTTGCGAGGAGAGTGATCAGGGTTTTCTGCTCTGCCAGGGCTAAACCGGTCTTCAGTTCCCCAACCTGCTTGGTCAGTTCGAGGTTGCTGGCCCTCAACTTGAACGTATCATCCATCAACTTGTGAAACGCTATGAGGGAAGCTTCGCCCTGATCCACCTGCTCAGACCTGGCATCGCGAGCCTTGGTGATACCGTCGTAGGCGAGCTTCAAGGCCTTCTCAAGCTCAGCTTCTAGGATGTCAACCCTCCTCGCCAGAGCGCTGAAGATGACCGTCTGCTCGGCTTCATGTGCCATGTAGATAGTTGCATGATAGGAAGTTGATGTTAATCTAAAAGGCAAAATGGATCTAAGAAATATAAAATCACGATGAAATAAGAAACGAATCTAAGAAAGATGAAAGCACCAGGAATTCTGAAAAGGATCTAAGAAAGACGAAATCACGAGGAATCCAGAAACGGATCAGCAGTACGTGAACGGAAATGGAACCTACAGGAGGGCAGCAGACCGCTTCGCCGGTGGAGCCATGGCCGCCTGGAGGAACGATCGCCGGTGGAACCTACTACGTCAAAGGGTTTTCGCTTGAGGGGAGGCGGTGAGGCAGATAGAGGATGAACTGAAGAGTGCGTCTATTTATACACCGGGAGGGGGATTGGAACGGAGGAGCCGCATGCACGACGGAGCAATAACTGGCCGCCGGAACTAAAGCGACACGTTTCACATTCACAATATCGTGACGAACGCGTGGCGTGCTGCATGCCAGGGTTACTGCGGTGAGTGGAGGAGCAGTTGTTTCCAGACTTGGGCCATGATGGCACTTTCTTGGGCCCTCTTCTGTCAGGCCCTTTTTATTGGGCCTTATAGCACTTCGTAGCCCATAATTATCCTACTACAGTTGCATCCCAAAATAAGAAGGAAGAAATGTTGAAACTTCAACGGACACATAAAACGTCGAAATTTTGATTATGTTGACACGTTTCAACATCTTCCACACTGTAAAACACTACACATCATCCCAGAATGCGTCATCAAGTTTGTCGTCATCGTAATCCTGCATAAGGCTCTCCCAGAACGCGTCGTCCATCTCCTCATCCGACGATGAGACGACGATGGTGGAGGGGCCAGCATCCATACGAGCTCGCATCTTCGCGTCCCTTTGAGCGTCGAGCCGCAACTGCGCCTGTACCAGATCTGGGTGATCACGGCGGAACCTCTCCATCGTGGCCTTGTCGTCCCGGCGGATGCCTAGATGCACGAACGCGTGGCGGTTCTCCTGCTCCTCCTTGCGGGTCACAATCCTCAGATCCGGGGCGAGGAACTCGGCAACTTCCCTGCTCTCGACGTCCCGGAAGTTGAGCTCGGCGCGCGGGCGGCCGAACCGCCACACCGCCACGCCGAACGCGCGAGCGGCGAGCTCGGGCGTGTCGAAGGTGCCCATCCACCACCGCACGCCGTTGTGTGTGATCACCGCGGACCAGCGCCCGGACGGCCGCAGCTGCACACCTCGTAAGCCGGTGCTGCTTCTCACGCGCGGCGCCATCGGGCGGATCAGCGTCGAGAGTGAGGGGGGAAGGTCGGGGGGCTATGGCGGCATGCAGTAATCAGCGCCGAGAGTGAGGGGGAGGTCGGGGGCTGTGGCGGCGGCGTAGAAGGTAGGTTCTGTGGTCCGTACTCGGTTGTATTTATGCGATAGCGACGAGGTCGAGAAGCTCAGTCACCGTTGGCTTGCCAGGCTTTTGTTGAGTTCTGCAGTGATGAGTTGCACGAGGGATTTGACCTAACTCGAGGTTTTAGCAGTTAAGTATTGGCGATTTGATCTTTACTCGGGTTTTAGCACGAGGGATCTACCAGCGATAATATACCTTAGAAGTTTACGAAACAAACTAAACCTTAACAAGTCCAGGAAACAAACGAAATTACAATCCAGCCAGACAAAATAAGAAGTTCATAGGCCTAGCTCAGCAGCAGCCTAGTCTCTTAACCAACAATGCATATCCTTTGCTCCGATTCTATATCACCCCCATCTCAATGACCGCCTCCAACCTAGGGTCATCGGTCTCCCTCACAATGATCAAAACAGGTTGCTGATTATGAAAATTATTGCCTTGGACGAAAATCGTCCACACCAGCTTGTCGAGGATAATGCGGTTATCGGTTTTCTTGTTGTAAGAAATGGTGGTGACATGCTCTTCTGCTCTAAGTCGTAGACCAACCCTGCCATGATTCCTCAGGCCAGCGTGTTCCCCTATCAACTTCGGTAGTTTCTAAGCATGACAGATAACATACCATATTAGCAGACCTTCTCATGGTTCTAGGAAATTTACTTGCAAAAAGAGGAGGTCGTCTTATAGATACATACCATAGTACAGTGCTGCAAGTTTGTGACGGTGAAACGAGTCACAAAATGAAGCCCAACATAGGGTCCAAGGGGTAGAAGCCGGGCCAGGCGGTTCTTCTCGTGATTGTCGAGATGGGCTCTTTGCGCATATACGCTGTTGGCATCATCATGCCTCCCATCAGCAGAACTGTCAGAATCCTCATCATGGACCTCATCATCAGAATTGCTAGAATCCTCATCATGCATCTCATCATCAGAACTGCCATCTACGCTGCAAACTGAGTCATCTGCGCTTGAAACTGAGTCATCTTCACTTGAAATGCAAAGTAAGTCATCTTGGGAGTCGCCAATAAAAACAACGTATATAGTGGGCCTTGGTATCATGGAAAACACTAGTATGCATCCCACGGAGATGTTCTTTTCCTCGATGAACCGATCCCATTGTGTCCCATGCAAACGGGTCTTGCTCTGTTCTTTTGACACACGAAAGGTGTACTTCCTGCCATGGGAACTAAACACCACACGCTCGCCTACTAACTTGTTGAATGCTATCCGAGCAGTGCATGGTACAACCTGTGCATCAGAAATAAAAAGAAACGCGGAAATTAGATATTGTAATAAAAACACAATACATAATACAAGTGTAAGAAGAAGAATTTTTTCCTTACCACTGACTTGAGGTGACACTCTTGTACAGCAACACCAAACTTGGAATCAGAAGGATCAACATTTGGGAAATTATTCTTGCATACAGGGCATGAAATACCCTGTTAATCAAGCAAAAAAGAAGCAGAAATTACAAAATGTGCATATAAGCAGATTGGTTCTAAAAAGGAACAATTCTTTCATGAAGACATTTATGTAAAACTGGGGCCAAACTACGAACAACTGGTAATGCCTCATAATAAAAGCACAACCATGTTTATCCAAGAATTCATTGTAACATGCAGTGAGAATAAACACATATGGAACAATGCAAAAAAGTGTAAAACAAGCCTCATAAACACATTGCCATCACTTGCTAGAAGGACGAGCCCAATACCAGGAAGTAATACAAGACGTGGCCTTGTATCACTGCCACATATTGGACCTGATCTCGTAGCATTTATCATGGCATGCAAACCAAGGGAAAAAGAGTGCTTATAATAGCATGTACGAATACAAATACTAAAATTGTATACAATACAAGGTACTATAGACACTCTTTTTGCCTTTACTATGGTCTAGTTTAAATCATCGGCATATAACAAGGACATTCCAGGCAAAGAAAAGTGGAACAATGGAAACAAATGTAATGCGAGCCTCATATATCATTGTCATGCAAATCAAGGGCAAAAGGAGTGCTTATAATAGCATGTACGAATACAGATACTCAAATTGTATACACTACAAGGTATTATAGACACGCCCTTTCCCTTTACCATGGCCTAGTTTAAATCATCGTCATATAACAAGGAGGACATTCAAGGCAAAGAAAAAGTGGAACAATGGAAACAAATGTAATGCGAGCCTCATATATCATTGCCATTGAAACCAAGGGAAAAAAGTGCCTATAATAGCATGTACGAATACAAATACTCAAATTCTATACACTACAAGGTATTATAGACACTCTCTTTCCCTTTACCATGGCCTAGTTTAATCATCGGCATATAGCAAGGAGGACATTCAAGGCAAAGAAAAGTGGAACAATGGAAACTAATGTAAAACGAGCCTCATATATCATTGCCATGCAAACAAAGCCAACAAGAGAGATCTGATAGCACGTACTAATACAAATACTCAAATTGTATACAGTACAAGGTATTGAAGCCCTATGTTTGCATTTACCATGGCCTAGTTTAATCATTGGCATAAAACAAGGAGGATATTCAAGGCAAAGAAAAGCGGAACAATGGAAACAAATGTAATAAGAGCCTCATATATCATTGCCATGCAAGCAAAGCCAACAAGAGAGCTCCGATAGTATGTACGAATACAAATACTCAAATTGTATACACTACAAGGTATTGAAGCCATCTGTTTGCCTTTACCATGGCCTAGTTTAATCATCGGCATAAAACAAGGAGGACATTCAAGGCAAAGAAAAGTGGAACAATGGAAACAAATGTAATAAGAGCCTCATATATCATTGCCATGGAAGCAAAGCCAACAAGACAGCTCCAATAGCATGTACGAATACAAATACTCAAATTGTATACACTACAAGGTATTGAAGCCCTCTGTTTCCTTTACCATGGCCTAGTTTAATCATCGGTATATAACAAGGAGGACATTCAAGGAAAAGAAAAGTGGAACAATGGAATCAAATGTAATACGACCCTCATATATCATTAGCTTGGAAACCAAGGGAAAAAGGAGTACCTACAATAGAATGTACAAATACAAATACTCAAATTGTATAAACTACAAGGTATTGTAGACACTCTCTTTCCCTTTACCATGGCCTAGTTTCAATCATCGGCATATAACAAGGAGGACATTCAAGGCAAAGAAATGTGGAACAATAGAAACAAATATAATACGAGCCTCAGATATCATTGCCATGCAAGCAATGGCAACAAGAGAGCACCAATAGCATATACGAATAGAAATACTCAAATTTTATACACTACACGATATTGAAGCCCTCTGTTTGCCTTTACCATGGCCTAGTTTAATCATCGGCATATAACAAAGGAGGACATTCAAGACAAAGTAAAGTGGAACAATGGAAACAAATGTAAAACGAGCCTCATATATCATTGCATGCAAACCAAGGCAAAAAAGAAGTAATTACAATAGCATGTACAAATACAAATACTCAAATTGTATACACTACAGGGTATTGTAAACACTCTCTTTGCCTTTACTAGTTTAATCATTGGCATATAACAACAAGGACATTCAAGGCAAAGTAAAGTCGAACAATGGAAACAAATGTAATACGAGCCTCATATATCCTTGCCATGCAAACCAAAGGCCAGTCGAGTGCCTATAATAGCATATACGAATACAAGTACTCAAATTGTATACACTACAGGGTATTATAGACACTCTCTTAGCCTTTACCATGGCCTACTTTAAATCATCGTCATATAACGAGGACATTCAAGGTAAAGAAAAGGTGGAACAATGGAAACAAATGTAATACGATCCTCATATATCATTGGCATGGAAACCAAGGGAAAAAGGAGTAGTTATAATAGCATATACGAATACAGATACTCAAATTGTATACACTACAAGGTATTATAACCACTCTCTTTCCCTTTACCATGGCCTAGTTTAAATCATCGACATATAACAAGGAGGACATTCAAGGCAAAGAAATGTGGAACAATAGAAACAAATGTAATACGAGCCTCAGATATCATTGCCATGCAAACCAAGGCCAAGCGGGAGCCTATAATAGCATATACGGATACAAATACTCAAATTGTATACACTACAAGGTATTATAGACACTCTCTCGGCCTTTACCATGGCCTAGTTTAATCATCATCATATAACTAGCAGGACATTCATCATGTTTATAAATTAGGATACACAAAAGAAAAATAGGTGGAACAATGGAAAATGCACAGAAAAATGAATCTTTTTTTTACAAACGCCTCCCCAAGAGGAGCCGATTTCCATTACCACGAGATAACAGAACAAGGTTTTTACAAAACACAAACCAAGGAAAGAAACTTAGACAAACACCAGAGGTAAACGACCTAGTATCACACCCAAAGCCATTCTCATAGAACGACAATCTACCACACCCAAAACCAGGGGTGACAACCACAGTTAAACTACAGACTTAGAAAAAATGAATCTGACCTCAGAATTTCTAAGTACAACAAGTAAAATCGAGCTCAATGTATGGTAAAAACATGTAGATCTACCGTGCATGTCATGCTACGCAGAAAAATCGAGCTCAATCTAGAGATCTACGATACATACAAGGGATAAGAGAGTTAGATATCATCTTACCGCCATTGCCAAAGCCCTCGAAGAGGACGGGACGACGGACGTGGTGATCTGAAAAAAAGGCGATGAAGATCCTGCCTGCCGAGGGAGGAAGAGGAGGCCTGGCCTTCGTTTCCCGCCGACGATGGTCGTCGCGGTGTTGTCGATGTCCCGACGGAAGAAAACCCGCCGACGGAGAGAGGGGAAGCTCAGGAAGGCGGTGAGAGAGATAGAGCGAGTGATATGACTAGAAGAGAGAGAGGGGGAGGTGTGCGCAATTAAAAGGAGTGCCTTCCCGAAGGGGTTGACGCTGTGTCTCCCGCACAATAAAGGGTCGGCCTGGCGCCAGTTGCCCAAAACATTTCACAAAAGAGAAGAAAAAAATTTGAAATGGAAAGAAAACAATTAATACAGAATAATAATAAATTAACCACAAAATACTCCATCCGTTTGATCTGACAGAATAAAAACAATTTCCCCAATTTTTTTGAAAGACAAAATGCAGATTCAATTTTTTGAAAACCAAGTTTATATGAATTGTGTTGATTATTTAGTGATATCGTGCCTTTTTTTATAAATGATTGTCTACTTGCTTGGATGTGTTAGGGTGGACACTAGAAAGTCCCAAGACAATGGTATGACCCAACTCTTCACAAGATTCCCTCACGTTTCTCCGTTCCGGGAGTTTCGGGCCAATAGGGCATGTAAATTCGAGAGAGAAACACATAGACAAGGAAGTGAGGCTCTAAGAAGTCCAGGAACCCGCTAGAGAGAATCTGACGCCGGTGGAGCCATAACACACATGACACACTCTAACACACATGGTATTTCATACCAAGGGATTTGGTGGCATTCATACGATCCGGAGCCCCCTCCGGAAAACCATAGCCCCGTTGGGGGGAAAGGCGGAACTGCCGTTCTGGCCCCTCTACGTGAGCCGAAAGGGGGTAGCAAAGTGGAACCAACTGTTTGTTTGTGTTAGGTTAGGACCAAGAAATTCCAAAGAAAATGTTAGGGTCCACCTCTTGGCAATATTCCCCTAGTTCCATCAAATTCGGGAGTTTCGGGCTCTAAATAGTCCTGGAATCCGCTAGAAAGAATTCGACGCCGGTGAAGCCCTAACTCACAGAGAGAGGGACTCTTGGGCATCCAAGACCCATGACACACTCTAACACACATGGTATGGTATACCATGGGATTTGGTGGCATCCAGACGATCCGGAGCCCCCTTCCGGAGAAACCATAGCCCCGTTGGGGAAAAAGACGGAACTGTCGTTCTGCCCCATCTACGTGAGCCGGAAGGGGGTAGAAAAGTGGAAATAACTGTTTGGTTGTGTTAGGTTAGGCACAAGGAACACCCAAGAGAATGGTAGCGCACATCTCTTGTCAAGATTCCCCCAGTTCCGCCACACCCGGGATTTTCGGGCTCTCATTAATTAGTCCTGGAACCCGCGAGAGAGAATCCGACACCGGTGAAACCTTAACACAGAGGGCGAGGTAATCTCGGGTATCCAAGACCATGGAACACTCTATCACACGTGGTGTGGCATGTAATGGGATTTGGTGGCATTCAGATGATCCGGAGCCCCCTCTCCGGATAAACCATAGCCCCGCTGGGAAAAAGACGGAATTGTCGTTCTGCCCCATCTACATGAGCCAAAAGGGGGTAGCAAAGTGGAACCAATTTCTTGATTGTGTTAGGTTAGGCCAAAGGAACAGCCAATACAATGGTAGGGCCCACCTCTTGGAAAGATTCCCACCGTTCCGTCAGATCCGGGAGTTTCAGTCTCTAGGTAGTCCTGGAACACGCGATAGAGAATCTGACGCCGTTGAAGCCTAACAGAGAGAGAGAGAGAGGTAATATCAGGTATACAAGACCATGACACAGTCTAACACACATGGTATGTCATACCATGGGATTTAGTGGCATTCATACGATCCGGAGCCCCGCTGGGGAAATAGCCGGAGCTGCCGTTCTGGCACCTCTACGTGAGTCGGAAAGGGGTAGCAAAGTGGAACCAACTGTTTGGTTGTGTTAGATTAGGCACAAGGAAAACCAAAGAAAATGTTAGGGTCCACGTCTTGGCAATATTCCCCTAGTTCCGTCAAATCCGGGAGTTTCGGGCTATAATTAAGTAGTCCTGGAACCCGCTAGAGAGAATCTGACGCCAGTGAAGCCCTAACACAGAGAGAGAGGGACTCTTGGGCATCCTATACCCATGACACACTCTAACACATGTGGTATGGTATACCATACGATTTGGTGTCATTTAGACGATCCGGAGCTCCCTCCGGAGAACCATAGCCCCGATGGGGAAAAAGACGGAACTGTTGTTCTGCCCCTTCTACGAGAGTCGGAAGGGGGTAGCAAAGTGGAACTAACTTTTTGGTTGTGTTAGGCCAGTCCCAAGGAACACACAAGAGAACTGTAGGGCCCGCCTCTTGGCAAGATTCCCCCAGTTCCGTCACACCCGGGAGTTTCGGGCTCTCATTAATTAGTCCTTGAACCCGCGAGAGAGAATACGACACTCGTGAAACCCTAACACCGAGAGCGAGGGAAGTGGGCATCCAAGACCCATGCCACACTCTAGCACACATGGTATGGCGTGCAAATTGGATTTTGTGGCATTCAAATGATCTGGAGGCACCTCTCCGGAGAAACCATAGCCCCGCTGGGGAAAAAGACGGAATTGTCGTTCTGCCCCATCTACGTGAGCCGGAAGGGGGTAGAAAAGTGGAAAAAACTGTTTGGTTGTGTTAGGTTAGGCCCAAGGAACACCCAAGAGAATGGTAGAGCACACCTGGCAAGATTCCCCCAGTTCCTTCACACCCGGGAGTTTCGGGCTCTCATTGATTAGTCCTGGAATCCGCGAGATTGAAATCCGACACCGGTGAAACCCTAACACAGAGAGCGAGGTAATCTAGGGTATCCAAGACCATGGCACACTCTAACACACATGGTATGTCATACCATGGGATTTCGTGGCATTCATACGATTCGGAGCCCCCTCCGGAAAAATCATTGCCCCGTTGGGGGGAAAGGCGGAACTGCCGTTCTGGCCCCTCTACGTGAGCCGAAAGGGGGTAGAAAAGTGGAACCAACTGTTTGTTTGTCTTAGGTTAGGACCAAGAAACACCACAGAAATTTTTAGGGTCCACCTATTGGCAAGATTCCCCTAGTTCCGTCAAATCCGGGAGTTTCGGGCTCTAAGTAGTCCTGGAATCCGCTAGAAAGAATCCGACGCCGGTGAAGCCCTAACTCACAGAACGAGGGACTCTTGGGAATACAAGACCCATGACACACTCTAAAACACATGGTATGGTATACCATAGGATTTGGTGGCATCCATACGATCCGGAGCCCCCCTCCGGAGAAACCATAGACCCGTTGGGGAAAAAGGCGGGACTGCCGTTTTGGCCCCTCTACGTGAGCCGAAAGGGTGTAGAAAAGTGGAAGCAAATGTTTGTTTGTGTTAGGTTAGGCCCAAGGAACACGAAAGAAAATGTTAGAGTCCACCTCTTGGCAAGATTCCCCTAGTTCCGTCAAATCCGGGAGTTTCGGACTCTAAGTAGTCATGGAACCCGCTAGAGAGAATCCGACGCCGATGAAGCCCTTACACAGAGAGCGAGGGACAATTGGGCATACAAGACCCATGACACACTCTAACACACATGATATGGTATACCATGGGATTTGGTGGCATTCAGACGATCTGGAGCCACCTCTCCGGAGAAACCATAGCCCCGTTGGGGAAAAACGGAATTGTCGTTCTGCCCCATCTACGTGAGCCGGAAGGGGTAGAAAAGTCGAACTAACTGTTTGGTTGTGTTAGGTTAGGCCCAAGGAACACCCAAGATAATGGTAGGTCACACCTCTTGGCAAGATTCCCCCAGTTCCGTCACACCCGGGACTTTCGGGCTCTCGTTAATTAGTCCTGGAACCCGCGAGAGAGAATCCGACACCGGTGAAACCCTCACACAGAGAGGGAGGTAATCTCGGGTATCCAAGACCATGGCACACTCTATAACACGTGGTGTGGCGTGTAATGGTATTTGGTGGCATTCAGACGATCCGGAGCTCCCTCTCCGCATAAACCATAGCCCCGCTGGGAAAAAGACGGAATTGTCGTTCTGCCCCATCTACATGAGCCGGAAGTGGGTAGCAAAGTGGAACCAATTTCTTGGTTGTGTTAGGTTAGGCCGAAGGAACACCCAATACAATGGTAGGACCCACCTCTTGGAAATATTCCCCCAGCTCCGTCAGATCCGGAAGTTTTGGGCTCTAGGTAGGCCTGGAACACGCCAGAGAGAATCCGACATCGATGAAACCCTAACACAGAGAGAGAGGTAACCTCGGGTATCCAAGAACATGGCACACTCTATCACACGTGGTGTGGCGTGTAATGGGATTTGGTGGCATTCATACCATCCGGAGCCCCCTCTCCGAATAAACCATAGCCCCGCTAGGAAGACGGAATTGTCGTTCTGCCCCATCTACCTGAGACGGAAGGGGGTAGCAAAGTGGAACCAATTTCTTGGTTGTGTTAGGTTAGGACGAAGGAACACCCAATACAGTGGTAGGACCCACCTCTTGGAAATATTCCCCCATCTCCGTCAGATCCGGGAGTTTCGGGCTCTAGGTAGTCCTGGAACACGCCTGTCGAATCTCTGACTCTACAAATCCCTTAGGTGACCCTATCGGGTTTCGACTAGGAGAAGTCATGAGCGCTGGTGGAATCGTCGGCTAGACAGGGGGCGAGATTTACCCAGGTTCGGGACCCTCGTAGAGGTAAAACCCTTACTCCTGCCTCTTGTCGATCTGTATTGACGGAAAGATCGGTTACAATGATGATGCTCGAATCGAGAGTAAGATCTCGAGTTCAAGGCTTCGATGGTGTTGTGTTGCTTGGTCCTCTCCCGGGGGGCTCTCCTGGCCTTATATAGGTGGCCAGGTCTCGAATCCTATCCGGAGAGGACTCGAACTCTAACTAGGTCGGTTACATGTTTCCTATCTTAACCCGCAAGTTAGTGAAGGTGGGCTTCACGTGGGCCTTCTGGAGTATTCCAAGGGCTCCTCTTCTTGGGCCTTTAACCTTGGGCCTGAGAGGGGGTGTCCTTATTCGCAGGGTCCAGGATCCATATATTCGTCAGTAGCCCCCGAGCGTTTGCTCGAGTGGGATTTTTCCAGTCGAGTAGACGGTCAAGCCTTTCTTGGTCTGCCTTTCTTATGGATAACCAGCTTGGTTGTTTTCTGTTTTAAAGGGTGTGTTCCCTGTGCAACGAGTCTTCATGCTCGAGTGTCGAGCAGCATAGGTGCCTGTTTTTGCGGCTTTTATCGCAGAAGGATGCGGCACAGTAGCTTGGCTCTCCCGAGAGATCAGGGCCAATTAATTGCGACTAGGGCAAAAACATTCCTGGCCTACACAGATTCGAGACCTCCGACTCGAACCCGATAAGGTGATTGTTGCGACTGAGCCGTTGTGGACTTATCAAGTCGAACTTAACCTATAGGGGTACCCGGCGCGTCCGCTAGGATTTTTCTTCGTGTTGTTGACACGGAATCATAACGGAGGACGCAGCTTTCGAGTGCGATTCCAGGCCCTTAAGAAAGATCTTTTTGGATCTTACCTTCATATTCGAAGAATATGGCATCCGGATGTGCCTAGTCGGCTGAACAATCCAGGTCTTTATGATGTAAAAATATCATGTGTGAATGGAGGTAGGTTCTTTCTACCCGAGTGATTGTTTAAGATTCAATCAAAGGAATTTTCGTACTAAAGAGAGTCATGCCCATATGAAAGAGTTTTCATGTTTGGACTGTTGTGCCCGTACGAAAGAGTTTTCGTATATAGGGTAGTTCTCTTGTTTTAAAGAGGTCTTGCTCCATGATTTGTTCGCAAAGGAATTGCCTTTAATCGAAGGAATTTCATACGAAGCTGTTTTCGTGTTTGAATTTTCCATTCGAAGGTTCTTGAATTTGATGATGCGTGCCATGATGTCATGGCGCACTTTTCTCCTCCCGATGGGACGTGACGGAGTGGTAACAGATGGGCTGGCCCACCTAGTCAGCTTTTTGACCGGGAAACGAGACGCCGCTCCCGATTTTTACGTGAACGGTGCAGTAAATGCGCACGATCTTCTGTTAAGATCGTGGCACAAAACAGCGTTTCACCGTCTCCTCGTTTCATCTTCACACGTGGTGGCTGCGATAGGCGCCACGTAGCTCATCGAATGGCTGGGGCTGATTCGCTCCGTGTATAAATACGGGACTTAGTGCTGTCAAGCTCAAGCTCGTGCTGTCAACCATGGCTGGAGGCAAAAGACGCGGCGCTGCCACCTCTGCAACCGGAGAAGTTTCCGCGCAACCTGCGCCTCGAGCTGGCAACTGGCGTTCGCCCAACACCACCGCGAAGAGCATCAAAGGGATGCAGCGGGAGGGGCTGCGGCCGGCTGAATCTGAGAAGCGGGTGCGCCTCGGGAAGAAAGAAGAGGTACCAAACCCGCAGTCGAACGAGCGCGTGGTCTTCGCGGACCACGTGTCTCGGGGTCTTTCCTTCCCTCTCCATCCTTTGCTCCTTGGGTTGCGGTATGTCTATGGCATACAGCTTCACGATCTTCCTCCGAACGCGGTGCAGCACATATCGTGCTTCATCGTGTTCTGCGAATGCTTCCTTGGCATTCGCCCTCATTGGGCGCTTTGGAAGGCTCTCTTCAAAGTTCGCATCTTCCGCGAGAAATCGCGGGTGGACTCCGAGCCTGGCGAGCCGCTACGCACAGGTGGCTTCGGGATCCAGGCGCGACTGGAGAGCAGCTACTTCAACATGCACTTCGTCGACTCCGCCCAAGGCTGGCGGAAAAAGTGGTTTTACGTCATCGACAGCAGCTCGGGTGGGATCGTAGAATTCCACCTGTTCGCTGTTTTGAAGAGGCGGAAGTCCTGGGCGGACAAGCTGTCAGCCGAAGAAACCAAGGTTGTCACGCCCCTACTCGCAAGGGTGTCCGCTCTCCGGGATCAAACCGCTGGAGTGGTACTCAACGGGCTGCACCTGGCGAGTATTTTTCTGAAGCGCAGGATCCAACCGCTGCAGCAAAGGCCTTCCACCATGTGGGAATACCAAGGCGCTGAGGATCCTAGCCGAGTGAGCCGCGAGGAGCTTTCAAACGTTGAGTTCGAGAAGAAAATCGCGGCTATCACTAGCTTGAAGGTGGGGGAGAAGTTCCCCGACTGCACAGTCGAAGCCTTCGACGCTTCGAAACCTCCACCAGCCGCGGTTAGTTTACCCTTCCTGTCTTCTATTATTTTCTTCTTTGCTTTGAGCTTTA
Source organism: Alopecurus myosuroides (assembly GCA_028641055.1). NCBI lineage: Eukaryota > Viridiplantae > Streptophyta > Magnoliopsida > Poales > Poaceae > Alopecurus > Alopecurus myosuroides. The sequence goes on from CM054061.1 coordinate 167,018,825, forward strand.
GTCGACTGAATTTTTTCTTGCCTTCTTCTGCCTTCTTTGTAGAACTTAGCAGTGGCGAACTGCTACCCGCCAGTTGCGGGAGAGGACGCCTCGGAGTTATTGGCGAGTCACCTGGATGGCTTAGCCGATACCAGTGTAGCCGATGCTTCTTCGAGCTCCGAGGACGATGCGGAGGGCTCGAATGGCGGCCTTCATCACCACAAGCGTCGTCGAGTGGATGATAACGAGGCTACTTCCAAGGATAACTCCTTGGAAGAATCGCCTGGGAAGGCTCCTATCTCCGCGACTCCACTTCGCTCACTCGCCCCTTCCCCTTCATTCCCATTGATCGCGCCCGCTTGGAACGCGGATTTGCTGGATGAAGATGAAGATGATGAGTAAGTTCTTCTTCTTGTCCTTTAGTCGAACTTTTTCCTTTGCACCTATGTTGATGTTTATCTGTTGCAGTTTGCAGACCATCAGTCCTCGCAGGTATGCTTCTTCTGTTCCTCCCGAAATGAGGAATAGAGCAGGAGCTGCGGGTGAGACTCCCACTGCTGGCACTGTCCAGAATTCTCCCAGCGCAGCCCCCCATGCAGCGACTGTAGAACGTGAGGCGCCCAACTTTGCCGCCAGGACTTCAGCTTCGAAAGAAGTGACGGACAGCTCCGTGGATCCCCTCTCTCGCGCCACGGGCCAGGTAAACTTTGTCATTTGTCATAAAATTTTTATCGGGTGCACGACAGTGCTCCCGATGGGAGTAGCCCCCGAGGCTGTAGTCGATCGCGTGCGGTCGGCTACAGGCTCAAAGCTTTCTCTTTTTCTTCTTCTTGATTTTATCAGGTGCACGGCAGTGCTCCCGATGGGAGTAGCCCCCGAGGCTGTAGTCGATTGAATTTAATCAGGTACAGGCTCCAGTTTATATCTTCTAATTCTTCTCTCTGTATTTTTGTTGTCGCTTGTTGACTCTCTTGCGGCGATTGGTCGCCGAGTTATTCTTGCCGAGTCAGAATGTGAGTCGCTTCGATCAGACCGCAGTCGACTCTCGTCTGAGAACGAGCTCCTTAAGAGTAAGTCTTATCATCTTTTCTTCTTCCTATCTTTTCTTCAATTCTTGATTTCTGACAAGTGTTTCTATGCAGCCCGACTCGAATTCGCGGAATCCGAGAAGGGCAGTCTCTCTGAGCGGGTAACCACTCAGGGGGCTGATCTAGCGGCCATCCGACAAGAATTGGAGACCTCCCGCATGCGATCGGAGGATCTTGAAAGGCAACTTGCGGATGCGCGGAAGGCTCTGAAGGATCAAGAGGATGCTGGCAATAAGGCCGATTCTGACCTTGTCACGTTCCTCCGTCCCCTTGCTGAGCGTCTCGCGGGTAAGCAATTTAAGCTCTCGCGATTTCATCTTTTATCCTGCTGAACTTGCCAGGTCTTGATATTCTTTTCTTTTGCAGGTCTTATGGATGTTCCTCTGGAGATCCCTGGGATCCAACGGGTAGACGTGCTAACCGAGACTCTTGCTCAACTCAAGAGGCACGCCGAAGGAGTTTGCTCCTTGATTGGTGATGCCACTCATGTGTTGACGCAACTGCACGGTCGCTTCCTCGCCAACGCTGCACCTCCGTCTACGCTAGATGACTTGCTGAAGATTTTTTCGAAGAGCAGTCTCTTGGATGCCTACGCGGTCGCCCAGTCGGAGTCTGGCGCAAAGACTGCGATCCAGTTCGCGCTGGCGCATGGAGTCACCGGTTTGGAGGAAGCCTACTCGGCTCTTCCAGTCGACCCCTCCACGGGCAAAAAAGTACGGCTCTCTCGTTTTGGCGAGCAAGCCGCCATCCTTGCTCGGAAGCTGTCTGAGCTATTTGCTCGGCTCACAGGAGGGGCGACTGCCGCTAGCGGGAGTACCACTGTAGCTTCGTAGTTTTGTATTCCTTTTCCGTTTTGAATGTAAATAACCTTGGGATGTATTCCCGTATTATCTTTAATCGAAATGTTTGCCTAGAAATTGCTTCTGGTAGTTTGTGTATTCTCTCCCGATGGGAGTAGCCCCCGAGCATTCGTCAAATGTGCGACTAGAAATACTTCGAATAGGGTGTCTTACTTCTTTCCTTGTACTCTTCCAGGCTACTGGATTTGTCGCAGAATCCTCAGGTGGACTTGCTGCCCGAGCTGATCCACTTGTTGCAGCTGTTGGGTCTTTGGCGGGTCTTCGTGATCGTGTAGCTGATGGCGAGCGCAAACTGAAAGTGTTGCGTGGGGTAGCCGATGTGGCGAAGTCCAAGCAAAAATTGGCGACTGAACGCGAATAGTTTGTGATGGACGAGCTGGCTTCCCTAGCTAGGGAACTGTTGTGTAAGTAATACAACCCCCAGTCTTCTTTGTCTTGCTTCCTTATCTGATTACGTACTCTTTTCTGCAGTTGTTAAACCGGATGATAGGGAGGAAAAACAGTGGGTGGAAAACCACATTCTTCAAGAAGCTGGCAGCTCAAGGCCTCATGCGAACAATTTTTGGTCTGATCGCAGCCGAGGTTTTGTGTTCGCTACTTTGAAGTTCCGTGTCTCCCAGATAAAAGTTCTCGTGAGTTCTTTTCACGAGGTCTTGATCGCGATAAACGCTGCATTCTACCCGCTTGAGACGGGTCCTGAAGATTGGAGGTATCTCCTTGGGCTCTTCGGGCAGGAGGGAGAAATTCGCGAGTGCGTGCGCAACCAGATGATTTGCGGCGCGGTGGTGGCTCTCTCCTTTGTCCGAATACGACATCCTGAAGTAGATTTTAACTCCGTAGCTAGCCTCCCAGATGGACCAATCGATGATATTTCTCCGCATTACGATGCTGTTCGTCCTGCAGCGGAGAAGATCATTCGATTGACCTCTGAAGAAGTAGAGAGAGTGTTGGCGACTGAGAATGCTTATCGCCATGACTGATTGTTGAATGTGTATATTCTATCATGCTGTATAGCTTGTAAAAACTGTTTATAAGGTGTGTAACCTTATGTGTATGAATTTTCTTGTGATGCTTAGTTGTAGGCTTAGCCCCCGTGTGTTTATGGGGTGTGTACCTGTAACTATTTAGCATGTAAGAATAGATAATCTTCGAGTAAATATGGTTGAGAAACCATGTATTTTATTGCTATGACTGATAAGTCATGTATTCGAGCTACAAGAGTGGCTAGTATAGCCTTATTTGTTGTGATAATAAGTAATCCTAGGGATAAAATTTGCGGAGGTGTGCGATATTCCAAGGATTAGAATAGATTCCTCCAGTCGACGAATTCTTCAGCCTGTAGGCTCCGCTGGGATGACTTCGTGTATGAGGAAGGGTCCTTCCCAGGGTGGCTCGAGCTTGTGTCCTTCCTTCTGCTTGAGCCGCAGCACTAGATCTCCAACCGCGAATGCTCTATGGCGTATGCGGCGACTGTGATAGTTTCGCAGTGATTGCTGATATACTGCGGATCTTGCGAGCGCGATGTCCCGCATCTCGTCGAGTGCATCCATATCTTCCGCGAGTGCCTTGTTGGAGGTTTCTTCGCTGTAGGCCACGACTCGTGGGGCGCTGAATCTAACATCCTCGGGTAGGACTGCTTCTGCCCCGTATACCATGAAAAATGGTGTGTATTTTGTGGATCGGTTTGGAGTTGTGCGGAGGCTCCATAGTACGGAGGGTAGCTCTTCTGCCCAATGTCCTGCGGCGGGGTGTAGACGATCGAGTAGACGTTTCTTGATGCCAGCCGAAACTAAGCCGTTGGATCTTTCGACTTGACCGTTCGTTTGCGGGTGGGCAACTGAAGCAAACTTGAAGTTGATGCCCTTTTCCTTGCAAAACTGTTGCGTTTCCTTTGCTGTGAAGTTTGTACCATTGTCTGTAATGATGTCGTGTGGCACGCCAAATCTGCATACAATGGAGTCGAGGAATTTGACGGCGCATTGGGCGCTAGCCGAAGTTACTGGCATGGCCTCGATCCATTTGGTGAACTTGTCGACTGCAACCAGCAAGTGCGTATATCCGCCAGGTGTGGAATTGCGTAGTGGTCCAACCATGTCCAGCCCCCATTGTGCGAAGGGCCAGGCAATGGGTATCATGTGCAATTCCGTAGCAGGTGTATGTGGTTTTGGTGCGAATCGCTGGCAAGCATCGCATCGCTCGACCAGGTAGCTGCTGTTAGCCAGTAGAATCCCGCTCGGAAAGCCTTTCCCATGATAGTTTTCCAGCTAGCATGATGTCCGCAGTCTCCTTGGTGGATGTCCTGGAGTAATTTTTTGCCGTCTTCGGGTGCGATGCAGCGCTGAAGTATACCCGAGATGCTTTGCTTGTATAATTCTCCGTTAACTACCCGAAAGGATTTGCTGCGTCTCACTATTTGTCGAGCCTCGCGTGGATCGGCCGGGAGCTGTCTGTTGATCAGGTAGTCGAGATATTTCTGCGTCCAGACTGGCTCAACCAGAAAAACCTGTCGTGATATATTATGGGTAAGCTCGATAATGGCGACTTACGGGCTGACCTCTGTTTCTGACGCTGCGGGTGTTCCTGTAGCTTTCTTGACTTTGACCGATCGCTTGATCATCCGTTCGAAATATATTCCTGGTGGTATGGGTGTATTTGTGGAACCCATGTTTGCCAGCCTATCTGCTTCTTCATTGCTTGATCTTGCAATGTGCTTCAACTCGCATCCTTTGAAACTTCCTTCGAGTAGATTGTACATGTCGCGATACGCGACCATGTTTTCAGCAATTGCATCACATTCTTTCATTGTCTGCTGCACAATGAGATTGGAGTCGCCGTAAATCATTAATCGAGTAGCTCCGCAGGCGACTGCCATCTTCATCCCATGCAACAGGGCTTCATATTCTGCGTCGTTATTCGATGCTGGATCATCTGGTGGAAAGTCCAATCGCAGGACGTATTGCAGTTTGTCTCCCTGTGGCGATATGAGGACAATTCCAGCTCCTGCTCCTTCGTTTCTTTTGGACCCGTCAAAATACATTATCCAATTGCTCGTGTGCTCAGGTGGCCCGGGCGTTTGTAGTTCTGTCCATTCGCTTAGGAATTCCACGAGCACCTGAGATTTGACTGCGTTGCGCCCTGCGTAAGTGATGTCCCAGGCGCCCAACTCGATGCTCCATTTGGCTATTCTTCCGGATGCCATGGGGTTGTTCATAATTGTCTCGAGTGATGCATCATTAACTACTGTGATGGCGTGTTCCTGGAAGTAGTGCTTGAGCTTTCGGGCTGTAAGGACCACCCCGTATGCGAGCTTCTGGTAATGAGGATATCGTTGTTTGCATGGCGAGAGTACTTCGCTGATGTAATAGATTGGACGCTGAACTTCGTACGCTTTGCCCTCCTCAGGTCGTTCGACTACGATTGCTGTGCTGATGACCTGGTTTGTGGCGGCTAGGTATAAGTAGAGTGGCTCCCTTTCTTGCGGTGTTGCAAGGACTCGCCTACTTTGCAATGATCGCTTTAAGTCCGCGAATGCTTGCTTAGCTTCCGGTGTCCACTCGAATTTGTCCGTCTTCTTCAGCAGTTTGTAGAAGGGTAACGCTTGCTCTCCCAATCGTGCGATGAACCTGCTCAGGGCGGCCAGTCGTCCTGCAAGCTGTTGGACTCCGCGTAGATTAGTTGGCTCCTTCATTGTTAAGATTTCTTGTATTTTTTCTGGGTTGGCTTCGATGCCTCTGGCGGATACCAGGTACCCGAGAAGTTTCCCTGCTGGAACGCCGAAAACGCATTTTGTCGGATTGAGCTTGATCCTGTATGCGTTGAGGGCATCGAATGTTTCTCTAATATCCTCGTGGAGTATGCTCTCAACTCGAGTCTTGATGACTATGTCGTCAACGTACACTTGTACGTTCTTGCCAATGAGCTTGGCGAGGCATTTTTGCATGCAGCGCTGGTATGTTGCGCCTGCGTTCTTGAGCCCGAAAGGCATTGTCATGTAGCAGTAGACACTGTGAGGTGTGATGAATGCTGTCTTTTCTTCGTCTTCTCTTTTCATTCGGATCTGATTATATCCCGAATAGGCATCCAGGAAAGAGAGGCGTTGGCAGCCTGCCGTAGAGTCCACGATCTGGTCGATTCGCGGGAGGGGAAAGTTGTCCTTGGGGCAATGCTTGTTTAGCGACGTGTAGTCGATGCATACCCGAAGGATGTCCGTGTTCTTTTTGGGGACCAGTACCGGGTTTGCTAACCAAGTGGATATATGAATTTTGCTGCTAGCAATCTGTTTACTTCTCCAAGCGCCTTCTGCTTGGGTTCTGAAAATCGTCGAGTATTTTGTTTGATTGGTTTGGCATCTGGAAAGACTTCGAGTGAGTGCTCGGCAAAGTCCCTGGGTATTCCTGGCATATCTGATGGCTGCCAAGCGAAAATTTCCCAGTACTCACGGAGGAGTTCGACGAGCGCGCTTTCCTATGCTTGCGGAAGGGTGGTGGAAACCAGCGCTGTCTTCGCAGAATCTGTCGGGTGCACTTGATGCTTTCGAGTGTCGCTGTTAGCGCTGAACTCTAGTTCAGGCGCGTTTTTCTTTCTGAGGGGCATCACGGAGTGATCCGTGGTTTTTGCCAGCTCTTGGAGTTCTTCTTGCATCCCAAAAGATTTTGCGATCTCATTAAATTCAATGTCGCATTTGTTGGATTTCTGAAAATCTCCGTCGATGGTGATTACGCCATGTTCTCCAGGTAATTTGAGCTTCAGGTAGGCGTAATGCGGTACTGCCATGAATTTGGCGAACGATGTTCGACCAAGAATGGCGTGGTACTGCGAAGGCCAGTCGACAACTTCGAAGTCGAGGAATTCTCTTCTGTAGATGCTCTTAGTGCCCAGCACAACTTCTAGGTTAATTGTTCCGAGTGGACGGATTGCTTTTCCTGGAACTATCCCGTGGAAAGATGTTTCTGATTCCTGGAGGCCGTCCAAGTTCCTGTTCATCCGACGGAGTGTATCCGCGTAGATAATGTTGATGCCACTGCCACCATCCATGAATACGCGGGCCAAGTCGTAGTTGCCAATTTGTGCTTGGATGACAAGGGCGGCGTGTCCTGGTCGATAGACTCGTGGCGGGTGGTCCTTCATCGAGAATGTTATTGGCTGGTCCGCCATCTTCAAGTATTCTGTTTTTGTTGGCGGTGTCTGCACGGCCATGCACAATTGCCTTGTGTTAGTCTTTTGAGCTCTGCGGGATGGACATACCTTCTGGATCATCGCGAGTTGCCCTGCTGGATTCGGGTGCGCGTTGGCCCCGGAGTTTTGAGCTGGCGGTGCAGGTAGCCCGGCTAATGCCATGTTTGGATTTGCTGGTGGAGGTGGGGGTTGTGGCGGCTGGAACCCTTGGTGGCCTCCTCCTGGAAGCGGCGGGTAATTTTGCGCGTGTGCAGCTCTTTTCCTTGCGAGTGCTTCTGAGATATCGATAAACTTTCGGCAATCCTTAAGAAGGTGCGTTGCCTTAGTTTTGCCCGTGCGTTTATCTGTAAATAGATGCAGCGAGCAGTATCCATCGAGGTCTTCGTCAGGTGATTTTTCTTCAGCTTTTGGTCTCCACTCGCGATTCCCACGGCGACCGGAGTCGCGGCCTCGCGTGAATTCCGCTGCGACCAACTCCTCTCTGTCTTCGTGATCGTAGTATTTTCTCCTCTTCCTTCGACTATGACGATCTTCATCATATGCAGGTGATGATGCCCTCTCATTGCGCACCGCATCTTCTCCGTTAGCCCATTTTTCGGCTATGTTCATCAGCTCTCCAATAGTTTTGGGTGCGGCTCTGCCCAGTTCTTCTCTGAAAGCCGTTCTTCGGGCGCCTTTTGCGAAGGCTTCAATTGCTACTTCTTCTGAAATGGTCCTGTGGTATTCCTGAGTGTAGTCCATCGCTGGATGTACTCGCGGGTGGATTCACCACTTTTCTGCTTGCATGCTCACAACTCTTAAATGGTGGCTGGCCTCTTGTAAGTCGACTGAAAATTTTTGCAGAAATCGCGGTGCAGATCATCCCACGATGCGTAGCAATATTTTGGTCGTCTCTCCAGCCAACTGCGAGCCGCGCCGGCGAGATGCAAGTTGAGGTATTGCATAGTCGTGTTTTTATTCCCACGTTGGCATTTTACTGCCGTGAGGTAATCGCTTAGCCATTGGGAGGGCTCGGGTGATCTGTCGTACTTTGTTACTTCCGTGCTAAGTTTGAATCTTTTGGGTAGGGGCGCCTCGCGGATACTGCAGGCAAAGCAGAGAGCGCCGCAGGTTTCGTCATCCGAGGAGCCAGACGAGGAGCGCTCGCGATATCGCGAAGCCCTCGCCTTATCCACCCTTTTTTTGCGCGAGATCTGATCGCGCGTCGTACTCTGGCCGGTCGCGGTCAGTATCCTTCCTTGGCTCCTTGCTCCGCTTTTGCGAGCGGCCGCTATGATGCCGCGAGCTCTTGTCTCTCGGACTGCCTTCGCTGCTACTTCGACTGTCATCACGGCGCCGTGCTTCTTTTCCTCGACCACGACGTGGTGACCTGTCCCTTCTTGGTGAAGAACTCTTGCGTTTACGGGGTGCTTCCCTATCCTTGTCTTTCTCCTTCTCCTGTTCCTTCTCCAGCTGCTCTGCGGCCTTCTTTCGATCATAAGCGGCGAGCCTTGCGGCCGCCAGCCCTAATCCCTTGCGTACTTGTTTATACTGTTCCGCCCGAGGATCACTTTCCGTCGGTTGGTTCATCTGCATGTAAGTTGCTGCAGCTAGGACCGCGGCAGCAGGAGTTTGCGGGTAGACATTCCATCGTCGTCGACTCGCATGAGAGAAGGGGTGACTGATCTGCTGGTTCCGGCTAGGGACTCATTGTTCCTGGATGTGGATGCGTGTCCCTTTCTCGCGGGTCGGGTTCCAACCGAGGGTGTTACGGATAGCCCGGCTCGCCTTTGGCTTGACTCGTCCGCCGCCCTTCTTCGGCGGGCCAGATCTATCCGAGCATCCTTGATAGTCGTGGCTGCTCTCACTAGGTGATAGTGGTAGGCAACCATGTCTTCGTGTGAGGCCCCGGATGCGGGTGGCTTTCTCGTTCGCATAGCTTCCTTTGCTCGGTTCCAGGATTCCCGTGAGACGCCGATTATGTTGCGCTCTGTCGCGCTGTGTTCTATTTCTAAGGCTTGTTCCGATCCTGCCATGCAGACTTGAGCCAGTCGAGGCTCGTGCGTCCTAGGCATAGATCGAAAGTTTCTTCGAATTCTTGATGGTTCCTCTGTCGAGAGGGTATGGTAGTCGTTGGCGTTGAAGCGGATGGACTCGCCGCTTTTCTCCAGATGACGGCGTGAGTCGACAGCTCCAGATTCGGTTTCCGATTCATCCGAGAAGTGGAGGATTCCGTCCAGGTTAGTCACGAATTTTAAGCTCCCGAATGTCAAGGTGACGCTTTTCTCCAGATCCTCGAATACCGGGCGCGATTCCGGCGAGTGAGTGTAAGGACCCCAGACCGGCAGTCTGAAACCCTCCGTATGCATACATTCACGATCCCAGAAAGATCAGTCGTGAACAACATACACAGTTGGCATACAGAAATACATCATCCATTACACGAATACATAAAGGTATTACACACATGATCACATGATCAAGTTTAACTCAACTGCCATGAGGGCAGGGAACTTAACAAACACAGCGGAAGACAAATAAAAACACAACGTAGATGAGCCCAAGTCACGCCTTAACCTACAGGCTGCTGACCCGGAGACGATCCTAGTTCGCAAAGCCGTCAGCTCCGTACTCCTCTTCGTAGATCTCCTTTGGAGGCTCCTTCTCCAAATCTGATAAGTAGATACCAGGGGCGAAACCATAATGAGTACATTTGAATGTACTCAGCAAGACATCCATCATATCACTTACCAACATGCAAATATGCTTATATGGTGGAATAGGTAGGTTATAAATAGGGTTCACTACCAATGGTGTTCATATATGATGACACCACAGTTGCAGTCAGGTTATTCTGTATCTTCGTTGAAGAAGATACTTCAGAAGAAAATAAAATAATATAGTTTTATTTCTCTTGTAGATATCTCATGTACAAGAGGTTTTGTAAAGTTTTGTTAAAGAATATTTTCTCTTTGCCAAGCTTCTTGGAATCAGTTTCCAGAATTCTTGCTTAGAGTAGAAAAGGTTTTGTTTGCAAAACATTTTGTTTTGTATAACATCATCTGGCTTTTCATCATCGACGATACCTCCACGGTATAAGTTTCCATTCCTTTCCGAACTTCACAAGTTCAACACTTCCTTTCCAAAATTCCCTTTCAAAAACTTCTTTTTGAAAACATTGACACAATGCTAGCTACATGGCCATTCAACTGTCCATATCCGAGGACGCGGCTTCTTCGAAAAAGTTGTACTCTGCAGAGGTGTACACATCCACCAGATCCAGTACACCTCCCGTGAAACACCACGGACTGTAACAACAGTATGTAAACATCAGGTATCTGATCATAACCATTCACTATGTTCAAGCTAGTATATGTCTATCTCTCGATTGAGTTTTGTTCTCCCCGGCACCAAGTCCCACCCTGCCTAGCCGGGAGCCTCAATGAATGCATCCGGAGGGAAAATTAATCCCACACTTTATATGCCTCAACATTGGGAGTTTTGACGACATTCGGTTCGAGGGTACGACGCCCCTTATAGCAAGTGAGATAGCACACACTAATAAGAACAAACTTCAAGTTAAGCCCCGTGCCCATGTTGGGGTAGGGTGGCAGTACGGTAAAGGTTGTCCGGCGAAGACTAGGTTATGTGTCATTTTTGAAAACACCACTTTCTCAAAAATGACCACTTCCACATTCCTCCGGAGAACAAGGATCCGCCTTTTCTCCGGGGTTTTCCGTAAAGCCTTTGTTTTGTAGAATCACAATTTTAGGGTGTCCACTTAGGGACTAGTATATTTGATGGTAATAAATACCATAAGGTGGCCTATGGGCTTGGTATTACCAAGTTTTAACTACTGGCATAATAGTAACCTATATACTAGTATAGTAGTAATAGCCACATCAAAAATAGTTTTGATAATCAAGTTTTGGTAAAACTTCAGAGGTAAAACATGCATGATATATAATGGTAAGTATTGTATCAGCAAGCAATCAGGATGCTTGCCTCAAGTCTCTTAATGTCCCTGGCCTTGAAGCAAATCGAACTTGACGCACAGCTCCACAACTGCTTCTTCTCCTTCTTCGCGTTCTAGCGTCGTAAAGGAAATAAAAGACACACACTCAGGTCTAAAAGACAAACAACTAAGCTAAGAAACACATACAGCAACAATTGTTCATTCTCGAGTTCTCTCGAAAAAATAACGCGAAAACTATCTCACATAACTCTCACGGTCCAAAACTGTCGTCAGGCACTGAGTATGGTTTAGAAAACCATATCCCACATCATACATACCATATATGGAGTGGTATACCATTCTCATAACAAGATATATAAGAAGCTAAAAATATAGCTTGGGGGTGCAAAAGGTTAGGTTGCTAAGATAAAACAAAACAGACAGAGTAATACCCATGGCAGTGGGTATCTCTCACCACAAGCAACTATTTCTTTATGTGTTCATGATTTTTAGTTGGATGTTTTAGTTCCACAAGATACTCTTAAACACAAGCATAACATAAGCATAAACTCATGCTAAGGTAAAACATTCCAACAAAATCCAAACAACAAGCAAACACACCATAATTGAATAGACTATTTATTCACTATGTTCTTGTTTACTAGAGGTTTTGGAATCCATCAATTATGAGAAATTAGCAAACAACCAGTACCTAAAAACAAGGATGACAAGTCATAAAAATAATCTAAAACACAATCATCACTCAAGGTAATATCCCTATCAAAAGCATAGAAACAGGACTGCACTTATAACACACTAGTGTGGAAATTCTATACAATCATGCTATAAGGAATATTGGTATTCTACAACTATAGCACAAGCAACTAATTAATTCATGGCATCATAACAGAAGTAATAACTTCCTAAATATGCTATAATAAACTCATACCCTCATAAAACAAAAGATGACATCACTAGAGCAGAATTCACCATTTTCTAGTGGTGACACTAGTTCAACACTAGAGAAGCAAACCATGTTACTATGATGCTTAATTCTAAACAAGAAAGTCATGATCATAAAATGTACCTAATAACAGTACACAAAACTTACACATGCTAGCAAGCACAACATCAAAACAATCCCATGAAACAACTATTAAGCATGCATAAATTAATTCTAGCAATTTATGTTTTTCTTAAACAATTACTAGCAAGCAAGCAAGGTATAACTTACACAACCAGTAGATATGCAACAAAAGAAAAGTTATCTAAACCTTTTCAAAAATCCAAACACTCAATTTAAAATCATCCACAAACAATCTATCAATCAAAAGGAATTCATTTTGTTTGCAAACAATTTAATTTAGCACTCAATAGTGAATAATCTCTTAACAAGATACTCCTAAGGAATATTATGCTAACAAATGGATCACACCTAACATACTAGTAGAATCCTTATAAGAACTAAACTTCTCACTTGCATAGGTGAAAACAAACCATTATACTTTCCATGGTGGAAAATATTCCTATCAACCACATAATGAAAACATGTTAATTTCTCACATGTGCATGGTTGGGAAATTTCATCCACAACCAAGATGCAATGGGACCAGTGGGTTATGGGCCCACTTATATCAAGGTAAATGAGGTACTAAGCCTCTGGTTACTCATGACAAAAATTAGTATAGCAAAATAAATAAAACAATGCTATTTATTCTAGTGCATACAAGACTAGTGCATAAGAATAACAAAACCTACACATGCTTCACCTTAAAAATACATGAAAGCTATCAGAGACCAAATCATCAAAATAACAGTACCAAAATGGTACTGGATCTATAGCAAACATAGCACAAAAATTATCAAGGCATTCACACAGAGATCTAGCTCTCACAATAATTCCAAAGAATAAACACTAGAAAAATAACAAATGCTACTCATGCTTTGCTATAAGATCACATGCAAGTTAATGAAGATAATAGCATATAAATCACAGTACCGAAATGGTACTGGACTCACCACAATCATAGCAAAAACTTAGGTAACAAGCACACAAAGATTTGCTCACACAACTAGTGAAATAAGTACTAGAAAACAAACAACAAATGTTACACATGCTTTGCTATAAAATAAGGTGTAAGCTAATAGAGATAATAACAGAGAAATAACAGTACCAAAGTGGTACTTGATCTATCATAACCACAACAAAAATCTAGGTACAACAAAGCTACAAGGATTTGCCCACACAACAATCCAAGTAATAAAACTAGGAAAATAACAAATGGTATTCCTATTTCTATTTGACTTTCCAAACATGCACACACTTTCTAAGGTAGATGTACTGCAAGAAAACAACTTAATAACAAGATCCAACACATCTCTACATCCTAGGAACAAAGATTAAGCCAACCAAACATTTCATTTCAACAAAAACAAACAAAAAAATCAAAACAGAAAAGCTTCTGTTTCTAGATCTGTCCACCAAAAATAATCTAGAGCTCAAAAAATTAATCTAAGCTAGGATAAGATAGATCTACTCAATACAAAACTCATCCAATTGGATTTGCTTCAAAAATCATTTTTAAACTCCTTATAAAAGGTCTAGAAAAGCCTACTGGTCTTTTACCAAACTGGATGTCATTTCCATTTGGTAACTGGCGTTGATGTAAGGCCAAGTCCTATGGATAGATCTACTCATAGGCTACTCAAAACAGTTTGATTTGACCACAATGGATACAGATCCAAAAAGTTATGCCAAAAATGGCTAAACAGACAGTCTGTGGCAAAACAGGTATTGTGACAAAAATAAAAGTGCAAACTTGGATCTACCAACGGGAAATGGTTAGGAAAACATAAGCCTAGTGCTGTGAATTTTTGTAGAAAATAATCTGCACGAAAACTATTTTTCACAAGCTCAAAACGACAGACAAACATCTGCAGGGATTTGAGGTTCCTCACATCGGTTTAAGAAAAATGGCCGGCGGCGATTTTGGAGCTCATGGAGCTCACATGGCTGGCTCAAGGCTACTCTAAGCTTGGGGATGAAGTGTGGTAGTGGGGGGTTGTGGAGGAGGGGCAAGGTGCAAGGAGATGGCCTTGGGATCTTTATAGAAGAGGGAATGAGGGGAGGGGCAAGATGGTCACCTCATAATAAGGCAATGAGGCCAAGGGGCAAGACCACCAAGGGGCAAGTCAAGGTTGGCCTTTGGAGTGAGGAAAGATCAATGGCATGGGTCAAGGGTCAAGGGCAAAAATGGAAGTGTGGCATTGGATCCCTACCATTTGATGGCATAAGAGGTGTTCAAGGGACTTTTTGGTATTTTCCATTTGAGTGCACATGGTGTCCTATTCAAGTACACATGTGACATGGGCAAGGTTGGCCTTTGGGGGCAAGGGGAGGCAAGGGACAAGTGGAAAAGTCAAAAATATCTAAGATGCATGTGTGCCCATACCTATCCTAGTCACCATATCTATCCTCTCTTATCTTCATGCCTAAGGCTTCTAGAAGCAAGGTCAAGCATCCAAGATGGAGTACTAGTTGTGGTAAACACAAGGGACAAGCTTTTACTTCGAATCTTGCAAGGGAAGGCAATGAAATCTTCTGCCCAAAATCGTATCTGTGACTGTTTCGAATAATTCAGAAAATTCTCTAAGTGTTGGAAAACAGATCAAAGGTTCAAAAAGTTGAGTTTGTTTTCAGGGTTCAATTGCTTTCCAAAATTGGTTTTCAAAGTATGGATGTGTTAACCATGTTATACACTTTCAGAAACAACTTTTGAAAACAATTTTGAACTAGTTTAAGGCCATGAAAATAATGTGGAAAAAGACCTACATTCTGTTTTTATCTGTTTCTCAAAACTGCCTTATTCTGCCTTAATTTTATACCACAAAAACAACAAGCAAAAGATAGTTTTTATTTATCCAAAAATAAAAGTGAGCTTATGGGTTTGTAGTACATATATCAAGGATGAATTAAAAGTCAATAAACCATAATATAACAATTTATAGCTTGGTGAAGACAATGGTAGAAAACATGTACTTGGCTTTATTTTCAGGAATTGTTTTCTATAGGAAAGTTAAAAGAAAACTTTCATAGATCATTTTGGAAACTTGTTTTCTTGGATCCAACAAGGTTAAAAGTTTGTTTTAAGATGCAAACAAGAATGATCCAAGTATTGGAATAAAAAATCCACTCAAGTAATAATAAGAAAACATTAGGAAAAATATCAGGAATATTTTTCAGAAACATATGGTGTTGGTTTTATAATGAAACAAAACTTATGTTGCAAATATGATTAAGATCATAACACAAGTTAGTTCACACCATCATGTGGTTATAAAAATAATTTGTTGGCCCTAATAGTTGTCTTTTAGAGCATAGTCCAAGAGTCCAAAAACTGGGATGTGACAGACCTTCCCCCCTTACAAGAATCTCGTCCCGAGATTCGCAGGCAAGCGAAAAGAGGGTATGGTCAAAACAACAATGTTAGATGATTTGTTTACAAAACATGTGTTGGTGTTTTGTAACATTATTTACAGGGGCTTCCCCCCTTTGATTTATCTTACCAGAATTCACCGGTAAATTTGTTTTCTTTACAAAGGTTTGGGTGCCGTGTTCTAAACCTCGAACATATTGCTCCTTAATTCATGATATCCAACCAGGGCTTATTCTTTGGTTATAATATTTATTTTCTTACCACTCAATGATCAATTAAATGGATATCGATCAATATTTAAAAAGTATGAGCTTTCCATTGCTCACTGTCTAAAATCCAGGAAAATCCACTACCTTCCTCTTAACCTATTATAGTTAAATCTCAAAACATTTGTTTTTCCGCAAAGGTAGTTTATCTAGCTCAAAAAGCTATAACAACTCTGAGTACTATCATCTTTATAAGGTTTCTTTCAAAAACTCCAAGCTCATATTGATTTTTCCTAAAATCTATCATCATCAATATATATCCACCAATCTTTCTTAGCCTCAAACGAGTTCTACTATCTCATACTGTAGAATCTGGTTCCTCCAACACATATATACGGGAGATATTGTCTACTAGTAATGATCATAGTTTACCCATCTAATATTTTTTTTCCAACCTTTCACTTTCTTCAAAATAGCTATAGAATCATTCTAAGGCACATTTCTCTTTGTTTTTGAGGAAAAAAAAAAGATTACACGTTTTCTTTTTAAACGGTGCTAACAAACTCTGTAACATATTAACTCTATAAGTTACTTTGTAAGGTATTTGGTTTTAGATACCACTTCTGTAGGGTATTTAAACGAAAATGTGATGAGCCAACACTGTAAGGTTTTAAGCTTACGATTAGATGAGGTTATATTACCAATTGGTAAGGTCTCCAATTCTGTAAGGCCTCGAACTAGAATTAGATGAAACCCTTTTAGATTTTTGTTAGTATCTTTAACTATTTAAGATTTTACTTAATCTGACGTGACACTTCCAGTGTCCCATTTACGTCGGGTTTTCTCATGGTGCGACGATAAACAAAACAAGGGGGTTCACAGGTGCGGTTTGAAACGTACCATTGGCTATGGCAGGAGTCGAAGATGCTCCTGCAACATCATCTCTGTCTCGAGGTCCACTCATCAGATTCTTGCGTTTCTTCTGGGCTGGACCTTGGGTCTCTTGGGTTTCTTGGGTTTCTCGGGTTTCTTGGGTTTCTTGGTTTTCTTCAGGATGAGCTAGAATACGGTTCTTATTGGGACATTCGCGAACAAAGTGTCCTTCCTGTCTACAGGCAAAACAAACCCTGGTTTTAGGCTTGACTTTCACCCGTCTCCTCGAAGATTTCTCCGACCAAGCCGGATCATACTCCCTCTGGGGACAATTACGAGCGAAGTGCCCTTCCGTCCCACAGACAAAACACTCTTCAGTCACCCATAGACTAGTTTCTCCTGGCGTCACCATCTTCCTTTTGCGGCTCTCTCCAGCAAGCAGTTGCTGGTATCCTCTCATAAGGAACATAGTATTCTCAGCGTTGGTGATGGCAAGCTGAGTCAACTGTTCCAGGATAGCATGGGTGGCGATGTGCTCAGCTCGAGCGGCTTCACGCATTTCCCTCAACAGAGAAAACAGTTGAGCAACTGTCGGCTCAGGTGACGGAGGTGGATTGCTGGCCATGCTGAAGAAAAAGAACGGTGTAAGACGATAATAACTAAAGGTGGTCTTGGTTTTAAAGGCTCGTGACATATACCGGCTCATAGCGGACATGAGAATGGTAGGTAACACGACAACAAGCAAACATCGACAAAACTAAAACCAACTCAAACCCAGATTAACACGTATGTGAAAAACGAGTCTTAACAAGCATAACTTATCTTAATGGTTCACAAGGCTACCAGATAAGGCTTACAACACAATAACAAGTCCTAACAACTCCATATAAGTTAGGAAGCAAGATTGAATAAAACACAAATTCATTTCAATCAAGAGCACCAAAGAAACAAAAACCTGAAATCTGCGGTTTCCTAGATTCATGATAACCATTCCATCGTTCACTTAATTTCTAAACCTTGAATTTCATGGTACCTACCATGTCTACTAAGATTTGGCTTCCAAAGTATATACACCTGATATCTTAATGACTAGTAAACGACTAGGTTATCCTTTTATTTTCTCGTGACTTCTCCTTTTTACCAACTCGATTAAAAGGTGCCGTAAGTCGCTTAATTCCTTGGTTTAGAAAGAGTTGTCAGTATTTCACATGCTTTGGTTAGGTGCCATCCTAAGATTAGACAAAGCATGTTAGTTTTGTTAGCTTTTTATTTAATAATGTTTGTCCGACAAGATACGACTAGCGTCATCGTACGTCGGATATTGAATCGTGCTCTTTTGATTGGCTTTTGAGGGGGTTGCGCATCATGGCGTGTCTAGACTTCTTTTGCACCTTTCTCCAGAGGAGGGAGGTATATAACCTATAAAAGGGGATTTCTCTTGTTTGGTCTTTTAAAAGGGGATATAAAAAGGTGCATCGTTTACCCAACAGGGCAAAACGAGTCTTTTGCAAACTGACAAACATAGAGATTTTGGTCAGTAGTGGTTGGTGCATTCACGCCTTTTATTCTTTGATGGTTGTCGTTGTTGGAGCTTTATATGTTATAGTGCATCATTGGTAGCAACGCTATCACCTCGTGTGGCTTGATGGTCCTCTATTATTAGGTCCAATGGTGCTTTTATTGATGGTGGAGGTTCACGACGGGTCGCATTATGAAGCGAAAACAAGTATAAGTCTAAGCAACAAATTCTTGTTTTTGAATGCTATACAAACATTTTTGCTTGCAAAAATTTAACAGGAGGCGATTCAAAAACAAGAGCGGGGCAATCACAAATTTGCAAAATTTGAGCACCCCACAAACATATAGAAGCCTAGATGAACCAAATTCTACACCACACAATAGCACAAAGTCCTACGAACATACATAAGCAAGCCATAACACACAAGCAAGGCTCCATTGGAGCTACGTCGGGGGAGGCGACTCATGGAGTCATCGCTAAATTTACTCCAAACTAGACTAATCCAAAATCCTAGAAGTGGCTGAAAAACTATCTCTACTTCTGACCATCATTATTGTAGAGCTAGGCAATCATTTTGGTCTTCTCGGGACATCGGCAAGTATACAAACAAGATAATAGAAGTAAAGTTTTGATAAAACCTTTAACTGAGAGAGGTAATGTTATGCAACAATCTGTTTTTGAAACCCCAACTATTTTCTGAACAGAAAACTTCAAAGATGAGAGATGTTTCAAAAACAGAGCGGAGCAGTTGCAAATAAGTAAGAAATAAACTCTTAACCGAGAGACATATGCCTTTAGAATCTTTTGAAAAGATAATAAGGAGGGAAAATATACTAAAATTCCCTTAGACAAAAATAATTTAGATTGTAAATAGGTTTTTACTCAAAAATACTTTTCTTTCCTATCTGACGTCCATGCTAACTAAGGTCTCCTAAGGTCAGGATGGCTCTGATACCAACTCTGTAAGGACCCCAGACCGGCAGTCTGAAACCCTCCGTATGCATACATTCACGATCCCAGAAAGATCAGTCGTGAACAACATACACAGTTGGCATACAGAAATACATCATCCATTACACGAATACATAAAGGTATTACACACATGATCACATGATCAAGTTTAACTCAACTGCCATGAGGGCAGGGAACTTAACAAACACAGCGGAAGACAAATAAAAACACAACGTAGATGAGCCCAAGTCACGCCTTAACCTACAGGCTGCTGACCCGGAGACGATCCTAGTTCGCAAAGCCGTCAGCTCCGTACTCCTCTTCGTAGATCTCCTTTGGAGGCTCCTTCTCCAAATCTGATAAGTAGATACCAGGGGCGAAACCATAATGAGTACATTTGAATGTACTCAGCAAGACATCCATCATATCACTTACCAACATGCAAATATGCTTATATGCTGGAATAGGTAGGTTATAAATAGGGTTCACTACCAATGGTGTTCATATATGATGACACCACAGTTGCAGTCAGGTTATTCTGTATCTTCGTTGAAGAAGATACTTCAGAAGAAAATAAAATAATATAGTTTTATTTCTCTTGTAGATATCTCATGTACAAGAGGTTTTGTAAAGTTTTGTTAAAGAATATTTTCTCTTTGCCAAGCTTCTTGGAATCAGTTTCCAGAATTCTTGCTTAGAGTAGAAAAGGTTTTGTTTGCAAAACATTTTGTTTTGTATAACATCATCTGGCTTTTCATCATCGACGATACCTCCACGGTATAAGTTTCCATTCCTTTCCGAACTTCACAAGTTCAACACTTCCTTTCCAAAATTCCCTTTCAAAAACTTCTTTTTGAAAACATTGACACAATGCTAGCTACATGGCCATTCAACTGTCCATATCCGAGGACGCGGCTTCTTCGAAAAAGTTGTACTCTGCAGAGGTGTACACATCCACCAGATCCAGTACACCTCCCGTGAAACACCACGGACTGTAACAACAGTATGTAAACATCAGGTATCTGATCATAACCATTCACTATGTTCAAGCTAGTATATGTCTATCTCTCGATTGAGTTTTGTTCTCCCCGGCACCAAGTCCCACCCTGCCTAGCCGGGAGCCTCAATGAATGCATCCGGAGGGAAAATTAATCCCACACTTTATATGCCTCAACATTGGGAGTTTTGACGACATTCGGTTCGAGGGTACGACGCCCCTTATAGCAAGTGAGATAGCACACACTAATAAGAACAAACTTCAAGTTAAGCCCCGTGCCCATGTTGGGGTAGGGTGGCAGTACGGTAAAGGTTGTCCGGCGAAGACTAGGTTATGTGTCATTTTTGAAAACACCACTTTCTCAAAAATGACCACTTCCACATTCCTCCGGAGAACAAGGATCCGCCTTTTCTCCGGGGTTTTCCGTAAAGCCTTTGTTTTGTAGAATCACAATTTTAGGGTGTCCACTTAGGGACTAGTATATTTGATGGTAATAAATACCATAAGGTGGCCTATGGGCTTGGTATTACCAAGTTTTAACTACTGGCATAATAGTAACCTATATACTAGTATAGTAGTAATAGCCACATCAAAAATAGTTTTGATAATCAAGTTTTGGTAAAACTTCAGAGGTAAAACATGCATGATATATAATGGTAAGTATTGTATCAGCAAGCAATCAGGATGCTTGCCTCAAGTCTCTTAATGTCCCTGGCCTTGAAGCAAATCGAACTTGACGCACAGCTCCACAACTGCTTCTTCTCCTTCTTCGCGTTCTAGCGTCGTAAAGGAAATAAAAGACACACACTCAGGTCTAAAAGACAAACAACTAAGCTAAGAAACACATACAGCAACAATTGTTCATTCTCGAGTTCTCTCGAAAAAATAACGCGAAAACTATCTCACATAACTCTCACGGTCCAAAACTGTCGTCAGGCACTGAGTATGGTTTAGAAAACCATATCCCACATCATACATACCATATATGGAGTGGTATACCATTCTCATAACAAGATATATAAGAAGCTAAAAATATAGCTTGGGGGTGCAAAAGGTTAGGTTGCTAAGATAAAACAAAACAGACAGAGTAATACCCATGGCAGTGGGTATCTCTCACCACAAGCAACTATTTCTTTATGTGTTCATGATTTTTAGTTGGATGTTTTAGTTCCACAAGATACTCTTAAACACAAGCATAACATAAGCATAAACTCATGCTAAGGTAAAACATTCCAACAAAATCCAAACAACAAGCAAACACACCATAATTGAATAGACTATTTATTCACTATGTTCTTGTTTACTAGAGGTTTTGGAATCCATCAATTATGAGAAATTAGCAAACAACCAGTACCTAAAAACAAGGATGACAAGTCATAAAAATAATCTAAAACACAATCATCACTCAAGGTAATATCCCTATCAAAAGCATAGAAACAGGACTGCACTTATAACACACTAGTGTGGAAATTCTATACAATCATGCTATAAGGAATATTGGTATTCTACAACTATAGCACAAGCAACTAATTAATTCATGGCATCATAACAGAAGTAATAACTTCCTAAATATGCTATAATAAACTCATACCCTCATAAAACAAAAGATGACATCACTAGAGCAGAATTCACCATTTTCTAGTGGTGACACTAGTTCAACACTAGAGAAGCAAACCATGTTACTATGATGCTTAATTCTAAACAAGAAAGTCATGATCATAAAATGTACCTAATAACAGTACACAAAACTTACACATGCTAGCAAGCACAACATCAAAACAATCCCATGAAACAACTATTAAGCATGCATAAATTAATTCTAGCAATTTATGTTTTTCTTAAACAATTACTAGCAAGCAAGCAAGGTATAACTTACACAACCAGTAGATATGCAACAAAAGAAAAGTTATCTAAACCTTTTCAAAAATCCAAACACTCAATTTAAAATCATCCACAAACAATCTATCAATCAAAAGGAATTCATTTTGTTTGCAAACAATTTAATTTAGCACTCAATAGTGAATAATCTCTTAACAAGATACTCCTAAGGAATATTATGCTAACAAATGGATCACACCTAACATACTAGTAGAATCCTTATAAGAACTAAACTTCTCACTTGCATAGGTGAAAACAAACCATTATACTTTCCATGGTGGAAAATATTCCTATCAACCACATAATGAAAACATGTTAATTTCTCACATGTGCATGGTTGGGAAATTTCATCCACAACCAAGATGCAATGGGACCAGTGGGTTATGGGCCCACTTATATCAAGGTAAATGAGGTACTAAGCCTCTGGTTACTCATGACAAAAATTAGTATAGCAAAATAAATAAAACAATGCTATTTATTCTAGTGCATACAAGACTAGTGCATAAGAATAACAAAACCTACACATGCTTCACCTTAAAAATACATGAAAGCTATCAGAGACCAAATCATCAAAATAACAGTACCAAAATGGTACTGGATCTATAGCAAACATAGCACAAAAATTATCAAGGCATTCACACAGAGATCTAGCTCTCACAATAATTCCAAAGAATAAACACTAGAAAAATAACAAATGCTACTCATGCTTTGCTATAAGATCACATGCAAGTTAATGAAGATAATAGCATATAAATCACAGTACCGAAATGGTACTGGACTCACCACAATCATAGCAAAAACTTAGGTAACAAGCACACAAAGATTTGCTCACACAACTAGTGAAATAAGTACTAGAAAACAAACAACAAATGTTACACATGCTTTGCTATAAAATAAGGTGTAAGCTAATAGAGATAATAACAGAGAAATAACAGTACCAAAGTGGTACTTGATCTATCATAACCACAACAAAAATCTAGGTACAACAAAGCTACAAGGATTTGCCCACACAACAATCCAAGTAATAAAACTAGGAAAATAACAAATGGTATTCCTATTTCTATTTGACTTTCCAAACATGCACACACTTTATAAGGTAGATGTACTGCAAGAAAACAACTTAATAACAAGATCCAACACATCTCTACATCCTAGGAACAAAGATTAAGCCAACCAAACATTTCATTTCAACAAAAACAAACAAAAAAATCAAAACAGAAAAGCTTCTGTTTCTAGATCTGTCCACCAAAAATAATCTAGAGCTCAAAAAATTAATCTAAGCTAGGATAAGATAGATCTACTCAATACAAAACTCATCCAATTGGATTTGCTTCAAAAATCATTTTTAAACTCCTTATAAAAGGTCTAGAAAAGCCTACTGGTCTTTTACCAAACTGGATGTCATTTCCATTTGGTAACTGGCGTTGATGTAAGGCCAAGTCCTATGGATAGATCTACTCATAGGCTACTCAAAACAGTTTGATTTGACCACAATGGATACAGATCCAAAAAGTTATGCCAAAAATGGCTAAACAGACAGTCTGTGGCAAAACAGGTATTGTGACAAAAATAAAAGTGCAAACTTGGATCTACCAACGGGAAATGGTTAGGAAAACATAAGCCTAGTGCTGTGAATTTTTGTAGAAAATAATCTGCACGAAAACTATTTTTCACAAGCTCAAAACGACAGACAAACATCTGCAGGGATTTGAGGTTCCTCACATCGGTTTAAGAAAAATGGCCGGCGGCGATTTTGGAGCTCATGGAGCTCACATGGCTGGCTCAAGGCTACTCTAAGCTTGGGGATGAAGTGTGGTAGTGGGGGGTTGTGGAGGAGGGGCAAGGTGCAAGGAGATGGCCTTGGGATCTTTATAGAAGAGGGAATGAGGGGAGGGGCAAGATGGTCACCTCATAATAAGGCAATGAGGCCAAGGGGCAAGACCACCAAGGGTCAAGTCAAGGTTGGCCTTTGGAGTGAGGAAAGATCAATGGCATGGGTCAAGGGTCAAGGGCAAAAATGGAAGTGTGGCATTGGATCCCTACCATTTGATGGCATAAGAGGTGTTCAAGGGACTTTTTGGTATTTTCCATTTGAGTGCACATGGTGTCCTATTCAAGTACACATGTGACATGGGCAAGGTTGGCCTTTGGGGGCAAGGGGAGGCAAGGGACAAGTGGAAAAGTCAAAAATATCTAAGATGCATGTGTGCCCATACCTATCCTAGTCACCATATCTATCCTCTCTTATCTTCATGCCTAAGGCTTCTAGAAGCAAGGTCAAGCATCCAAGATGGAGTACTAGTTGTGGTAAACACAAGGGACAAGCTTTTACTTCGAATCTTGCAAGGGAAGGCAATGAAATCTTCTGCCCAAAATCGTATCTGTGACTGTTTCGAATAATTCAGAAAATTCTCTAAGTGTTGGAAAACAGATCAAAGGTTCAAAAAGTTGAGTTTGTTTTCAGGGTTCAATTGCTTTCCAAAATTGGTTTTCAAAGTATGGATGTGTTAACCATGTTATACACTTTCAGAAACAACTTTTGAAAACAATTTTGAACTAGTTTAAGGCCATGAAAATAATGTGGAAAAAGACCTACATTCTGTTTTTATCTGTTTCTCAAAACTGCCTTATTCTGCCTTAATTTTATACCACAAAAACAACAAGCAAAAGATAGTTTTTATTTATCCAAAAATAAAAGTGAGCTTATGGGTTTGTAGTACATATATCAAGGATGAATTAAAAGTCAATAAACCATAATATAACAATTTATAGCTTGGTGAAGACAATGGTAGAAAACATGTACTTGGCTTTATTTTCAGGAATTGTTTTCTATAGGAAAGTTAAAAGAAAACTTTCATAGATCATTTTGGAAACTTGTTTTCTTGGATCCAACAAGGTTAAAAGTTTGTTTTAAGATGCAAACAAGAATGATCCAAGTATTGGAATAAAAAATCCACTCAAGTAATAATAAGAAAACATTAGGAAAAATATCAGGAATATTTTTCAGAAACATATGGTGTTGGTTTTATAATGAAACAAAACTTATGTTGCAAATATGATTAAGATCATAACACAAGTTAGTTCACACCATCATGTGGTTATAAAAATAATTTGTTGGCCCTAATAGTTGTCTTTTAGAGCATAGTCCAAGAGTCCAAAAACTGGGATGTGACAGTGAGGTGTGACCACGACAGATCCGATCCGTATATGATTGTTCGGAGCCGTAGTCGATGGTTTCCAACGAGAGTGCGTTGTCGATGAAGCCGAAGATGCCGGTGATCCAGCGCCCGTCTTCCCCACGGTCGGCGCTAATTGTCGAATCTCTGACTCTACAAATCCCTTAGGTGACCCTATCGGGTTTCGACTAGGAGAAGTCATGAGCGCTGGTGGAATCGTCGGCTAGACAGGGGGCGAGATTTACCCAGGTTTGGGACCCTCGTAGAGGTAAAACCCTTACTCCTGCCTCTTGTCGATCTGTATTGACGGAAATATCGGTTACAATGATGATGCTCGAATCGAGAGTAAGATCTCGAGTTCAAGGCTTCGATGGTGTTGTGTTGCTTGGTCCTCTCCCGGGGGGCTCTCCTGGCCTTATATAGGTGGCCAGGTCTCGAATCCTACCTGGACAGGACTCGAACTCTAACTAGGTCGGTTACATGTTTCCTATCTTAACCCGCAAGTTAGTGCAGGTGGGCTTCACGTGGGCCTTCTGGAGTATTCCAAGGGATCCTCTTCTTGGGCCTTCAACCTTGGGCCTGAGAGGGGGTGTCCTTATTCGCAGGGTCTAGGATCCATATATTCGTCAACGCCAGAGAGAATCCGACATCGCTGAAACCCTAACACTGAGAGAGAGTGAATGTTGGGCATCCAAGACCCATGCCACACTCTATCACATGTGGTGTGGCGTTTAATGGGATTTGGTGGCATTCAGACGATCCGGAGCCCCCTCTCCAGATAAACCATAGCCCCGCTAGGAAGACGGAATTGTCGTTCTGCCCCATCTACCTGAGCCGAAAGGGGGTAGCAAAGTGGAACCAATTTCTTGGTTGTGTTAGGTTAGGCCTAAGGAACACCCAATACAATGTTAGGTCCCACCTCTTGGAAAGATTCCCACGGTTCCGTCAGATCCGGGAGTTTCGGGCTCTAAGTAGTCCTGGAACACACGATAGAGAATCCGATGCCGGTGAAGCCTAAGACAGAGAGAGAGAGGTAATCTCGGGTATACAAGACCATGACACAATCTAACACACATGGTATGTCATACCATGGGATTTAGTGGCATTCATACGATCCGGAGCCCCCCTCCGGAGAAACCATAGCCCCGCTGGGGAAAAAGATGGAACTGCCGTTCTGGCCCCTCTACGTGAGTCGGAAAGGGGTAGCAAAGTGGAACCAACTGTTTTGTTTAGTTGTGTTAGTTTAGGCACAAGGAACACCAAAGAAAATGTTAGGGTCCACCTCTTGGCAAGATTCCCCTAGTTCCGTCAAATCCGGGAGTTTCCGGCTCTAATTAAGTAGTCCTGGAACCCGCTAGAGAGAATCTGACGCTGGTGAAGCCCTAACACAGAGAGAGAGGGAATCTTGGGCATCCTAGACCCATGACACACCCTAACACACGTGGTATGGTATACCATGGGATTTGGTGGCATTCAGACGATCCGGAGCTCCCTCCGGATAAACCATAACCCCGATGGGGAAAAAGACGGAACTGTCATTCTGTCCCATCTACAAGAGTCGGAAGGGGGTAGCAAAGTGGAACTAACTTCTTGATTGTGTTAGATTAGGCCCAAGGAACACCCAAGAGAACTGTAGGGCCCGCCTATTGGCAAGATTCCCCAAGTTCCGTCACACCCGGGAGTTTCGGGCTCTCATTAATTAGTCCTTGAACCCGCGAGAGAGAATATGACACCGGTGAAACCCTAACACAGAGAGCGAGGGAAGTGGGAATCCAAGACCCATTCCACACTCTGGCACACATGGTATGGCGTGCAAATTGGATTTTGTGGCACTCAAACGATCTGGAGCCACCTCTCCGAAGAAACCATAGCCCCGCTGGGGAAAAAGACGGAACTGTCGTTCTGCCCCATCTACGTGAGCCGGAAGGGTCTAGCAAAGTGGAAATAACTGTTTGGTTGTGTTAGGTTAGGCCCAAGGAACACCCAAGAGAATGGTAGGGAACACCTGACAAGATTCCCCCAGTTCCTTAACACCTGGGAGTTTCGGGCTCTCATTAATTAGTCCTGGAACCCGCGAGATTGAAATCCGACACCGGTGAAACCCTAACACAGAGAGCGAGGTAATCTCGGGTATCCAAGACCATGGCACACTCTAACACACATGGTATGTCATACCATGGGATTTGGTGGCATTCATACGATCTGGAGCCCCCTCCGGAAAACCATTGCCTTGTTGGGGGGAAAGGCGGAACTGCCGTTCTGGCCCCTCTACGTGAGCCGAAAGGGGGTAACAAAGTGGAACCAACTGTTTGTTTGTCTTAGGTTAGGACCAAGAAACACCAAAGAAAATGTTAGGGTCCACCTCTTGGCAAGATTCCCCTAGTTCCGTCAAATCCAGGAGTTTTGGGCTCTAAGTAGTCCTGGAACCCGCTAGAAAGAATCCGACGCCGGTGAAGCCCTAACTCAGAGAGAGAGGGACTCTTGGGCATCCAAGACCCATGACACACTCTAACACACATGGTATGGTATACCATGGGATTTGGTGGCATCCAGACGATCCGAAGCCCCCCTCCGGAGAAACCATAACCCCGTTGGGGAAAAAGGCGGAACTGCCGTTTTGGCCCCTCTACGTGAGACAAAAGGGGGTAGAAAAGTGGAAACAAATGTTTGGTTGTGTTAGGTTAGGCCCAAGGAACACGAAAGAAAATGTTAGGGTCCACCTCTTGGCAATATTCCCCTAGTTCCGTCAAATCCGGGAGTTTCGGGCTCTAAGTAGTCATGGAACCCGCTAGAGAGAATCCGACGCTGGTGAATCCCTTACACAGAGAGCGAGGGACACTTGGGCATCCAAGAACCATGACACACTCTAACACACATGATTCAGTATACCATGGGATTTGGTGGGATTCAGACGATCTGGAGCCACCTCTCCAGAGAAACCATAGCCCCGTTGGGGAAAAAGACGGAACTGTCGTTCTGCCCCATCTACGTGAGCCGGAAGGGGTAGAAAAGCCAAACTAACTGTTTCGTTGTGTTAGGTTAGGACCATGGAACACCCAAGATAATGGTAGGGAACACCTATTGGCAAGATTCCCCCAGTTCCGTCACACCCGGGAGTATCGGGCTCTCATTAATTAGTCCTGGAACCCGCGAGAGAGAATCTGACACCGGTGAAACCCTAACACAGAGAGGGAGGTAATCTCGGGTATCGAAGACCATGACACTCTAGCATGGAAGGGGCTAGCAAAGTGGAAATAATTGTTTGGTTGTGTTAGGTTAGGCCCAAGGAACACCCAAGAGAATGGTAGGGCACACCTCTTGGCAAGATTCCCCCAGTTCCGTCACACCCGGGAGTTTCGGGCTCTCATTAATTAGTCCCGGAACCCACGAGAGAGAATCCGACACCGGTGAAACCCTAACACAGAGAGCGAGTTAATCTTGGGCATGACCCATGCCACACTCTATCACACGTGGTGTGGCGTGTAATGGGATTTGGTGGCATTCAGACGATCCGGAGCCCCCTCTCCGGATAAACCATAGCCCCGCTGGGAAATAGACGGAGTTGTCGTTTTGCCCCATCTACATGAGCCGGAAAGGGGTAGCAAAGTGGAAGCTATTTCTGGGTTGTGTTAGGTTAGGCCGAAGGAACACCCAATACAATGGTAGGGTAATTTATTTATTATTAGTAATAGTTTATGTCAGTCATTTATAGTTGTCTTCCCATTATCCTTAAATAATATATTTCAATTATGGTTATCTTTTTAGGCCATCCATCATGTATCCAACGGCCAGCAATGTTCTCCAGCCAATGTACCAAAATCTGGCGGGCGCAGAAAATTTCGCGCCGCCCACCCAAATTATCGACCAAAAACTTTGGTGCCTATGCCGCCCTAAATTTTGAACCTCTCCCTCTTATCTGCCCCCTCGCCAAAATTTCCCCTCCTCTTCTTGTCTGAAATCCCCCTTTCCTCCTAAACCCCATCTACTCCGCCCCGGCCTTCCACCTCGCTCTGTAGCTCGCCTTCCCGGGCTTCCACCTGGCTGTCCCCGGTCTTCCACCTCGCCGTGCAGCTTGCCTTCCCGGGCTTCCACCTTGCCGTCCCCGGTCGTCTACCCCGCCGCTCAGCTCGCCTTCCCGGGCTTCCACCTCGCCGTCCAGGACGCCATCCAGATCTGCCACCTCGTCGTCCAGATTTGATACCTCGTCGTCAAGATCTGCCACCTCGCCGTCCAGGTCGTCCTCAAGATCTGCCACCTTGCCTGCCTGGTAGCCGTCAAGTTCCTTTGGTCAGAGTTTGCTTATTTTCGAGCTTGTATAAAGCTTAAGATCGCTTCTCCTGCGATCCTATCATACTTAGGTCCACAAATTAGATTACTGATATGATATGGTCAAACAGCGAATTGCATCACTAAGATTTTCTAACTCTATGTTGTCACATCCCAATGAAAGGTAAGGCTATTTTCAAAGAACATGTATGCGCTATTTATTTTCATTTATTCGCATAAATCATCAATTCTAGACTTATAGTGTAAGCTATTTATTTCCATTTATACCATGTCCACCATCTAGACAAGGCATGCCTTGCATGATAGCTCAACAATAAAGGTACTTATGTTGTGTGGAACTACTGGCTTAATTACTATTCTGCCATGTATTTTGTGCTGCTATCCTAGTTGATTTGGTACATATGAACCTTGCAGCTTAGGAATATTAAAGTCAAGAGTACATCTGGTAGGACAAAGACGCCTCCTGGTGGACATGGTTGTAAACGCAAGCGCGTCAAGTCCCATCGCGAGCATGCAGTTGCCCATGTCCATCCATATGCAGATGACGAACTCAAGCGACCAGTGGTCCAAGACGTGGAGGCAGCTCCCCAAGGCCAGCAGGAAGCTGCCCAATGCGAGCAGGCACCTCCCTACGGTGAGCTGCCAGGTGTGCAAGGCGAGCTGCCACCATTCCTAGGCGAGGGGCAAGGTTCCCAAGTTGAGGAGCAAGGTGCCTGCAACGAAGAGCAAGATGACATATCACAGAGATTGCATGCTCTACGAGGGGCCATGTGTGGAGGGAAATCCAAAATGCAGAATATTTACCCTAGCAATGCCACAATTTCTGTAGATTACCCATGTGAAGACATTGTTTCGAGTGGTGCGGCTAGGAGGAGAAGAAACATGTCCAAAGGAAACAGGATCGGAATTGTTATTCCTCTGGGAAAGACAAGGCCAGTGGACCCAAAGATTGCTGCCATGTATGCTACTGCGTGTTCACTAGCTGTGAAGCACACTGTCCCTATCTTCCCCCATTGGAAAGAGTACAAGGAAAGGGAAGATATATTTTCCTCCTACCACAGCCATGTGTCTGTAAGTTTTGTAACCCAACCTTCCAGTTCATTCCATTGTTGTTCATATAACTGAAAAGTGCTCTTTCTTTTGTTTCATCAAAGTTTCATCTGAACCCAAGAGACCACGTTATTCGTCAATCTCTTATGATGCATCTCAAGAACTGTACAAGACAAAGACGCCATATTCTGCAGCAAGAATTTTTTGACAGCGTTAGAGACAAGAGTAGAGTTTTACGAACGCCTCCTGATGCAGTTGGGCACATGAGCGAAGCAGAATGGTGCAGGCTAGTCGATAACTGGTCCTCAGTCAGGAAACAGGTATTGTCTTTGTTCACTCTACCTTGCCACTGTTTCTATTCCATAACATGGAGTGTGTCTAATCAGTTCATACTTCGTTTATGTAGATGGCTTGTCTGAAAGCCAGGCAAAGCAGACATGCCGTCCAGTTCCATAGCGCCACAGGTTCTCGTAGCTACGAGGTTTGCTGCAACATGGGGGAAGATGCCTTTGAATTGTTCAAAGCTACGCACAACAGCAAGATACGTGGATTCTCTTCGCCCGTGAAAAGAGCAATTGTAAGTCCCTCAGAATTCTGTTTATCTATGGGATCAACAATTACCTCAATAGATTCTTCTAGATACGTACTGATGCTTCCC
This sequence comes from Alopecurus myosuroides, assembly GCA_028641055.1. Classification (NCBI taxonomy): domain Eukaryota; kingdom Viridiplantae; phylum Streptophyta; class Magnoliopsida; order Poales; family Poaceae; genus Alopecurus; species Alopecurus myosuroides. Next base: position 167,049,892 of record CM054061.1, read on the forward strand.
TTTGTGAATTCTGATGCAAACTCCTGCTATTTCACCTATGCTTGTCATCTCATAGTTCATGCACATGCATGTTGTTTGCTTTTCATCTGCTAGTTCATCTATCCTCGTGAGCTGCTATTTTCATCTATGTTCTGTACATGTTTGTCGTCTGCTATTTTCAGCCATGTTTACTTACATGCCTGTCATGTGATGTTTTTCATTTATGTTTCTTACAAGCTTGTCATGCATGCTTAATTGCTTGTCATCTGCTATTTGCATCTTTGTTATGTACAAGCTTCTCATGATATCAATGTTCCTTATAAGCTAGTTCAGCTTCTATTTCACCTAAAGCTTTTACGTGCTTTATAGGACGAAATGCAATATCATATTCTAGAACGTACTTCAGTAGATGGCGCTGTCAAGAAACCTCTTTCTGCCACCGAAGCTGTCGTTGCCGTGCTGACCAAGAATAGTCTAAAGTCTTCGTTCCTGCAAACCATAGGTGGGGTCACAACCAGTGCAAGAGCAACAAAGTCTCAGCTTCACCTTCAACTTGATTCTGAGAGAAAACAGAGTCAGGACCTGCAGTCTGTAGTTGATGAGTTGAAGCAAGCCAAGGAACAAGCTGATGCAGATAGGATGAAGCATCGACAAGAATTGCTGCGTATGACGGAGGAACACAAAGGTATAAAGAAGAGTCAAGAAATGCACAAAACCCTTATCGGTGGCATGTTGGCTCAAGTTCCTCCGAGATATGGAACTGAGTAGCCCTTTATGAAACCGCTTGTTGTCTGTTGAACTGTATTAGACTGCCTTTGCTGGCGAGCTATGTTGTGACCTTATTCGGAATTTATGTATTTGGTGTGTTTGCTTTGCTGTGAAAACTAGTATAGTATTTTTCCATACTAATGAATACGAGGGCACGTGGTACTATATGGTACGTCCATGAGGCCGCACCTTATTGGACGGAAATCGCGACGAAATAAACACGTCAGGGAAACGTTTCGACGTGGACATGCCGTGTTGGTACACGTGCTGACTCATGATTCGTGACGTCTTACGACGAACTAAAACGTCGCACCGTCGGACAACGTAATAAATTCGTCGGGAATAAGCGTATACGTGGAACATTATGAGAGCAACACATGGCACCTTATACTGCTTGTACCCGTGACGAGAAAGTAAACGTCGCACTTATTATGACGTCATTAAACGGAGGTTACGGTAGTTCCAATCGTGATGTTTTTAAAATGTTAAGACGATGATGACGTCAGGAACGGTGGAAGTGACGTCAGTAACGGGTAACGGAAAACGATGCCACATGTACACACATTGCGACGAAAAATAACGTCGCTCCTTGGGCCTTGTGCTGGGCCGGCCAGTAGCTCGTGACGGTTTAGTGTTCATTTAATCGTCGCAGAATCGTCCGTGACAGTCGATCAGGAACGTTCTCACTCCGTCGCGTAAACCGTCGCGGATTGCCCTTAGCGACGGTTGGGAGCCCATCCGCAACGGTATTGAAACGTTCCGGATCGCGCGGAATTTGGTAGTGTATTGGGGCTTCTGGTGGTTTGTTAGTTTCTTGGAACACATCGACTTTTACGGGAGAAACAACATTTAAGAATGAATTTCCTATCACTATCAAATTTGTCTCATGCCATAGTAAGCAAACCTGGTTTCTAACTAATGTATATGGCCCTTGCCAAGCTGACCAGAGAGTTAATTTCATGGAATGGTTCAAGAATATTCAAATGCCAGATGAAGATAATTGGTTGATTCTTTGTGACTTTAATTACATAAGGTTTCCACATGACAGAAGTCGGGAAGGTGGAAATCTTGTAGATATGAATGAGTTCAATGAAGCTATTAGTAATCTGGCTCTAATGGATATTCCATTTAAAGGTACAAATTTTACATGGAGTAATATGCAGAATGCACCCTTGCTTGAGAAATTGGATTGGATTTTTTCAATAGAATCTCGGACAACCAATTTTCCAAACACTATGGTTCTCCCCCTTGATAGAACAGATTCAGACCATGTCCCATTTAAGATTCAAACTGGAACATCTATCTAGGCCAAGCATATTCAGATTTGAAATTTTTTGGTTTCATCACGGAGATTTTAAGAAGTTGATTCAAGACAATTGGATGCAGGAGGTTCATGAGTCAGACAGTGCGAAAATAATTTTTTGCTAAATTAAAAATGTTGAGAAAAGGTATTAAGATATGGGCTAAAGGTCTTTAGAGTCCATCTCAAATCATCAAGGATACTAATGAAGCCATTCTACTTCTTGGCTCTTTGGAGGAGTTTAGGCCTTTATCTACATGGGAATGCGGTGGGAGACAAATTCTCAATGACAATCTATCTGCTATTCTCACTCAGCTGAATATTTATTGGAAGCAAAGAGCAACTATCTGTTGGGCTAAATTTGGCGGGATGAACTCTAAATTATTTCATGCTAAAGCCACAATTAAATTTAGACATAGTGAGATTGCATTATTGAAATATGAGATGGGCATTGAGCACTATGATCATCAGGCTAAAGTTGTTATTCTTGAGAGAGATCTTTCAAACTAAGATTGGGCACTACCACACAAAGAACCTATAATTTACAGCTAGACTCGCTAATTAATAGTTCCTGTGGCCTTAGAATGCTTGAGTCCCCTTTCACTAAAGAATAAATTGAGAATGTGGTTAAGGATCTCCCATTAGATAAATTACATAGGCCAGATGTTTTTAACACCAATTTTATTAAGAAATGTTGGAATATCATAGGTGAGGATTTTTACAAGCTCATATTCGATTTCTATGAGGGTACTGTAAATCTTTAGAGTATCAACTCATCTTTCATTACTCTGATTCTTAAGATAGATGCTCCTATCCAAGCTAATGATTTCAGACCCATTTCTTTACTCAATTGCTCTCTCAAGATCATCACAAAAATTCTGGCTAATAGATTGCAAAAAGTCATGCCTAATCTAATCCACACTCATTGGTATGGTTTTTTTGAATGCAAGATTGTTTGCCTTGGGCATATGAATATCTACATCCTTGTGGTGTCCAAGGTAAACCATATGTCATTTTTGAACTGGATTTTGAGAAAGCATTTGACATGCTTGAGCATAGTACAATTAGAGACATCCTAAAAGCTAAGGGTTTTGGTGATAGATGGATTAAATGGATTGAGATCATTTACTCAACTGGATTCTCCTCTATGTTACTTAATGGTATCCCTGTAAACAATTTCGGTGCAAAAGAGGGGTTCGTGAAGGTGACCCTATGTCACCATTGATATTTTTTCTGGTATGAGATCTCTTATTACAAAGAATGTTAAACGAGCCATGGACAATGGTCTGATCAGAGCACCTGTTATATCAACTTCTTGTCATGACTTCCCCACCATTCAATATGCAGATGACACATTCTTAATTATGGAAGCCTGTCCTACGCAGCTACTGCACATCAAGCACCTTCTAAGCTATTTTGCTGCATATACGGGGCTAAAAGTTAATTTTCACAAATCCGTGTTGGTCGTCGTTTATGCCAATCCAGATGCTATTGCAGTTTTGACAACTACTATTGATTGTTCGGTTGGAGAGCTTCCTTTTTCTTATCTTGGGTTGCCCCTTTGCATCAATAACCCTAAGGCAGTATATTTCTACCATATTATTCAGAGAGTTTAGTTTAATATTGTCGGGTTGCACAACGTTCTTGTCATATGGAGAAAAGCTGCAACTTATTAAATCAGTATTCACTAGCCCGCTAGTGTTTTACATGTGTACGCTGCAGCTACCTCTCTCCATTATCCAACAGCTCAACACACTTCTCAGACATTGTTTTTGGAGGAAATATGGTACGGAGGATAAAGGAACAACTCTTATTGCTTGGGATAAAGTCATTAGACCTAAAGATCAAGGGGGTCTTGGTATTATGGATCTTGCAGCACATAATTCAGCTTTGCTTATGAAGCACTTGGATAACATCTTCAATAACCACAATCTGCCTTGGGTGAAGCTTGTTCAAGAGAAATACTATTCAAATAGGCAAGTTGATTTAAGACCGATTGGATCCTTTTTGTTAAGAGATATATTTCGGTACATGTATTTGGTAGTATAGGATTTGTAATCCATCTACTACTCTATCTCTACAAGGCTTCTTGTCCTCCAAATTTGTACCCCAATATATACTCGCCCATGAGGCTCAATAATACATCCAACATATTACGCAAATCTCATACTTCTACATGGTATCAACCTAAACATGATCTAACCCTAGCCGCCTCTGCCGCTTCCGCCTCGCGCTGCCCTCGGGATGGATCTCTATGATCGTCGTCGGGGCGCGCACCGCCTGTACCTAGGGTTCGTCTGCCGGTCCCGTGGATCGGCTGCCCTAGAGAGTCTTTCTCTCCACCGGTCGCTTGGCCGGTGTTTTCTTTTTTGGTTTTCCGATCCAAGATCGGTTTGCGTCGCCCGCCGCCACCGTCGATCCTCACGTGCCTCTACACCGACACCGGCGCGACTACCGGCCTCTTCACCGACACGGCGGACTCACGCGCAGCGCGGCGGCCATCACGGTCATTGTCCATGTGGCCTCTTTGACGCCTCGGCGGCTTCGCACGATGCGACGGCCTTAACGGCCGCCTTCCGTGCGTCTACCCGCCCATCGCTTTGTGCCGGTTGTCATCGCCCCTGCTCCGCTCGGGACTCCTCCACTACCCCACCTTCATCGTGGCTGCCTCACGCACGGAGCTTCCTTAGCCACTCAGGTACGGCGTTGCGTTCTCCGCTTGGCCTCCACCATCCAGCCTCATGCCATCATCTTCATGCTGAGCGGCGCATCCTCCACCTCGCGAGCAAGCGGATTGATCACCCGCCCGCCCGCGATCCGTTCCATCTGAACGGATAGTATGGCCACCTAGAGGGGGGTGTGAATAGGTGCTACGACCAATTTTAATTTTCTTCCAGTTAAGGCTTGACACAAAGGTAAATTCTCTAGATAATGCAACTACGGTGAATTTACCTATATGACAAGGATAACAACAAACACAATGCAAGCACAAGTAAAGGAGGAAGGGAACGAGGTAACCGATATGAAGCACACGGAGACGCGATGTATTCCCGAGTTCCTCCTTGTTAAGGGAGTATGTCTCGTTGGAGGGGTGTGAGCTCGCCACAAAGGCCTACTCAACGCCACAAAGGCCTCACCCTATTCTCCGATGAACCCCGCCACAAAGGCCTAGCCCACCTTCCACTATTGATCCCCTTTGAGGCGGGAATCAAGTCCTTTACAAACAAGTTTGGGGCACACACCCACAACCAAATTGGGGGCTCCCAACAATCACAAATCACCAACCAAGTATCAACGAGTTTGGGTGGAGGGATTGGGAGAAATCTAGCTTTTGGAGGCTCAATAAATGCTTGTCTTCAATGCTGGTTCGAGCAACCCTTTGGAGAAAAATGGGACGGGGTATTTATAGCCCCCTCCCCAAACTCGCCGTTTGACCCTTTTTTGTGCCTGGCGGTACGACCGCTGGGGTCAGCGGTACTGCCGGCACCTGGTAACCTGAGCGGTACTGCAGCGACCCAGTGACAGGGTGCGGGCGGTACCACCGCGGAAGTACCGTGGTACTTCCAGCAACGGTACTACCGCGGGTGCCCACCAGTACTACCGCTGGCCACTACTTCGAAATAAATCGAAGTGGCTGGCGGTAGTACTAGGGAACTACCGCTCTAGTACCGTAAACGTTAATGTGAGCAAAATCTCGCTGGCGGTACTTTGACCGGTACTGCCAACAGTACTACCGCTGGCGGTAGCGGTACTACCGCCTGGCAAGGCTTTGCTCGTAAACCAACTAAGTAACGGTACCGCTGAAGTACTGCTGGATGCAGTAGCCAAATTTACTTTAGCAGTACTTCTCGCGGTACTGGGCGCGGTACTATCGCTTGCTGGGCAGAGCAGTACTACCGCTGAGGCGCCCGGTACTACCGCTGGACCAAGTTGATTTTGGTGGCTTTGTCTTTGAACACTCTTCACTTTTTGGCGTCAAGATGATATTTCGTGAAATACTTAGACGCACTGTTAGATACTTACTAGTGTTGTTATCAACTCCAAAACCTAAGAGAGATCAAAATGCAAATGCACTTTCAATCTCCCCCTTTTTGGAGATTGATGACAACACCACTAAGAGAGGTCTAAAAAGTTTGGACGAGCACTTCTTGAGAGAGTGAAGCGTCAAGAATATTTGCTTAATGAGGAAAACTTTGTTCTCTTTTAGAATGTGTGCTCCCCTAACTTTTAGAGACCTAGCAAGGATATATATGATATAACAATATGAATACTTACCAAATAAGATAAAACGATAACAACCATAAAATCCACAAAACCAAATGGTTCAACACAAATAGCACACACCACACAAACCAAAGTTTGACAACACAACCCAAGCAAAATGATAAGCGATACTAAATAGAACTCTCTCCCCCTTTGGCATCAAGACACCAAAAAGGGAAGAGGCGATGCTAACGTCCCTGGAGGTCACTCGCTATGGCCAGAGGAACTAGCTGGGCTTCCGCGACCACGCTCATCTTCGGAGTTGACATCTTCTACCTCATCGTTAGTATCACCATGAGTCCAAGGCTCATGAGAAGTAGTAGCATCATCAAGAAGGTCTGGATCCACCCAAGTGCTGCCTTGCTTTGACTTCCACTCCTTGGAGGTGGTGATCCTATCCTTACAACCAGGACGAACAGGCACCCCAAGATGGGCAAACCTGTCACGAGTAAGATGACTCTCCTTCTTGCTACACACATGAGCAAGATAAGCCTTGTTCTCCATATCAATCTGACGACAGAACACCTTCTTCAGAGTCGAGGACATCCACTTGCGAAATCCATTCTTCTGAGCTCTACCCTCCATCTCGAAATCAGAGTCACTAGAGCCATCAGTGTTCGGACCAACATCATCCGGACCTAGCAGGGGAGTGGCATGCTTCTTGACTTGAAGATACTTGACACGGTGAGCAGTGAGCTCTTGGTCATTGTCCAAGAGCGCATCAGAAAGTATGGCATTGCGCCAAGTGGTGGCAATGAGCTTGAACACCAAAGCAGCAAACACAGGAACTCTCCTCCTCATCACACAGTTATACATTTCATTCCAGAGGATATCCATCACATCAAGCCGAAGGCCATCACCACCACGCCTATGAGGGTAAACCATCAAGTCAGTGAGTGAGCCATGAATCTGATCAAAGTTGCCAACACGGGGAGCCAACGTGTTCCTGAAGATCCTGTGGAGGATATCATATACGGGCAGCAGATTCTTGGACTGACCAACCATAGAATGGCCATGGATATATAGATCATACATCTCGGTAGGGGCCATAGACTTCTCTGGGTAAGGAACCCGGAAGAAGGTAGAGTGAAAAGAAGCATCGAGGATCTCCCCAAAGTCCTGCAGACCAAGCACAGTAGCAAACGCATCCCATGAAGCAGAAAACTTCTGGTTCTTGGTCATCCAAGTGATCCTCCTCTCATCAGTATGGAAATATAGCGTGGCATAGAATTGGCCCACGAGGTGCTCATCATAGTCTTCATTGATCTCTATGAAATCCAGAAGACCAAACTCCTCACAGATCTCCAGAGCCTCACCAAAGTAGTCCATCTTTGATCTCATGAAAGGAACATTGATGGAGAATTGAGTCACTAACTTGTTCCTGTTCACCGGGTACTCCTCATAAAAAATCCTCTCCTGGAAACGAGTCCAGAAGCACTCATTGGCCCTAGATTCCCTAGGCTTGGTGTAGGGGTTAGTCCTCCTTTCTCTGCGGAACTGCTCATCGGGCATGTTGACAACTGATTTGTCTCTAGCAGCATGTGATTTCATCAGCACGAACCACTGTCTCCTTGTCAGATTACCATGTGGCATGACCTCTGGAGTTTCATCTTCCTCGGGATTCTTCCGAGTCCTCTTAGCCGCACGCTTGCGACCTCCACCCTTAGAACCACTAGCACCTACTCCTAAGATAGCATAGGGGGATAGCAATGAGATAAGGTTAACTTCAATCAAAATGTCTACGAGAAAATTCACACAAAAACTGGACGTGCAAAAACTCCAGGAAGCGGTAGTACCGCTGTCTCCAGCAGTTCCAGCCATAGCGGTAGTACCGCTGTTCCCAGCGGTAGTACTGCTGCTGGCAGATTTGCCATGGAACCCAGTGGGACAACCGATTCCAATCTAGATGAAATGCACCAATAGTTCTTAGGGATTTTACTCGATTAGGAATCACAACGAACTACTTCTAGACTAGGAGATCTCTAGAACCCTAATCATCATCATCTCACAAGATTACTCGAGGGAGAGAGATATGAATGGGTTACCGGAGCTCATCGACGTGGAGGAGGAGTTGGGTGCGATCCCCGGGCTTCCTCCGGTGTGATTGGAGCACTCGATCACCGGAGAGAGCCCTCCCCGGCGGATGGAAGACTTGGCAGCGGCCAGATCCGGTGTGGGGAGAGGATGAGGGAGAGAGGAGGTGAATGGGTAACTCCCTCTCCCAGATCCGTATTTAACCCCACGGATTTTCACCGCAGCAGTAGTACCGCTGTGCTCAGTGATAGTACCGCCCACTTGGACTACTGGAGCCAAGAGGTAGTACCGCTCCTGGGTGTGTGCTAGGCACGAGCCCCTGCAGCGGTAGTACCGTACATGGCCACCGGTAGTACCGTGCGCTGGGTACTACAGTCAGTTACATCGGTAGTACCGCTAGCCGGGTTCTTCCTTCCGCCAAGAGATCAAAGTTATTAAAATTTTCGGAGGAGAAAATGTCTAAGGGGGGGAACATTTTGGCTTCGGATAAGAACTCAAAATGAGATGGTACTACACACTCCAACTTTTGCAAGGAAGATAAAATCCGAATAAGGAAAAGAGAGAGTGTGTTTCCCAAACAACAACAAGGACTCACTAAACGCAAAGAGACAAGGAAAAACACAACGAATAACACCACATAAGAACCAAAAAAGAACCAACTCTTCAAGAGAAGAGGTTGGTGGACTAAGCCACCATGTAAGAGAATATGGTATGTCACCGCGAAGATATATCTTGGGTATATTGCCAATTCTCGACATTTAAGCTCACAATTCAACATTAGAAAAAGAGAGATAGCAATGAAACTTTTCTTTGGGCATAATGGGGGGAGGGATAACTCAATGTGTTAGGATAACACTCCCCCTATGTACATGCCTACACCTAAATCCAAACATTTTCCATCTATAGGGGTGTGTGCAAGATACTCAAGTCAAACTCCTAGAATCAATGATGTTTAGTTCATTCCTCAAGAACATTAATCTTACATAGTCGAGTGGGTTCGTGAAATATCACCTCTTGCCACATGGTCTCGGATGAAATGATGGAGAATCTCAATATGCTTCATTCTTGTGTGTTGCACGGGCCGGGGTTGTAGGCGATCTTGATGGAACTTTCATTGTCACACATGAGAGGCACCTTATCCAAATGAACGTCATATTCCTTGAGAGTTTGCCTCATCCATAGCAATTGAGTGCAAGCACTTGCGGTGGCCACGTACTCGGCTTCGGCGGTGGAGAGAGATATGCAATTTTTCTTCTTGGAAGACCAACTCACCAAGGACCTACCAAGGAATTGGCAAGACCCGGAAGTGGACTTCCTATCATCGTGATCACCGGCCCAATCAGAATCCGTGTAGCCCTTGAGAGAGAATTTTGCCCCCTTTGGGTACCACAAATTAAACCTTGAGGTATGAACCAAATACCGAAAAATCCTATGGACCGCCACTAAGTGGCTTTCCTTAGGAGCCGCTTGATACCTTGCACACACACCTACACTCAAAATGATATCGGCCTAGATACAGAAAGGTAAAGCAAAGAACCAATCATTGAACGATAAAACTTTTGGTCCACATCTTTACCATCCGGATTGCGCTTGAGGTGGCATTTGACTTGCATAGGTGATGGCTTCATCTTTCCACCTTGGAAATTAAACCTCTTGAGCATGTCTTGGGTGTACTTGGCTTGAGAAATGAAAGTCCCACGAGCCAATTGCTTGATCTCGAAGCCAAAAAAGAATTTAAGCTCTCCCATCATGGACATCTGAAACCTATCAGTCATAAGCTTTGAGAACTCATTGTTAAAATCTTGGTTAGTTGAGCCAAAGATAATATCGTCCACGTAGAGTTAGCATATGAAAAGCAACCCCTTTACCCTCTTTGTAAAAAGGGTGGGGTCGATCTTCCCAACTTCGAAACCACGGTCTTCCAACAACTCTCTAAGGTGCTCATACCACGCACGTGGTGCTTGTTTATGTCCATAGAGCTTCTTATCAAGTTTGTAGACATGGTTAGGAAAGTTGAGGTTCTCGAACCCTAGAGGTTGCTTAACATATACCTCCTCTTTTAGTGGAACATTAAAGAAAACACTTTTGACATCCATTTGTTGCAATTTGAAATTATGCGAAGATGCATATAAAAGGAGGATACGGATGGACTCAAGGAAAGCCACGGGAGCATAGGTCTCATCAAAGTCAATGCCTTCCACTTGAGTGTAGCATTGAGCCACCAATCTTGCCTTGTTCCTTATGACAATGCCATGCTCATCTTGCTTGTTCTTGAATATCCACTTGGTGCCAATAACATTGTGGCAATCTTTGGGCTTCTCAACTTGCTTCCAAACTTTATTGCGCTCAAAGTTATTGAGCTCATCATGCATAGCTTCATCCCAATCAGAGTCCTCAAGAGCTTCAAATACTTTCTTTGGTTCCACCATAGATATGTGAGCTTGATGCTCACTAAAATGTGCCAATTGTCTTCTTGTGTATCTTCTAGCTTAAATATGTTCCAAGACCTTGTTGTCTTGGGCATCAATATGCTTCAAATCTCTTCTTATCCTTCTAGCACGATGGGCTTTGATCTCCTCATTATTGCAAGGAGGGATCACTTGATCATCTTGATCATTTGGGTCCCCGTCTTGACCAATTTGGCCTTGATCATCATCATCATCATCAACAACTTCTTCAACACTAGCTTCAACTTGAGGAGGGGAGGATGAGGATGGTTGATCTTGGCCTTGATCTTTACTAGCATGAATGATAGGAGTGGTTGCATCTTGCGTAGTAACTTGATCAATAAGAGGAGGGTCTTCAACATGTTGTTGGTTAGGTGCATCACTTGGCTCCTTGGCTTGTTCTTCTATTGTAGAGGAGGGCTCCACTTGGGTAGAGCATAGTCCTTCTCGAGTCGCCATAAGGTGTTCCTCAATGGGACGGAAAAATCCCACACCCATCCTTCCTATGGCTTCTTGAGGCATTTCAACATCTACATTAGAAACCTGAAATTGCACCACTTGGGAGCCATCATTTTCCTCTAAAACCACACTACAATATTCTATGACAATCTGTGAGGCTTTGTCAAAGACTCTATAAGTGTGGGATTCGGCATCGTAACTAACAAATATACCCTCAATAGTTTTGGATTGAAATTTAGACAACCTAACACCATTGATCAAATAGAAGCACTTACAACCCGATACACGGAAGTAGGAGACGTTAGGCTTGTTGTCGGTGAGGATCTCATATGGAGTCTTGCCCAAGCTCTTGCGGATGTAGAGGAGGTTGGAGGAGTGGCATGCGGTGGATATGGCCTCGGCCCATTAATATTGGGGAGAAGAATACTCCGCCAACATGGTCCTTGCCATATCCAAGAGAGTGGATTCTTCCTTTCGGCAACACCATTTTGTTGAGGAGTGTAAGTGGCGGATTATTGATGACGAGTCCCTCGTCACTAAGGAATTCATTCAAAGTGTAGTTCTTGAACTCCGAACCATTATCACTTCTAATAGCCATGATTTGCACATTGTGTTGACGTTGCACTTGGTTGGAGAAGCCGATGATGGTTTGTTGAGTCTCACTCTTGCACTTGAAGAAATACTTATTGCCACCAAGACTTGCCTCGGGCACGACACCAAAGAGATCAACATGGAGAAGCTCCAAGATCCTCTTTGATGAAATAATAGTCTTGGCCTTGTGCGAGATATCATGCATCTTTCCTTCAACACACGACCTACAAACGCGATCTTTGGAAAAGGAAACATTTTCTTTTAGTCTGACAATAAGGCCAACTTTGTGAAGACTTTGCAAAGTTCTTATGTTCATATGGGATAAGCGGCGATGCCACAACCACCCCACGTCCGCCTTTCCGAAGAGACACATTGATTGAGAGTTGGTAGACTTCGAAAAGTCCACCATGAACAACTCATTTTTTACATGTCCCACATATGCGACGTCAAGAGTATTGATCCTCAAAAGGACCACAATATCTTCATCAAAAAAGACGGAGAAACCCATCTTTCCAAGAGAACGGACCAAAATTAAATTGAAACCAAGGGATTCGACAAGCATGACGTTCACGATAGTGATATCGGGAGCAATCACAACCTTGCTGAAACCCGATACCTTAGACGAGGACGAGTCTCCATAAGTGACGGTTGCTTGAATGTCATTTGGGCGCAACTCCGTCACAATTTCTTTGCTTTCGGTCATATGACTAGTGCATCCACTATCAATTATCTATTTAGACTCACCGGAAGCATAGTCCTACAAGAGACCATTTACTAGAGTTAGGACCCGAGGAGGGCCCCTTCATGTTAGCAACAAGGGTCTTTGGAACCCAAATGGTATAGTCAATGTAACCCTCAATAGGACCAACATATTTAGCTTTCACAACACCATAATAATCAACATATAAGAAATGGTGTGGATTGTTAGTTACCGCGGAGATGCTACGAGTAGTGTTGTCCCTCATGACACTATTACTCGAGGCAACATTGCTTGTTTGTGCGGGAGTGCTACGAGTAGTGTTGTCCCTAATGACAATACCACCCGAGGCACCATTGTTGGCCTTCTTCTTGCTCTTCTTCTTCTTGTCCTTCTTCTTGGAAACATAGCCAAGACCTTGCTTTCCCACTTGTGTCCTTGGAGCACTCAATTGTAGTCTAACAACAACAACATGAGGGCTAGGGGCAACCACTTCTGTGGTAGATACCACAACCTTCTCAACTTGAGGGCCTTTGCCCTTGAGCCTTGCTAGCTCATCCTTCAACCTAGAATTTTCCTCAATAATATTTGCATGATCACAAGAAGAAGTAGAGGTACTAGGGTTGTTAAGTTGATTAAGTTGTGTTTGAAGTTGTTCTTGCAACTCTTTGAGGGAAGAATGTTGACTCTTCAAAGCTTTGTGAGCCTTGGTTAGTTTTTCAAACTCCTCGGTTAGTTTACCATGACCAAAACTAAACTCAACATTATGCTTTTTAGCATTTTTATATTTAGCACTTGCAAGGTCATGTTCCTTAGTGATATTAGAAACAAGTTCATTATGTGACTCTTCGATAGATTCAAGTTCCTCCTCAAGAGAAACTCTCCCATCGTGCTCTTCTTCAAGATTCATAGAGAGGGATGCTATTTCATATGCATCCCTTCTCTCAATCTCACCTTTCTTCTCAAGAGCTTCATGGGCCTCTCCCAATTGGCTCATGAGATGATCGAAGTACTTTTTTGGATATATACTAATTATGGGTATATCAGATGGTATCCTAAAGTGCCGGATTACCAGGGTGCCCTGAATGGTAATGGGTTACGGTCCATTAGGCGGCCCAGTAAGCTGACGCGCGGAAGCCGGATTCTAGAAGAACCCGGACCACGGCCCACGTGGTACGGCTTGGAGTAGAAGGCGGATTCTTGCCTTACAAGTTAGGACATACCGTAGTCTTCTAGGTTTCCTATTCTGTAAGCCCTAACCTGGCTATTATATAAAGCCGGACGGGAGACGAAAAACACAGAGAACAAGCTAGAGGATAACTCGCCGAGAGTTTGATCCTTGTTGAGTAGCTAAACCTAACTCACATTCTACTTTGTATACTTCAGGCTTCAGCCCTGATTAGTGAGGTTGCAGGAGTAGGAACGCCGCCTAGTTGCGACGTACCGAACCTGGGTAAAATCCTGGTGTCATTGTTCGTCATACGACCACGTCCCCCCACATCTCTATCGGTAGTCTCATGGCACCCCCGTCTATGAATTCTACTACGATGTCTCGACAGTTGGCACCCACTGTGAGGCCAACGACGCCAGGCGTAATGTTTCGATCAGGGACACTTGGCGGAATTGGTAGTACCATAACTATCGGAAGTCTGGAATTCGACAACGACGTGAGGCGCTTCCTCGACAACGGATCGTACATGCCAGCACGGAATCATCTCGTAAGTGCCTGCATTTTACCGATTGGATCTGCAAACATCTTTATCGGATTAACTGCAGAGGCAATGGGATTCTGTGGTGGAAGCAAATTTATCTCACCCGCCCTATACCCAGTCGAAGAAGACTATGACGCCGGATTTTGCTCAGATCGCCGATATTATGTTGAATCGCACTTTATCGGTATGGTGCAATCCGAGCTCGCCGAAAACACGGACGCAAGCAATCTCGTGGAAAAGGCAGAAGACAACAGTCCCACAATATAGGTGGAAGATTCAACATCCATCAATCTGACGACGAACTCGGAAGCTGATTCTGTGTTAGCCGTCATTGAGGCGAGATTAGAGTCGGAACCCGGATCGGAACAGTTCGACTCCGAAGACGAAGATGTAGACGCTTTCAAAAGAAAGGTCAAATCCTTTCAAGAGGGATTCCAGGAAGTACTGATGGCAAAACCGGCTGAAAACACGGATGCCAAAAGTCAGGAAAGCCCTAGAACACCTCCGCCAGATGAGGAAAGAGAGGACGGGGAAACCACTCCAACATACCCGGATGTCAAGGAATTGACAGAGGATGAACCTGGTAAAAAACCTCCCTCTTCCAAGAAAAAACACAAAGCTTCCAAGAAACTCCAGTACAAGCTCCGGAAGAAAAAATTGGCTGATCCAGCCAACGAAAACCTGGAAGCAGGAGGAGGAAGCGGAGTTAAGCCTGCGGAGCAGAAAACAAAGGAAATCTCTGTTCCGCCAATGTCAGAACAAGACGAACATGATTTACTTCAAACACCAGTGGGACCTCACGAACCCCCTGAAGTGCTGGAAGCCAGGAGACAAGCTCTCCAAAGGCAACATCAACATCTATTCAAAACTCGGGAACATCTCCAAAAAACCCAAGCTGACATTAAGTTAAAGCAGGAAGAAATCGAGAAGTACGAGAGAAGGAATAGATCTGGTATTAAACCTACATGGTTACCCGGAATCGCAAGACCGGAAGTACCGCCGCAAAGGAACGGTTTCAAAACCCTGCCTGGCAAAAGCAAGTAAACGGCACAGACGTCAGGGGCAAACCTATATACAAAACCGCAGCAGAAAACGCGGAGGCCGCGTTCGCCATCCTCAACAACGATATCTACTCCAATGGCAAAAAACTTCAAGGGGTGTATGCTTTTTTAGGAAAGGCATTGCAACAGCAACAGCGAGGGCAAGCAAGATCAGGGAAGTTGCATGATGACTCGGCCCTATGCAAAACAGCTACATGTACCGCTGGAGCACCTGGACCTGAAGAACCTGGAGATTCAAGAAGTTCGAAAGAGAAGAAAGCAGATCCGAGAAAGGACAAGAAAAAGCCCGATAACAAGGATGCAGCGTCCAGAATCGGATCCCACACTACAAGAAGACCCATCCTACTGCAGCGCATTTATCTGTATCTAAATGTCCATATAAGCGTTGCTAGCATCTCTACCAACGGATTCATATGCGTTGCCTTACATGGCGTTGTAAGGATACAATGCAACGAATATAGGTCTGTTGGTAACCAATAGAAAAAGCGTTGCAGAATAACAACGGAGGTCAAACAACGGTTTTGTGCGTTGGTAGATAATATACAATGATTGAATATTTTATTACAAAATAAATATTATTTTATGGACCGCATTGCTTGAGCACTTTAATCTTTCTTTTGCTCCAAGAGAAATACCACGACACACAAAAATCACAAAATCAAAATGCATTGCATGAAAAACAATCCATGTGTATTATTTTAATCATCACTATCAGTATACATGAAATGAAAGTTAACTGAAGACTGCACAATGTACAATAATCTTGATTCAAAATGTGACAATCCAACTAGTCGTACATATAGTCCTACTACTATTCTGCTCTGCATCTTGGATTAACCATCCCTTATATATTCTTGTTAAAATATCCTAGAATAATTCCTCCTTTATATACGTTCATAGCTTATATCGGAATATAGTCCTTGGTGATCTTTTGGTCCTGCAATAAACAAAAGTTATACTTCAGTGTCAACGTGGCAAAAGTTAGAACAGGGGAACGGAAACAAAATGATCAATACTCTGGCTGGATGGTATTAACTTTAAGAGATAAACATTTATTCATATGGATTTTTGTTTTGTTTCAGCATCTATATCTCCCTTCCAATCATAAAGCAGCACAGGGAATGAAGAACTACACGTACAAAAATTACAAGTCCATTATTATATGTGCTAGAATGTGAATACGAACTTTGCCACACCCGTACATCTTATATTAGAATAATAATTTTGACAAGTTTGATAGATTGGAATTTCAGTGTCATGATATAGATCTTAATTAATGAGACGAAATGGTCTGAGATAAACATAACAAAAAAGTTGCAATTTTATATCTTTTGAAGGCTATTCTTGTTTGATATTGCACATAGTTAACTCCCCACAAAGTGTTCTTCGGTGGAATAACAATTTAAAACTCCATCTGTAGAATTTGGTATCTTAAGGGAAAATAATCATGCTACAACAGGGCACAGATGGTATTCAAAACAAGGAGAGTCAGACTTGTTCACAATTTTTACTTTCCAAGATAGAACGTCAGGAAATATTTTATTTACCTTCCTGCTTCCATTATAGTAAATAGGTACTGTCCAAGGTTCCCTTGCAAGGCCACGCATTTGCTAATAACATCCTCAAATGGTCAATGATGGAATAACCTGCACTTTCTTAGCAACATGATATATTAAGTGATAAGCACAATATACCATTTAAGTGTCTATTACTTTGAGAACAGTAAGACAACTGTTCTAAGAGGCTAGTTTAAACAATTATATGATTGGAAATTTCAACTTTTTTCTACAATAATATGAGGGAAACACTAGTAGAAAAAAGGCCTTCCATACGCCCCCATCAGTCCCCAAACGTCGCGCCCCGTGACTAATGAGTCTTTAGTCCCGGGTCGGGAGGAGACCCGGGACAGAAGGTCATACGTCGCGGGTTGGGAAGCGCGTTGAGGCGCGTGGAGGGCATTAATTCCGGTTGGCGTGGCCGCCCGGGACTAAAGATCAAACTTCTCGCCTCCCGCAAGGCGGTTTTTATTTCGCGAGCGAGGCAGAAGGGCGCCATTCCACAGCGCGCGTCTCGGAGTCTCTGTTTCTCTTCCTCTCTGTAACTCTGTCTTCCTCCTCATCTCTCGATCGATCTTCACCAAGCACACACCATGGCTGAAGTTTGGGAAGAATACAATGGTCCCACACCATGCGGCAAGACTCTCGATGTGTGCTACACCAACAGTTGTGAGCGGCTGCCCGGTGCTCTTGGTTATTTGACCGATCTCTATGACGCCTCTCCCGATGAACACCGGTTCTTCGGGCTGGATCTGGAGTACACGGCGAATCAGAGGGATGTTGCCGTCATCCAGATTGCATTCAAGGAGTCCGTGTTGATCTTCCAATGGTCAAGGTATAACGCACACGTATTGCATCATCTTCGATTTTTTTGTTGCATGTGATCATACATGTGTTGCAACATATCTAACACGTATCAATTTTTTGTTGTTGCAGTAGTTCAAAGTATTGTCCGGCCCTTGTTGATTTTCTTGTCAACAGGGGGTTTGACTTTTGCAGCGTTGACATCACGCAAGACCGTCCGAAGTTGATGCGGTTGGGTATTAGGATACCTGAAGATCACTACATTGATCTTCAGAATCTTATCCATTTGAACGGGCCAAAGACCGGGATGGATGTCATGGCAACTGCCTTGATCCACGAGGGCTACGAAAGGATGAAGTCCGATTTCCCCTCGAAGAATCACCGTTATTGGGAGAAGACCCCACTGGACTTGACGAACGTCAAGTATGCGGCCATAGATGCATTTGTCTCCTACGAGTTGTTCCGCATCTACTCGACGGAGCCATAGATGTATATATGCATGTAATGGGTTATCTTAGTATATATATGTAATGGATATCTTTTGTTATGTAAATGTTCCGTATTGTGAGACTTATGTAATGGATATCTTTTGTTATCACTTGTCTTTTCTTATGACTTGTCTTTTGTCAAACACACGTTTCAAAACAAGCAAAAACAAGAACACATCAAGAAAACAAAACAGAAAAACTACAGATTCTATATATCAAACTACAGAAAATCAAGATATATTATTTGTATTATTAAGATTTTAAAAAGAATTAGTATTATTGTTCTTCATTTTTTGATATATTATTTGTATTATTAAGATTTTAAAATGAATTAGTATTATTGTTCTTCATTTTTTTGATATATTATTTGTATTATTAAGATTTTAAAATGAATTAGTATTATTGTTCTTCATTTTTTGATATATTATTTGTATTATTAAGATTTTAAAATGAATTAGTTCTATTTTTCTTTATTTTTTGATATATTATTTGTATTATTAAGATTTTAAAATGAATTAGTTCTATTTTTCTTAATTTTTTGATATATTATTTGTATTATTAAGATTTTAAAATGAATTAGTTCTATTTTCTTAATTTTTTGATATATTATTTGTACTTTTAGAAATAATACAAATTAAAAGTTAAAGTTTATTTATTTATTCAAAATAATTAATTACATCATTACTTTTGTTTATTAAAAGATTTATTTGAAATTCAGAAAACAAAAGAAATGTGGCATCGAGTCTCATGTTAATAGGATTGATATGATACTAGTATCACATACATGCGTGCGAAACACTTGGATGCGGGACGGGATGGAACTCGGAAGTCAAGCGTGCTAGTGCTAGAGTAGTGGGAGGATGGGTGACCGAGCGGGAAGTTTGACCATGAGTAAGTAATTTGACTAGAGATAATTGTAGTTAGACACTAAGCAAATAATACAAAGTCTGAAAAAAAAGGGAGTGAAAAAAGGGAGTGAAAAAAAGGGAGTGAAAAATAATTAGAAACCAAATGAATTAAAAAAATTACGAAATAAATCTAGTCCCGGTTCATGTGGCCAACCGGGACTAAATGTCCTCCGCCTCCCGGCTCCGCCACCCGCCCACGTGGACGGTCCTTTAGTCCCGGTTCGCAGTCTGTCGCAACTATAGAGTGGGGTTTTAGTCGCGCATTGCTAGTCCCGGTTGCTGGGTCGGGACTACAGGCCCTGGCGAACCGGGACTACAGCCCTATTTTCTACCAGTGAAACATACTCTTCCATGATTATATGCTTAAGCAAAAAAAATAACTTGTACAATCATCATCACATGACTTGCGGCATTATACTTACAACCCTCTGCTGTCCTATAAGAACAAAAGAGGATAGAAGGCTACAAGCATAGGACAGTATAGTCCCACTTCTCTGTCGGTTTTAAATAAGACAAAATAAGTGCTAGCTATTTTAAAATTTCATTAATGGTAACACGTACCTTGATCAGTTGATCCTGCTCTGAAGTGCTAGCTGTTATCATCAACATGGGATGGTGCATTGTATCTTATGGCAAGTGCAGTCCTACGAGCTATGAAATCCTGAAAGACAAATAACGTTCTAGAGTCCTTGTGGGGGTAAACCTCAAGTTCAATTGCAGTAAAAAAACAAGTCATTTTCAACAACAAAAGCTTGTGGTATTTCAAAGCAAATTCCGCACGGAGGACTTTTTTCTATCCTGTGAGTTTGACATACCTAGTCAGACCAACAAGTCATATATAGCTACCACACATATGGAAATTCAAATAAGCTATACAAGGATATGAACGAATCCATCAAAGGAATGTCTAAATCATTTAATTAACTAGACCGTCCATATAATCTTATTGGTAGTCAGATCGGTGCACTAAAAATATATTGGGTGTACCCAAGACATATCCAAAATAGAGTTCGGCAATTACCGTGACAGATCTGCCTGATATCCTTGGTACAGTAATTTCCGTTACCACTACCGAACTACAATGAAACTATGCTAGTCCTTCTGCACACTCTGGCACATTCCATTACGAGTGCCTGTAAACCTGCATCGGTAATGTCAATTAGGTCATCCAATAGAGTTAACTTGCAAAGCTGTGAGATAAAAACCAGGCCAGAGTCTGCAATTATCCTTCGCTATCTAACCAATCCAAACAGAAAAAGTACAACTGCACTTGATGAGCGGCTGACAATGAGAATGGGCATGGATGAACACATATCCTAGAGACTTAGTGAACACGGGTCAAGCCGATGTAAAATGAGACAGGAGTATGACAGAGAAAGAAGAAAATTCGCACCAGCCTGAACCTATGTCGTGCCCTTGCTCCGACGCGCCATGTGTTCTCCAACTCGCCACGGCCGGCGGCTGTTCTAGAAACCACTCCGTCGTGCCATATCCGAAATTCATCTTGGATGCACCGGGAGAGTTTCACGGATTTAGGGGAACGTGAAGTTTATGGTCGAATCATCCCTTCTAGGCGTCCTATCCCCGAATCCTATCAACAGGGACCGGTGAGTGTAGATCGCAGCGCTCGCCTGGTCACCGGAGGGCGCCATGGTTCGCCGGCAGTTGAGGGACGACTTGGGCGAGCGGAGGCAGGCGGCTAGGTTTTTGGAGGCGATCGAGGAGAAGTACTGTTAGGTGCGGGAAACAGTTCGTGGCCACCTCGCATAGGTGTTGGGTTAAGGGATCCACAAGGAGCAGTCCTTAGTGGGCTGGGCTCGTAGGTTGTCCCTGTCAATTGGGACATGTGTATCACATAACGGATGTAGCTTGCAACAAATAATGTCCGTATCTATGGTAAATTTTTCAACAAATATTGAAGTCGTTGCTAAGTATGTATTGCTATATGGGGGTTCTTGTTGTAGTGCCATCTGCCGAAAAATAGAGTTAATCCCCGAGATCGGGAAGAACAAAACTGGAAGGACGGAAAATCAATGCCGCCTCCGAGACGCCCTTCTGAAAAAGCCGGAAGACACGATATTCCTCACAGGCGTGAGAGATCCCGTACGCCCCCCCCCCCCAGGAATAAGGAAAGACACAGGAGTAGAACTCCACCATATCTCAAAGGGCACGATAACGGAGGAAATAGAGACAATCCCGAAAAAGCGCGTTCGCGCAACAATGGAAAAGAAAGGAGTAGATCCCCTCCTATCCATTCAGCCGGTAGATACTCCACACACATCGATAGAGCGGAAAGAGATGACCTATACTTCCGACCTAAGTGTTTCACTGACAGGATCCGAGGAATAACTCTACATTCTGGCTTCGCCAAAGTTGGTCCAACATATCAAAAATATACCGGCAGCACAAACCCGGATACCTGGCTCTCAGACTATTACACAGCCGTCCAGATTAACAATGGGACAAACCTTGAGGCAGTAAAATTCCTCCCCCTTATGTTATTGGATGGAGGCAGAGATTGGATCAACGGGCTTCCGTCAAGAACTATCGACAGCTGGGATGATATGGCTAGAGTTTTTACTCAGCATTTTCGGGGAACGTACAAACGCCCCAACAGCATCAACCAGTTAAACCGCTGCACCCAGTTTGAAGATGAGCCATACGTGGACTTTATCTCAAGGTGGACTGCAATGAAGAACAGCTGTTCTGGAGTAACTGACGTACAAGCAATGCATGCTTTCGTCAATGGCTTAAAACCCAGACTCGTACCGTTCATGATCGGTTCAAAAAAGCACAAAGATCTCGGATCTATGCTTACAACCGCAAATGAACACGCAGCGGCCGAAGACGACATCAGAGCCAAAAGGACCCCTCGTTCTGAGAAAAAAGCAACTCCAGAAGCACAGCAAAATCCCAAAGAAGTTAATATAGCCTTTGGAAGAGAAAATGGGAGCAAATGGAAAGGACGAAGAACAGAACCAATCAACTACACAAAAAAAGAGTGGGAAAGAATAAAGTCGAAAAACTGTGTCCACCATTCGCAATTTGGAAACCCACCCATAAGAACGCATAATGCCGTCTTAACAAGCATATGAAAGGCAGTGCAGGATCCGGAAGCAAAGGGGAAAATTCCAAGAGGAAATTCTTCAAGCAAAAGTCAGAAGCTGAAAAAGAAGACAGTGAATCAGACACTGATGAAAAAATCCAGGAACAACAACGAAAAGGCGAGTCTAAGTTTCCGAGAGTTGATGGAGAATGCAACTTAACTTTCCTGGCAACTCCCTCAGCAAAGGTGGCAAAGAGAACACTTCGAGAAATAAATGCGGTTGTCCCACCAACCCCAAAATTCTTGAAGTACTCAAATACACCAATTACCTGGGATCAGTCTGATCATCCCGAAAATATCCCAGAATCCGGCACACAAGATCTAGTTGTAAGTCCTATTGTTCAAAACACTAGGCTAAAAAGAGTGCCGATGGATGGAGGATCCAGCATTAACATAATGTACCTGGATACACTGAAGCATCTGCGAATCTCCGAGACCCAGCTCAATCATAGCAACATACGTTTTCACGGCATCGTCCCTGGCAGGCAAGCACGATCCCTAGGAGAAATTTCCCTAGATGTAACCTTCGGAGAGAAACAACATTTCCGGTAGGAAAAAGTATCCTTCGAGGTTGTGCCGTTCGAAAGCGTGTATCGCGCAATTCTCGGACGTCCAGCTTTCGCCAAGTTCATGGCAAGATCATGTTATATCTATAACAACCTGAAGATGCCAGGGCCAAAAGGAGGAGTAGTCACTATAAAGGGAGACTTCAAGTTGGCCAACGAGCTGGAAAAAGAAAACGCCCTTTGCGCAGAAAAGGTGATAGCAAATGAAGAACTGAAGGAGCTGGCAAAAGAAGTATCGCCGACAGAAATGCCGGCAGGAAAAGAAAGCCGGAAGCCGGCAGACAGCTTCAAAGCTTCCGAGAATACAAGACAGGTTATCCTAGATCCCAAAGATCCTACAAATTTTGTCGTAGTGGGAACTAGCATGACCGACAAATAGGAAAGCGAGCTCGTCAAGTTCCTCCGTGAGAACTGGGATATTTTTGCATGGTGTCCAGCGGACATGCCAGGCGTACCCAGGGAACTTGCTGAGCACCAACTCAAGGTAATTCCAGGATCTAAATCCGTCAAACAAGGTCTCCGTCGATTCGAGGAAGAAGACGGAAGGCTATTGGCAAGAAAATTATCCGGCTATTAGCAGCTGACTTTATCCGGGAAGTTATACATACTGAATGGTCTGCAAACCCAGTATTAGTCCCGAAGAAAGATAATACTGTTCTTAGGATGTGTATAGATTACACCGGCCTGAAGAAATTGTGTCCAAGAGATAGATTTGTGTTACCGCGAATCGATCAAATAATAGATGCCACTACTGGCTCTGAGATTTTATGATTTTGGACGCTTATTCCGGGTACCATCAAATACGTCTGAAGGAAGAGGACCAAATCAAAACATCCTTCATAACCCCATATGGAACTATCTACTACATAACCATGCCTTTTGTCCTAAAGAATGCAGGTGCAACTTACGAGCGTTGCATGCAACGATGTTTGCATAGTCAGATTGGCAAAAATATTCACGTTTACATGGGCGACATTGCCGTCGTTTCCAAGGAAAAGGACACGCTCCTTGAAGATTTGCGATAAACCTTCGAAAATTTACGCACTTACAAAATGAAGTTGAATCCATTAAAGTGCGTATTTGTGGTCCCCTCAGGAAAATTTCCGGGTTTCATCGTTTCTCATAGAGGAATAGAAGTAAACCTGGAAAAGATCAAGGCAATCCTAAACATCTCAAGGCCTACGTGCTTAAAAGATGTACAAAGATTAACGGGTTCTGCAGCTGCCGTCAGTAGGTTTATAAGCCGGCTAGAAGACAAAGCTCTGCCATTATACAAATTGTTGAAGAAATCCGATAAATTTGAATGGACAGAAGAAGCGGACAAAGCATTAACCCAGTTAAAAGAAACCTTGATGAAAGCTCCAATTTTGGCATCGCCAAAAGACGAAGAACCCATGTTATTGTACCTCACAGCAACAAACAGGGTTATCAGTGCGGTGATAGTTGTGGAAAGACGGAAAGATGAGCAAAGCATACTAGATAAACATCCGGTTTATTATATAAGTGAAGTTTTTTCCGAGTCCAAGTAAAGGTACCCACACTATCAAAAACTGGCATATGACGTGTTTTTCGCATCTCGAAAACTCCGTAATTATTTCCAAGGACATTCCATAACAGTTGTATACAAAGCACCACTAGGGGATATAATCAACAATGCGGACGCAACAGGCCGAGTAACCAAATGGAGCATCGAGTTGGTTGCGTTCGACATTAAGTACCAATCTCGGACGGCAATAAAATCCCAGATGTTGGCAGATTTCGTCGTTGATTGGACAGAAGCAATGGAAAACACACCAATGCCAGAGTCGGAATACTGGGTTATGCACTTTGATGGATCCAAGATGAAGGAAGGCGCTGGAGCTGGTGTAGTCCTAAAATCCTCAAAAGGAGACACAATGGAGTATGTATTACAAATACACTTCAACGCCAACAATAATGTGGCAGAATACGAAGCTTTGCTTCATGGCTTGCATATTGCAAAATAAATAGGTGTCAAACGCATCTTATGCTATGGTGACTCAGATTTGGTACAACATCAGCTCAACCAAACATGGGACGCCAAAAGCCACATCATGGCCGAAATTCGGAGAACGGTGGACGATTTTGCAATTTGCCTACTGGGATTTGAAGTACTTCATGTCAAAAGGGAAGAAAATTGGAACTCGGACGCATTAGCCCGCATGGGCTCGGAAAGAGTGAAAACCCTACCACCAGGTGTGTTTGTCCAGCATTTGCACAAACCATCCATAAAAGGTGGAGATGTCGACTATCCTCTAGTTTCCGAGTCAATCGAGGTTCTGCTCGTTAACCCGGATTGGACAATTCCATATCTAAACTTCTTAGTAGATCAGAAGTACCCGGATGGAGCAGACGAGGTCTTGCAAAGACAAATAAAACGTCGATGCAAAGGATACACGGTAATCAATGGTTCCCTGTATAAACGCAGCACTACCGGAATTTTTCTGCGATGCATTTCGCCAGAAGAAGGCCGAGAAATTCTACAACAAATCCATGCTGGAGATTGCGGACATCATGCTCAATCAAAAAACATAGTCAAAAAAGCATTATGTGCAGGGTTTTTCTGGCTAACAACCAAGACAGACGCCGAACACATAGTCAATACATGTGCAAGATGTCAATATTACGCCAAGCAGACGAATATGCCAGCTCAAGCACTCAAAACTATCCCTATTACATGGCCATTTGCGGTCTGGGGGCTAGATATGATGAGACCATTCAAAACTGCAAGATGCGGACTTACAAATCTACTGGTTGCAGTGGATAAGTATACCAAGTGGGTGGAGGCAAAACCCATCAAAAAACTTGACGGTGTAACTGCCAGAAATTTCATCATTCACATAGTCATGAGATACGGCGTTCCACACAGCATAATAATCGACAACGGGACAAATTTCTCTATTGGATAGTTGGCAAAATATTACCGACAAACGGGAATACGCCTAGATCTTGCATCTGTGGCACACCCGCAATCCAATGGGCAGGTTGAAAGAATGAATAGTTCCATCATGCAAGGAATACGCCCAAGACTCGAATCTCCTCTTCATAGAGCAGCTGGAGCATGGGTGGAAGAGTTACCCTTTGTGCTTTGGAGTATTCGAACGACACCAAACAGGTCAATAGGGCAAACCCCTTTTTTCCTAGTTTACGGCGCGGAAGCAGTCCTTCCAACGGACATGATCCATGATAGCCTAAGAGTGCAGGATTTCGATGACTCGGATGCCAAAAGTGCACGATAGGATGCCGTCGATCTCCTAGAGGAAGAACGAGAACTTGTGCTTCAAAGATCTGCCATTTACTAGCAAGGTTTACGACGTTACCATAGTCGGAAAATCAGGCATCGTTCTTTTAAAGAAGGTGACCTAGTGCTAAGATTGGTACAACAAAGAAAGCACAAATTGGCCCCGGTTTGGGAAGGACCATTCGTCATCAGCAAAGCTATGAAAAATGGATCATACTATCTTGTAGATATTCGAGACACGGAAGATGATCCCGAAAAGCCGAATCGCAAAAGAAAGAGAAAGATAGATGACGAACTAGGGGAGACCAAAAGACCCTAGAGCATCCAGCAGTTACATCCCTTCTATACTTAGTTCAATTTCTATGTAAACATCTTTGAGATCATGAAATAAAGTTGTCGGAATTCATACATCTATGTTTTTTACATGTTTATTATAGTTTAAAACATAATTCCGTCTTATCTATTTCCCAATGATCTTTCAAAATACTCAATGTTAACCCGAATTGTGCCTGCGTGCTCAGTGTTAAAAAACTCAATGATTTCAGCCTAAAATGGCTTAAGGAAACCCAGATTGTGCCTGCGTGCCTGAGTTTCATTCAAAAAATTCCTTACTGTTCTCTAAGTATTATCTGATTGTTTTTATGTTGGGTCACTGGAGCTAGTAAGTAAAAATGCCTTTAGTATGATCCATGTCTCCGTGTTTTGACTGATTGGTTACACCCAGTCACTTGGCATGAAGATTAAAATACTATCGAGCCATTTCAAACACTAAGGACAGTTAAAGCATATAAACCAGACAGCTTAGAAGATAAAGTAATAAAACCCGGAAAACTTGCAAAAGACTTAATAAATATTGCTGCAAGAGCGGAGTACTTGTTTGTACAAAAGAATAGAAAGTGTTACAATAAGTTTACATTGTAAGATCAGTAATGCTTCTATTTCCTATCTTCTACCCAGGACAAGGCATCTCCCTTCAGGCATCTGAGTCGTCTTCACTGCTGGATTCCTCGGGAATTTCCGGAATAGTTTCCTCCGGGTAGAAGGTGGAGACGTTGACCATGTTGGCGATCTTAGTGGCGTGACCTTTGATGTCTTCAAAGATGCTGGCCCGATGCGCCTCCGTGTATCCTTGCAGGATGTCGGACGCCACTCGCCAAGATTTGGCGTCAAGGTAGTGCATGCGCATGAGCCCTAGAGCCATGCGCACACCACCACGCGCCGCGGAGCGTAGGATGGAATCCCGGGACTCCGCCACCTCCACGATGGATTCCGAAAGTTTTTCAACTTCCGAGAACTCCCCTGTCCTGGCGGAAGGCATTTGTTGACCAGCAACATTCCCGCAGCCTGGATTGCGGTGAATACCTTCCCAAAAGCTCGGATTTTCTCAATCCGAGTAAGTTAGGGGCTATCTGTTTCAGTAAAACACAAAAAGTGTTAGCAAAAACAGAGAAAGATGTAAACATGGGAAATCCGGTAAAAGGTAAAGTACTTACCGAGAATTTTGTCCATCTCGGCGCCCTCCTCCAAGCGCTGGTTCAAGGCATTCTCTAAATCTCGGATGGTGTCCTTGTCCTTAGCTGCTTTGGCTGGAGGCATTGTACTCGGCAATGCCAATGGCCAATTGGCTGGCCTCCAGGTCCTGCTGCAACTTCACAATGAGCTTGGGAAGTTCCAGGTTTTCTCGGCGGAGGTTTTCGGCATTGCCGGCATCCTCAGCAATTTGTTTGGCTTTCGCCAAAGAAGCTGAAAAGCAAGTAAAAAGATGAGTTAGAAAACTCGGAAAAATTACTTGGGAAAAATTACACAACTGGAAGCAGAGAAATATCTTACTTGTCGATTCCTTTAGCTGCTGCTGAGTGGATGCCAGTTATGCTTCCTTACCCTCAAGAATCGAAAGAAGGGATTTCACCTCCCTGTTCTTGATGGTAAGTTTGTTGAAAACTTCCATGTTGATGTTTTCAGTAGTTTGCTGAAACACGGAAAAGAGGCAAAAAATGCTTAAGTTAAAAACAAGCATAAAAGCAAAAAAAAGCAGTAAGGCAAAAGCATGCATTTGACTTAATGCTTGGAGGCTAGAGGTATTACCTGGCTCATCCGCTGCAAACCTGACCAGGTTTCGTTGAACTCTTTTGCAAACTCTGCAAATAGAGTCCCGACGTTGCTAAGGCCCTCATGAATGACCTTGAAATCCTTATCAAAAGTGGGAATGGGATCTTCCTCAGCTGGCTGAGAAGGACCTCCCATTTCCGGCGCCGCCCTTTCCCTCGTGTCCATTTCCGGCACAATGGGATGGCTGGTCTGCTGGGTTTCTTTGTTCGTAGCAGCAACATGTTCTTCTGTAGCAGCAACTGGAGTATCTGGGGCAATTGCAGGAGAAGGATGCGGACCTCTTTTGGCCACAGACTTAAGCCTTTTTAGCCTTTTAGGCTTCAAGGTTGTGGGAGTCAGGCTAAAAAGAGAAGTACCACAGAATTAAAAATGCGAGACAAAGGAAATAAGTTCAGACAAAAAATAGCAAATCCAGATGTCAAACCTGGAGGTAGCGACGGGAATTCCGTCAAGATCGATTATTTCCTGGGAGACGGAAACCTTCTTGCGTGTCCGCCCACCTGGAAAGTTGGCACGCAGTGCGTCCAACTCGGCATCAGTAGCAAGGTCCGACTCAGGAAGATCGAAAATCTGTCAAAAAGACAAAGTCCGGGTTAAGACAAAAAAAATCCGAGAAAGAAAGAACGAAAACCCCAAAATGTAAAAAATGTACCTTTGGCGCCGGGTTAGTCGCCGTGTACATCGGCCGGCTTTCTTCATATTGGTCGCGAGCTGCGACCAATTTATTCACGCGCTTTCGCAAATCCTTTGCCATCAAGGATTTGTTCGTCGTCCGCATGGCGTCCGTGGTTCCCGTGTAGTCGCATAAAAGCCGGGGACCGTGGTCAGCCAAAGGCTGAATTCGCCTCTCTAACCAGCATACAACTGTGTCCATGCCGGTCAGAGGTGGATAAGAAGTGACGAGTTTCGCGATGCGTCGCTTAATTCTAAGAAGATATGGCGGCAGGGTTTGTACTGCGTCAGTTGCCCAGTTTTCCTGGGGAGTGGCGGTAGTATTGGCGAAAGGTGGAATCCCCGTTGCTTTTGCAGGGAAAGGGACGTCTGGGTGGTAAAAGAAGGAACCTGGACAGAATTTGACGGATTCTGAAGTTTTTATCTTGGGGAACCAATCTTCCCTAAATCTACGCAGGGTGAAAGAAATGGTTCCGCAAGTCGGGAGTGCGCCCTCAGAGCGATTTCGCTTAACCCCGAAACAATACATCCAGAAATCTAACCTAGGGGCTAAATCTAGATACCCTTCGAAGAGGGCCTGGAACCCGTCTAAGTACAGAATGGAGTTAGGTGGCAAATTGTGAGGATGGATATTGTAGTGATTGAGTACCTGGAGGAAGAAGGCGGATGGCGGAAAACCCATACCTCGTGAGATATGAGAAGTAAGAAGAACCCGCTCTCCGGCCCTAGGTAAGGGCTCGGACTCTTCCTCCTCGCACCGCCATTTTCCTTTCTCAATCAACCCCTCCTTCTCCATTGTCGGAAGAAGGAAGGAAGGAATGTTGCACCGGCTCCAGTTGCCGGAAGTTTCGCCCTCGTCCTCGGCTCCGGTGGCGGTGGCCGCCGCGACGAGTTCCTCTCCGACGAGAGTGATTTTTTCCTCCACTGATTCGGGGGCGAGAGGCGGAGGCGGCGCAGAGGAAGACGCGGCCAGGTCATCGGCCGCGAGATGTAGATCCTCGCGGGCCTGGCCGCCGGAAGATTTCTCCGACACGTCGACGGTGGCGCGGCTCGGCGAATCCACCAACGGATCCATCATGTTGATGATGTCGTCGATGTCCGCGGCAACGAAGTGTTCCTGAGACGCGCGTGGCAAATCCATACTTTGGCGGCGCGACGAGGACCTCAAGCTCTCTGACGAGAAGTCCGGGAACGGTGCTTGCGCGAGCACGGGCTCTGCTTTGTTATCACTGGAATGAGGCTCGGGGGCAATGGCTCTTGAGCTGGAAGGTGAGAGGAGAGCGGAAGGATTGCCGGAGGGGATGAAGTGGACTATTTATAGCCGGAAACCCTTTACGACGCGCGCTAACGACTCTTTTGACCGTTGGATGCTCAACGCTTGTCACTCGCCAGAAAATCCGGGAAATGAATCGACAGGTGATTATTGCTATCTCCTTGTTTCCCGCGAGAATATGTTAGAGATACGTTTCAGGGTTTCGTACTCGAAACCCAAACGTCCCGGACGTCAGCATGATTTTATCGCTGACGTAGGAAGTTCCTTCTCCACGAAGGTTCGTGGAAGAAAAAGCCGGATTTTCCAGAATCCGAGTTTCGCGTTATAGCATGATTTGAGGGAAAAGAAGAATCAAGACGAAAAGCCAATATTTCTCGGAAAGAGTGCAAATTTGACGAAAGACGGCGAATTGGAGTCTTAATCCTTCTTGGGGGCTACCGTCGGATATATACTAATTAGGGGTATATCAGATGGTATCCTAAAGTGCCGGATTACCAGGGTGGCCTGAATGGTAATGGGTTACGGTCCATTAGGCGGCCCAGTAAGCTGACGTGCGGAAGCCGGATTCTAGAAGAACCCGGACCACGGCCCACGTGGTACGGCTTGGAGTAGAAGGCGGATTCTTGCCTTCCAAGTTAGGACATACCGTAGTCTTCTAGGTTTCCTATTCTGTAAGCCCTAACCCGGCTATTATATAAAGCCGTACGGGAGACGAGAAACACAGAGAACAAGCTAGAGGATAACTCGCCGAGAGGTTGATCCTTGTCGAGTAGCTAAACCTAACTCACATTGTACTTTGTATACTTCAGGCTTCAGCCCTGATTAGTGAGATTGCAGGAGTAGGAACGCCGCCTAGTTGCGACGTACCGAACCTGGGTAAAACCCTGGTGTCATTGTTCGTCATACGACCACGTCCCCACACATCTCTATCGGTAGTCTCATGGCACCCCCGTCTATGAATTCTACTACGATGTCTCGACATACTTCTTGGTCTCCCCTTGCATGTTAGAGATAAAACGTTCGAAAGAGAGCATTTCATCTTCTACTCTAAGACTAACATCATTTTCTAGATCACTTGGGGTCTTAGAGTTGGGAGAAGATGATACCTCCGAGGCCTTAGCCATGAAGCACTTGACATTTGGGTGAGGATGGTTCTCATTGGGGGAATCAAAGAGAGATGAAGATGATGGAGTACAAGCAATAGCAATAACGGCCACTTCACTTGTGGTTTCTTCTTCTTCATCACTTCCGGAATCAAACTCTTCTTGAGTCTCTAGCACAAACTTGGTGGGAGACTTCTTGTTGAATGGTTTCTTTTTGAAGTGAGCTTTCTTGTAGTCAACCTTGGACTTTTCTTTGCGAATGAGCTTGCCACCATGGAGTTCTCTATTTTCATAGGGACACTCCGCAATGAAATGGTGCTTATCTTGACAATTGAAGCAAGACCTCACTCGTTGAGTCCCATCATTGCCATAGCGAGACTTGGTCTTCTTCTCAACATATGCCTTGGCCTTGGGAGGATTCCTCCAAAACTTTTGCACGGTGAGAGCAATGATATCCTTGAGCACGGGATCATATTCTTGATCCTTTAATGGAGCAAACTCTTGATGGCCCTCTTCTTCATACTCAACCTCTCTTGACACTACCTTGGCCTTCAAAGCAACTGATGCCCCTTTGTGTATTCCTATGGCCCTAGCATGGTTGTCAAGAGCATTCTTGGTTTGCACTTGATAGAAGCACATCTCTTGCATAACTTGGGTTAAGGTCAAAGAAGCAAAGTCATGTCTTCCTTGAATGCTTTTCAAGTCCGAGGGCTCAAATGGCATGAGAGCAATCATGTACTTCATTTTGATCCAAGCATCATCAATGTACTTGGCACCAACATTGGAGAATGTGGTGGCAAGAGTCTTGAGCCTTCGGTACATGTCTTCATGGCTCTCTCCATCATGCATATAGAACCCTTCGGCCTCATTGCTCAAGGCATCATACCTATTCCTTTGCATGCTTTGATTTCCCACAAACATGACGACAAGAGCGTCCCATGTTTCCTTGGCGGTCGAATATTGTTGAAGATGCGGCATGTGGTTAGGACCCACGGCTTGTTGAAGAATATACAAGGCGGTGTAGTTGAGTTGACAATCTACGACTTCTCTTCTTGTCAAGTTCTTGGGTTCATGAGGCTTGTATCCATCACGAGTGACCCTCCAAAGCTCTATGCAAGAAGCGTCCAAGTGAGTTTCCATGTAATATTGCCATTCAAGAAAAGAAAAAGCATCAATTTTTGGTGGATCTCCCCTAGGAATTATATGAGGATGTGGGACGGGAGGATCGGGAGAATAACGTCCTTTGACGGAGTGATATTCTTCATCTTCTTCCATACCCTTATCGGTGGAGATGTTAGCGGAAGCATTTTTAGATGGATCACCATCATCCCCTTTCGCGGCGCCATCCGGAACTTTGTCCGGAGGAGGTGAAGTAGAGACTTCCGGTTCCTTGGCTTTGATGAGTTGCAACACGAGTTGTTGCAATTCATCGATTTTGTTCTCCATGGATGATGTCAATGAATTTTTCAACTCATTGAGATCATCAATAGAGACTTGCACCACGGAACCGGCGGTCTCTGTTTCATCTCCCATACTTAACTCTTAGGCAGTTAAGCCCGATAAAAGAGCCGAGGCTCTGATACCAATTGAACGGACAGTATGGGCACCTAGAGGGGGGGTGAATAGGTGCTACGACCAATTTTAATTTTTCTTCGAGTTAAGGCTTGACACAAAGGTAAATTCTCTAGATAATGCAACTACGATAAATTTATCTATATGACAAGGATAACAACAAACACAATGCAAGCACAAGTAAAGGAGGAAGGGAACGAGGTAACTGATATGAAGCACACGGAGACGCGATGTATTCCCGACTTCCTCCTTATTAAGGGAGTACGTCTCGTTGGAGGGGTGTGATCTTGCCACAAAGGCCTACTCAACGCCGCAAAGGCCTCATCCTATTCTCCGATGAACCCCGCCACAAAGGCCTAGTCCACCTTCCACTATTGATCCCCTTTGATGCGGGAATTGAGTCCTTTACAAACATGTTTGGGGCACACACCCACAACCAAATTGGGGGCTCCCAACAATCACAAATCACCTGGAGTCTAGGTTTTCCACAAGGAAACCCTAGACTAGATCCCTCTAGAATATGAGGGGGAAATGAAGATCGGCTCGGTGAAGATGTAGATCGGTGTCTTCTCCTTCAATCCTCCAAGTATCAACGAGTTTGGGTGGAGGGTTTGGGAGAAATCTAGCTTTTGGAGGCTCAATAAATGCTTGTCTTCAATGCTGGTTCGAGCAACCCTTTGGAGAAAAAGGGGATGGGGTATTTATAGCCCCCTCCCCAAACTAGCCGTTTGACCCTTTTTTGTGCCTGGCGGTACTACCGCTGGGGTCAGCGGTACTACCGCCACCTGGTAACCTGAGCGATACTGCAGCGACCCAGTGACAGGGTGCAGGCGGTACCACCACGGAAGTACCATGGTACTTCCAGCAGCGGTACTACAGCGAGTGCCTACCGGTGCTACCGCTGGCCACTACTTCGAAATAATCGAAGTAGCTAGCGGTAGTACTAGGGCACTACTGCTCTAGTACCGTAAACGTTACTATGAGCAAAATCTCGCTGGCGTTACTTTGACCGGTACTGCCAGCGGTACTACCGCATGTTAAGGATTTGCTCCTAAACCAACTAAGTCATAGCGGTACTACCGAAACAGTACCGTTGAAGTACCGCTAAATGCAGTAGCCAAATTTACTCTGGTAGTACTTCTGGCGGTACTGGGCGCGGTACTACCGCTTGCTGGGCAGAGCGGTACTATCGCTGAGGCGCCCGGTACTACCGCTGGACCAAGTTGATTTTGGTGGCTTTGTCTTTGAACACTCTTCACTTTTTGGCGTCAAGATGATATTTCCTGAAATACTTAGACGCACTGTTAGATACTTACTAGTGTTGTTATCAACTCCAAAACCTAAGAGAGATCAAAATGCAAATGCACTTTCACCATCCATGCTGCGCGGCCGACCCGTACAGTCGTTTGCGTGCGCCTCCGCCGGTTCCCGTGAAGACCGTCTCCGAGTGTGCGTATATCACCGATCGAGCAAACATGCTGTCGTTGTGTCGCCCCATCGGGCCGCTGCGCCGCCGCCCCGTGGTTCTCACCGCGGCTGCATCACCCCCCGCGTCGCCGCTGTGTCGCCCCTTTGGGGCGTAGCGCCGCAGCACGCGGTCCCCGCCGCCGCCCCGAGGCCGTTCCCGCGGTTGTCCTGGCGGCGAGCTGCCGCTGCGTCGCCCCTTCGGGCTGTAACGTCGCGGCACACGCGGTCCACGCCGCCGCCCCGAGGTCTTCCCCGTCGTCGCCCCGACACGCGCGTCCCCGCTGCGGCGCTCCTTCGAGCCGTAGCACCACGGCATGCGGTCCACTCCGCCGTCCCTGCGCCTTGACCTCTTCGTGGTATGCGCCGCGCCGCCTCCCTAGGTGCGGGAACGCCACCATCCGCGCGTGGTCTTTTTTGATATGTTGGGTTCTTCTTCGCCTACTGCGAGTATCGCCGCCGCGCTTCTACACGCGACCGCCGTGGCCCTTCGTGGGCTACCGCCGCCGCGTCGCTTCTAACGGCAACATATTACGCCAATCTGATCCTTCTACACTTTTGGTGGAGAAGTTTGATTAAATTGACACCTCTCTATAAAAAAAATATGCCATTCGAGCGCTTGGTAATGGAAAATCGATTTCCCTTTGGTCTGATAAATGGATTTTGACTCCCTGTAAAGACAGATTTCCTCCGCTTTTCTCTTTCTGTCGTGAAGAGAATATCAGTTTCTGGCAATTCGTACATAATGATGTAGAAGAAAATTTTCACACTCCCCTATCCATTGAAGCATTTCAACAACTTGATGAGTTGGAACACTACATGCATATTCAACAGTTGCATGAGGGTAGGGATTTCTGAATTTTGCCTGGTGGCACCTCTTCTTACTCCACTATGAAGACCTATAAAATTCTGAAAGAGGGCCCTAAGGAGCTGCAATTCTCAGATTCAAAGTTTTTTTTTGGCTTGTTCTCAATGATAGGATTAAAACAAGGAATTTGCTTCATACGGAATTATTTCACCTTCCAGACTACAATTGTGTATTGTGCGAATGAAGGTGTCCATGAGACTACTTTGCATCTTTTTTGGGATTGTCCTTTTGCTCTAAGCTGCTAGAGTATAGTATCGGTATGAATAAACACAGAGGTTTCTCTCTTCTGCAAGAATGCTCTTTGGCTCCGGTAGTTTTGCCAAGACACATTGCCATAGACATAATCATTAGGAAAACGCTTAAATTAGGGGTACCTAAAGCGCCCCCATCGTAGGTCTCTTCTTCGCTATCTGTTTTGTGCGTGGAGAGCCCACTTGGACCGGCCTGATTAGTCCCAGTTAGCAGCAATTTGATTTTGTAGCCCAATTTTTGCCACAAAATATATTTTCAGCAGCCACTACACGTAGTCATATACGCTAAGTGTCTTCACCATTTTCGATCAATGTTGCGTACGTCTTTAAAATTTGTAACAAATTCGCACGCATTTTGTTGAGAAACCACGAGCGAGATGTTGTAATGTTTTCTGGATGATTTTCTACAAAATACGTATATGTCTTTAGAATTCATTTGGGAATGATATGTTTATGCGCTCCTTCACATGTTGTAAATATGTGATTTTATTGTTGCTATTAATTTATTTTTTTGTTGAAATAATGGATAATTTTTGTTGTAACTAGAACGATGACAAATTATTTTGTTACTTACCAACTCTTTTTAATTGATGCAGTTTTTTTGTTGCAATAGGTTGTGATTTTTGTTGAATTGTTTAAATTTTTTGTTGCAACGCAATAAAGTTTAACTATTCTCTGCAGCGTTACTTATTTTTCATTTTGTTTGGAACGATTTGTTGCAATAAACTTTTTTTTGTACACGGGACGGTAATTTTTGTTGCGATACTAGTGAATTTGTTGCAATGGCAGTTTTGCCGTAATTATCGAGATGACCAGGGGCAACGCAATATACCCTTCGTTTAAGTGGGGTTGCTGTGGAGTGCGAGTTCTATATCAAAAAGGACAGGGGGTGACATGCAAAAGCACGTTGTGCTGAGTTTTGACCGTACGATTGCGATCCAACGGTGATGGAGGGGACCTAGATTTGGGCAATCTAGGCCCACCTACGTCTAGCACTGCCCTACTTATTATAGGTTGCTGGAATATTTGGATGCAAAGAAATAATTTTATCTTCGGGGGTACCCACACTGATTTAAGATCCTGGCGCCATCTTCTGAAACAAGCACTTGTAGAAAATAGGCCTTCCATACGCCTCCATTAGTCCCCAAAATAATCGAATCGCGACCAAAGGGGTCTTTAGTCGCGATTCGGGAGGAGACCCGCGACCAACTATCTGGGCCCAGCGCGCTGGGTCGACAGCTGGCGGATGGGAGGGGCTTTAGTCCCGGTTTGCCAGGCCAACCGGGACTAAAGGTCCTCAGGCTGGCCCGAAGGCCTTTAGTCGCGGTTGGCCAGGCCAACCGGGACTAAAGGACCATCCCTATATAGGACTCAGCTCACTTCCCTTATCCACATTTGGTGTCACTTCTATTCACAATATTTACAAGGGGTGGTGGGTTTGCTTTTGTTTCCTCTTATGCACACAAGGTGTTCGATGAAATGCCCGAGAGCATGAAACAAACATGATATGAAGTGTCCGAGCCACACTTGAGCTTTCTCATTTATTTTTCCTCCGCGATCGCGGTTAGCAACTTGAACCTTTCATGATTTGTATTATTTCTAGCTAGTTAGTTTAACAAATGCATGATTGTTAATTATATACTTTATATAATAATAATGCAGATGAATCGGCAATGGATGTACGGTAACCGACTCTCCGGCGAGTTCACTACGGGTTTGAAAGATTTCCTCGCAGTGGCAAATGCGAACAAGCAGCGAGGTTTTATCATCTGTCCATGTGCTTTCTGTAAGAATCAGAAGGGTTACTCCTCCTCAAGAGACGTTCACATGCACCTGCTTCGGCACGGTTTCATGCCAAGCTATAATTGTTGGATCAAGCATGGAGAAAGAGGGGTTAGAATGGGAGAAGATGAAGAAGGGGATGATATCGATGACAACTATCATGAGGCTTTCGGTGATACTTTCATGGAGGATGATGCTGAAGGTGGGGAAGGGTTAGGTGAAGGTGAAGAAGAGGCACATGATGAGCCCACTGATGATCTTGGTCGGACCATTGCTGATGCACGGAGATGCTGCAAAACTGACAAGGAGAGGGAAAATTTGGATCGCATGTTAGAGGATCACACGAAGTCGTTGTACCCAGGATGCGACAATAGTCTGAAAAAGCTGGGCTGCACACTAGATTTGCTAAAATGGAAGGCACGGGAAGGTGTAGCTGACTCATCATTTGAAAATTTGCTGAAAATGTTGAAGAATATGTTTCCGAAGAATAACGAGTTGCCCGCCAGTACGTACGAAGCAAAGAAGGTTGTCTACCCTCTACGTTTAGAGGTTCTGAAGATACATGCATGCATTAACGACTGCATCCTCTACCGCGGTGAATACGAGA
The DNA here is from genome assembly GCA_028641055.1 of Alopecurus myosuroides. Classification (NCBI taxonomy): domain Eukaryota; kingdom Viridiplantae; phylum Streptophyta; class Magnoliopsida; order Poales; family Poaceae; genus Alopecurus; species Alopecurus myosuroides. The sequence goes on from CM054061.1 coordinate 167,087,591, forward strand.
ATTTGAATGAATGCCCTGTATGCACTGCATTGCGTTATAAGATCAGAGGCGATTACCCTGGTGACGATGTTGAGGGCGAGAAACCCAGGAAGAGGGTTCCCGCCAAGGTGATGTGGTATACTCCTATAATACCACAGTTGAAACGTCCGTTCAGGAACAAAGATCATGCCAAGTTGTTGCGATGGCACAAAGAGGACCGTAAGTCCGATGGGGAGTTGAGACACCCCGCCGATGGAACGCAATGGAGAAAGATCGACAGAAAGTTCAAAGATTTTGCAGTTGACGCAAGGAACATAAGATTTGGTCTAAGTACTGATGGCATGAATCCTTTTGGCGAGCAGAGCTCTAGCCATAGCACCTGGCCCGTGACTCTATGCATCTACAACCTTCCTCCTTGGTTGTGCATGAAGCGGAAGTTCATTATGATGCCAGTGCTCATCCAAGGTCCGAAGCAACCCGGCAACGACATCGATGTGTACCTAAGGCCATTAGTTGATGAACTTTTACAGTTGTGGGGCAGACCTGGTGTACGTGTGTGGGATGAGCACAAAGAAGAGGAATTTGACCTACGAGCGTTGCTTTTTGTAACCATCAACGATTGGCCTGCTCTCAGTAACGTTTCCGGACAGACAAATAAGGGATACAAAGCATGCACGCACTGCTTACATGAGACTGAAAGTGTATATTTGGATAATTGTAAGAAGAACGTATACCTGGGTCATCGTCGATTTCTTCCCTGAAATCATAACGTAAGAAAGAAAGGCAAGCATTTCAACGGCAAGGCAGATCACCGGCCGAAGCCTGCGGAACGTACTGGTGCTGAGATATTTGATATGGTCAAGGATTTGAAAGTCATCTTTGGAAAGAGTCCTGGCGGACAATCAGTTCCGCTGGGAGTTGGCGGGCACGCACCCATGTGGAAGAAGAAATCTACATTTTGGGAGCTACAATATTGGAAAGTCCTAGATGTCCGGTCTGCAATCGACGTGATGCATGTTACGAAGAATATTTGCGTGAACCTGCTAAGCTTCTTGGGCGTGTATGGGAAGACAAATGATACAAAGGAAGCACGGCAGGACCAGCAACTTTTGAAAGACCCAGATGACCGGCATCCGGAATGGTTTCAAGGTCGTACCAGCTACGCTCTTACCAAAGAAGAGAAGGTCATTTTTTTTAATGCCTGAACAGTATGAAGGTCCCGTCTGGCCTCTCGTCGAATATAAAGGGAATAATAAACATGACGGACAAAAAGTTCCAAAACCTGAAGTCTCACGACTGCCACGTGATTATGACGCAATTGCTTCCGATTGCTTTGAGGGGGCTCCTACCAGAAAATGTTCGAGTAGCCATTGTGAAGCTATGTGCATTCCTCAATGCAATTTCTCAGAAGGTAATCAGTCCAGAAGATTTACCACGGTTACAGAACGATGTGGTCCAATGTCTTGTCAGTTTCGAGTTGGTGTTCCCACCATCCTTCTTCAATATTATGACGCACCTCCTGCTCCACCTAGTCGAAGAGATTTCCTTTCTCAGTCCTGTATTCCTACACAATATGTTCCCCTTTGAGAGGTTCATGGGAGTATTAAAGAAATATGTTCGTAACCGTGCTAGGCCAGAAGGAAGCATCGTCAAGGGCTATGGAAATGAGGAGGTAATTGAGTTCTGTATTGACTATGTTCCTGACCTTAAGCCGATTGGTATTCCTCAATCGCGGCACGAGGGGAGACTAAGTGGAAAAGGCACGATCGGAAGGAAATCAACGATATGTATGGACGGTCATTCTATGACTGAAGCACACCACACAGTTCTGCAAAATTCCAGCTTGGTGGCTCCGCACTTCGAGCAACACAAGAATATTTTACGCTCGGACAACCCGGGGAAGCCTGAATCCTGGATTAGAAAGGCCCACATGGAGACTTTCGGCAGTTGGTTGCGAAAACATTTAATGAATGACAATAATGTTGGAGATCAGCTGTACATGTTGGCCAAGACACCATCTTCGACTATAACGACTTTCCAAGGGTACGAGATAAATGGGAATACATTTTACACGATCTCCCAAGATAAAAAGAGCACCAACCAAAACAGTGGTGTCCGCTTTGATGCAGCAACCGAGAATGGGCAAAAGGTCACATATTATGGTTACATAGAAGAGATATGGGAACTTGACTATGGACCCTCCTTTAAGGTCCCTTTGTTCCGGTGCAAATGGTTCAAGCTAACATGAGGTGGGGTAAAGGTGGACGAGCAATACGGAATGACAATGGTGGATTTCAACAATCTTGGTTACCTTGATGAACCATTCGTCCTAGCCAAAGATGTCGCTCAGGTTTTCTATTTGAAGGACATGAGTAGCAAACTGAGGAAACGGAAAGATAAGAAAACGATCAGTACATCATGCGATGATCCAAAGCGCCACATTGTTCTTTCAGGGAAAATAAACATCGTGGGAGTGGAGGACAAGACAGACATGTTAGAAGATTATAATATGTTTGGTGAAATTCCGCCCTTCAAAGTGAACACTGACCCAAGAATTAAGTTAAATGATGAGGATGCTCCATGGATACAGCACAATCGTAAGCAAGCAGGGACACAAGGGAAGAATTGATGTGTAATAATTTATTGTACCAAACTTTGTTGAATGGATCATGTCAATTATATTATCTCTGATGTGTTTCGGGGCTTCCTTGGGCCCACCCTAGCATGATGTATCAAACCTTAAAGGGGGGGTGTAGTTAAATGTCTCAAAACCTTGTGAAAAAAGAAGACTAATGAAATGGCTCAAATAAAACCAAGGGTTAAAAAGGACATGATGCATTCATAAGGACTGGAAAACAGACGCGCTAGCGCGCCGCAGTGTCGCCGGAATACAAATTCTATTGTTAAAAACAGAAAACAGACGAACACTACTCCTCCTCATCGTCGTCGGGGAACTCGTCGGTGACCTCCTCCAGGTCATCGTCGTCATCGAACTCGTCGGTGACCTCCTCGTCGTTGTCGGAGGTGCATGATGGTATGTCCGAGATAGGCCCCCACCTCGGATCGTCGGAGGCCCAGACTTCGCCGGCGTGGTCGGCTCGACGAAGCTCTTGCAGCGCCTTCGTCCTCGCCTCCCGAGCAGCATCTAACGCGAGGTGGCGTTCGAGGCGGCGCTCCGCCCGCTCAGCCGCGTAGGTCTGCTAGAGCTCCTCGTCGGCGCTCTCCTCCCCCAGGTTGTTCCGGTAACACTCGCGGACGACGCGGTCGTCCCTGGCGTCGACTAGGCCCTGAAACGCGCGGTGGCGGAGGTGGAGGTGGTCGGAGGCAGTGACGATCTGCGGGCGCGGACGGTGTGGCAGTCGTTGAAGTTCATCAGCGACCGCGGGCGGTTGAGGCGCCAGGCCACCGCGTCCCAGGCGCGGGAGGCCTCCGCCGCCGTCGCAAAGGAGCCGAGGGGGATGCGGTCGTCCCCCCAGCGGATATCTGCGCTGAACATTCCGTTCTGCCGTGCTCGGACTCCGCGGAAGCCGGTGGTGTTGTTCCTCCTCGGAGGCATGGTGGCAGCGCGACGGTGCGTGGAGAGGAGTGGGCGCGTGGAGAGCAGTTTATACCGCGCCCTTCTGGCCACGCGTCACAACTCCTGCGCCACGCGTCACAACTACCCACTCCGGGCTCAAAGTGAACACTGACCCAAGCATTAAGTGAACACCACTGTTTTGATCCAACGGTTAAGAAACACCTTGATCCAACGGCTCACAACCCCTCAAAAGAAAAACACCGTAGACATGATCGAACGGCTCACAACAGCTCGAAAGAAACACACCCCCGATCCAACGACTCACAAGCGCTTGAAAGAAACACACGATCCGTGTGATTCTTTCTGATTGGTCCAAACGAAACCCTAACCATTTCGTCCCGGTTGGTAAAACAGGCCGGGACTAAAGGGACGACCTGTTTTCTTCTCACTATATATATGTATGCATTGCCACACCATTGGCATAAACACATATAAACTCACCACTCTCTCATGGCTTCTAACGTACCCACTCTAACCTTCATCCAGGCGGAGGCGCTTTCCGCCTCGAACTACCCCTGCCCGCCCGGCTACAGCGTTCCCACCGGTTGGATGCTGAGCGTCGGAGGACCGCCGGTCCCTCCTCTTCCTCAAGGTGTGGCGCGTCGGGCGGCCATCACGAACCACTACTACCACGAGCTCACGCCGGAGCAGCGGAGGGATCCCAGTTGGTATCCTAACTACCGCCCTACTTGGGACGCCTTCTTCATTAATCGGCGTGAGAGTGCGCTCGCCAGGTACGAGGAGAACGGCCCGCCTCCTTCGAACTTCAACGAGGCCGGTCGTCGGCTGTGGTGGGGCGGCGGACGGACTCTTTAGAGCGTCATGAACTACATCAGGGCTAGCGATAACCCTCGTCTGCGCTACCCTCACGCCCAGTCCTGGAGTCGTGATCCTCCGAGGGAGTCCAGAGCACCGTCCGACGATAGTGACGACGACGGCGGCAACTACGACGACTACGAGTCGGAGTACTATAGGCCTAGGCAGAAGTATGACTAGCAGATATCAGATCCATTCTTGCCATTATGTAGATATATGTGCTCTCCGTTTAGGTTTAGATCCACTCTTGCCATTATGTACTGTCTTTTTTATCTATATATCCAAGATGCATGTTTGTGTGCAATATTTGTGTTTTTAAGATTTTCAAATGAATTAGTTTTATTTTCCTGAATTTTTTGATTTATTACTTGTATTTTTAAGATTTTTAAATGAATTAGTTTTATTTTCCTGAATTTTTTCATATATTACTTGTATTTTTAAGATTTTCAAATGAATTAGTTTTATTTTCCTGAATGTTTTGATATATTATTTGTATTTTTAAGATTTTGAAATGAATTAGTTTTATTTTTCTGAATTTTTTGATATATTATTTGTATTTTTAAGATTTTCAAATGAATTAGTTTTACTTTTCTGAATTTTTTGATATATTATTTGTATTTTTAAGATTTTCAAATGAATTAGTTTTATTTTTATGAATTTTTTGATGTATTATTTGTATTTTAAAGATTTTTAAACGAAAAGAATTTGAAAAACTACATTTAGTCGCGGTTCGTGACACGAACCGCGACTAAAGGCTCTTTCCGCGCCGGAACGAAAACGCCGCGAAAATCCCTTTAGTCGCGGTTCGTCACACCAACCGCGACTAAAGGTACCCCTTTAGTCGCGGTTGGTGTCACGAACCGCGACTAAAGGCCCGCGGATGGTACCCGGAGGGGACCTTTACTCGCGGTTGGTGTCCCCAACCGGGACTAATGGCTGGCCCTATATATTCTCTGCCCCGAAATTTTTCTAAGGACCAACCGCATCTCCGCACTGCTCGTCTTCCTCGCGCCGATTCCGCCGTGCGCGTCGTCGATTCCGCCGTCGCCGTCGCCCGCGTAGAGACTCTGAGAGAGGATCGCGCCGTCGCCGTTGCCGCCGTCGCCTGCGCCCTTCTCTCCACCGCCCCCGCCCTGCCCCGCCCCCGCTCCGCGCCGCCGTCTCCGGTAGGTTCCCCCGCGGGCCTCGCGCCGCCCTCGAACGGACCACGAACACGAACGCGCACCGCCCTCGAACGCGCGGCGACCACGAACGGCGACCACGAACCACGAACACGCGCCGGTGAGGACGACGACGACCACCCGTCCAGCGATGCGAACAGAGGAACGCTGACGTCACGCCGGGGTCACGCTGGCGTTTATTTATTTATTTTTTATTTGAGACAGGGCGGTGGCTGCTGGCGCAGAGGGGCGCGGGCTGCTGGCAGTTTTTTTTCAGCACTCGCTCTTTTCTAAGTCTATATTCCTAAGTCAAAAAAAAATCCTAAGTCAAAAAATTCTAAGTGTACTAACCCTAAGTCTACTAACCCTAAATATATATTTGTACTAATATTTGCTAAGTCTACTAACCCTAAATATTCCTAAGTCAAAAAAAGCTAAAAAAAAATCGAAGCACTACTAACCCTTAATATATATTCCTAAGTCATAAAAAAGTACGGTCATTTCATCACTAAGTAAAATATTTGTACTAATATTTGCTAAGTCTCATTCTACTAAAAAATCACCGTCAATATTTGCTCCTCCTCTATACCGTGCCCCCTAAACCCCCTCCGCCCCCGAGCGGCTCCCTAACACGTACCGTACAACCGTCGCTGCTCCTGCTCTATGTCCCCTTAATCTTATTTTTTTAATTCCTTTATACTTAATTAATGTTTACTACATGCAGGAGTGACATATGGCGGACGATAGAGCCGAGCAGCATAGGGATGCAGAGGCTGAACGTTATTTAATGGGCATCATAAACAACGAGATTCCTTATGTGCCGGGCTCAGAAGATGAGCAAGAAGAGGATGTAGTCTCTTCTTTTCTGAACCTTGACGGTGGAACAGACATTGTCGATGATCAAGAAGGTGAAGAAACGGACATTGTCGACGGAGGTCAACCGTCGACAAACGACGATCTCGAATTGTAAGTAGCAACCACCTCCGGCGAGGTATATATATACATTGAGCCTCTCGTGATACAAACTTACTGAAATGTGAATACATATGTATTAACGCGCGCGACTCTCTTTCTTTTTTTAGCCCTCGGCCGGATCGAGTACGACAAAGCGTGGCAAATCCAAGGCGATGAAACAAGGAGAAACATATACCATCGAATTAGTCGGTGAAACCGGCAATCCCCTACAGCACACCACAAAGTTTATCAACCAATGCGGAGTCATTGTTAGAGACAACGTCCCGATCACCGTCTAGGAATGGAAAGAGCCAAAGAAGGCACGTCTTGGTTTCAGTTTTGTCGACAAGAGAACAAAAAAGGATTGCTGGAGAAAATTTATGGAACATTTCATTCTACCTATAGAATACAACAAAGTCGATGAATTCGGTAACGAGGTTCCGGGTGGACGTGAGAGGAGGAGGCTAGTCAAAGAGTTCGCTCTTCAGAAGATGGCCGAAGCATTCCGGAACATCAAGAAAATTTTAACCCACGACTATGTCAAGAAGGGCAAGACTCCGGATTGCACTGGACAACATGAAAGACTGAAAGATGATTGGCCAGAATTTGTGAGGCAAAAGAAATCAGAGCATTTCAAGGAAATATCGAAAAAAATAAGGTTAATGCGGATAAGAAACAGTACCATCATGTTATAGGGCCAGGAGGATACCGCCTTTCGGCGCCTAAGTGGGCGAAGATGGAGGAGGGCCTGAGGGTGCGAGGAATCCCTCTAGGTACAGAGGGATGGGACGAAAGGGCCAAAAGCTGGTGGTACGGGCATGGGGGATCGCTAGACCCGGAGATAGGGGCGTGTGTTCATCGGCAGAAAATGTTTGCTCCCACCCAAGCCCTTATTGACGCAATGACCCAAGCTCAAGAGGGCTTGATCAAGTTCAACAGAGAGAAAGACGCACTGACAAAAACCCTCGGGAATGATGAACACAGAGGACATGTACGAGGCAAAGGCAGAATGCCGTGGAAAGTAGGGTTTTCCCAGGACAATGACCCGTACTGTTACAGAAGCCGTAAGAGAAAGACGGACCGGGATGCAGATCTTTTGGCGAAGGTTGCATCGGAACTTAGTGAGTTGAAGCAGACCGTGCATGGACTTGTACTGAAAGAAAGATTGGCTGCAGGGCCGCATGAAGATCATGAAGCGGATCTCGGAAGCCAGCATCAGAGAAGCAGCGTGGCTTCCACGGAGGCTCCGCCTGCAGGTGCTAATGCACCGACGATCGAGATTCGTGCACCGGAGCCTCACTACCCCGTGGATGATGTAAAGGAGATGAAAGAATGTGATCTGCATTATCCCGTGGGGAACATTTCCACGAAGGTAGCTACCGGCAGTGCTTTACCCTATACACCTGGAGCACTCCACCACAACAACCCCATTCCATATGGCTATGCTCGTGTCACGGTGGAAGACATAGTCCAAGTGTTTGAGGACCTGGAGATTAACATAGCTACACCCGAAGGGGAGAGAAGACTTGGAGATGTCAAGCGCCAGATCATTCTATGGAAAAAGAAGTACATAGTGTTTCCAGGCGAGGCGCCAAGGCTAACAAGTCCACCCCCCTCCGATGGTGGTGGTGGTGGTGGTGGCGGTGGTGGTGGTGGTGGTGGTTCACCTACACCTCCTTCACGCCATTCGACGCCGTCCCCCGATCCACAATCTCCGGCGGGTAAGCAGCCGCCGCCCCCCAATCCTCCTCCGGCGGGTAAGCAGCCGCCGCCCCCCAATCCTCCTCCGGCGAAGAAGCAGAAGCAGGCGGACAGCAAGGAAACCCGCTCCTAGACTATTAACCCGGACCCTTATGTACCTAAGACCACACGGGTACCGGAGCCATCACTGAAGCCTATCCTCCCAAGGGCTAGGGAACTTAGTGAAGCTGAAACCAAATTGGCCGCGTCTGCTGATTATGAGAAATGGAAGGCGGATAAGAAGGCGATAAAAGAGCCTGAGCCCAAGCAAGTATTCACTGAGAAGCAAAAGAAGTGGGCTAAGGATTTTTTGACGACACCGTCCCAAGCCGAGCTGAATATGCCTGACGACTATGGACGTGAACTTCGTAGGCAAGCAGAAATATTGATGGAGGAGAAAAAAGGATGTAAAAAAAGCGGGAAACAAGTTGACCAGCTCGGGATGCAGAATAAACAATCGATCCCCCCGCTCATAGTGAAAGCCCGTCTGGAAGAGGACCCCGAGATCATAGAAGCTGCGGCAGCAAATGGATTGACTGTAGCGAGTGCCATGAAACAAGCAGCCGAGATGTGTTTGACTCTTCGTGCCTCGTTAGGCCTTGAGGATGCGTCAACTAGTGAGGTAGCATTATAATATGTGCGGAATGGGCCTCTCGTCGAGCATACGCAGGAAAAGAGTCTAACACCACAAATGCGAAATCTGCTACGTTGGTACAAGCATTTCATAACATGGGCCGACAAAGATTATGTTTATGCGGATGTTACAGAGGAGCATCACACCAAACGGTACTCTGTAGAAGTTCATATGAGTGAATTGTTCCAGCTGTTCAATCTGCGCGAGCTCGACAAATCTATGCTGAGTTGCTACGTTCTGTAAGTGATTTATTTCTACCTCATCTCGTTCTTCATTGCCTGCACTATATATATATATATATATATATATATATATATATATATATATATATATATATATTGTCCTAACTATATTGTTGCGTACACTATTATGCAGATTGAAGATTTGGGAATGCAAAATAAGAAACATCCATGATGTTGAGTTCATTGACCAACATATCGTTAATGGATATGTGTTACAACATCACCCCGAAGACGTGGAGAAAGACTTGTACAAGTTTCTTAGAAAGCATCAACTCAAAAGTCATATTCTATTTTCTTACCATTTTGGGTGAGTGTTTCTCTCTTGTGCCCATTCTCTTTTGTTTACTCCATGCATGGTATGTCTAATCGATGAGTTATGCATGACTGTGCATGTAACGTGTTCGCAGGTTCCACTGGATTCTGCTAATGATTGAACTTCACACCTCCAGAGTTCTAATCATGTACTCTATGGATTCGGATTCAAAGCGTTGGGCCGACATGAGAAAAATGCTGCAAAAGTAATTATTTTCAATCATTTGCGCTCTATATCGATCGGTTTCTTTCGTTCATTTCCTAATATCAAGTAACTAATAACTCTCTTGTTCATTTAATTTTCTTTGCCCTGTAGGGTTTGGAGACGGTTCTCAGAATAAATTGTCGGTGAATTCAAACATGAGCTAGATTTTAGAAGGTTACTTAATGTGAATAAGCAGCCACCGGGGACCAATCTATGTGGATACTATGTTTGTGAGAACATCCGGAAACACACCTCTGAGCGGAAGGCGTCGGATAGCGTGCGGAAGGCGACGGATAACTTGCGGAGGAAGCTTAGTCCAGAAGTTCGCTTCCGACCAATTCAAGAGGAATTAGCAGGATTTTTCATGAGGCAAGTCCTCGATCCTAAAGGAGAACACTATACCGAGGACGAATCAAATTATATGCATCTCCGAGATTGAAACTTGTTCGAAGTTGTGTATGGTCATCCATCTTAATTGTGTATAGAAACTTGTTCGAAGTTGTATATGGTCACCCGAGATTGAATATATATTATATATTCCTATTGAATTCTTCTTGTTGGAAATTTCATATGCATGTATATAGTAGCGTAGAATATATATGTGTACTGAAACTTCATCAAAATTAAAATAAAACGCAAAATAAAATATAAAAGAAATAAAACAGTATAAATTAAAAAGAAATCAGGTTTAGGGGGGCTAAAACCTTAAACCTGCGGAGGAGGCCTTTAGTCCCGGTTAGCCACGAGAACCGGGACTAAAGGTTCTCCGCCCCGACGGACTCCTAGCGCCCACGTGTACGGGACTTTAGTCCCGGTTCGTAAGAGTCGCGACTAAGGGGGGGGGGGGGGCTTTAGTCGCGCATATTTAGTCCCGGTTGCACAGCCGGGAATAATAACATTTGCGAATCGGGACTAAAGGCCTATTTTTTACTAGTGAAGATTTACGGATTTTTGCTTATCGTATTAAGACTAAGCACTTGGCTTGTCTGAAGATTTGGGTAGATTCTTTTCTCTGAATTTATCTCATGTTAGTAAAAACTGGAATAGGTTGATCTGCTCTCTTTCCTCGCTTTTTATATATAACTTGTAATTAATATATTTGTCGTAGAACATTTTGTTCTACGGTTTTTGGCTTCAAAAAACTATACATATCGGGATGGTCCACGACACGATCAGCATCACCCTCCAATATAGAACTATTACGGAACGTTCGACCGATGAAACAGAATATAGTTTGGACAGGATGCAAGCTAAGCAACGTTGTTTTACATAGGGTTCGATGCATGCACAACTCGCTCATCGAAGAACGGACCGAATCAAATGGTCGGAGCCTCTTAATTGCACTCTGACACAGCCCCGTGAACGCGCAACACGAACACTGTCATGGATGCAATTGAAAAACACAAGACGTACGTTAAGCTGCTGACTTAATAAATACTTCTGTTAGTGTGTCTCACACACACACATGGACGCATGTGTTGCGTTGAAAAGATGGTGCTTGGGCTTCCTTTTCGAATGAGAAGCTCTGGGCACGAGGGTGACCAGACCGTGCGATCGATTGCTACAAAACAACAAAAGGTCTGGTGATGGTGTCGTCAATGGCATGTGAAATTGATGGAGGAAGAGAAGAGGAAACAGACATCTTTCGCTAGTCGACTGTATTGTTCAGTGCTGAACTCTATGGCCGTGCCTTTGCATATCATAGCTTCATAATTCAGAAACTTCAGATTCACTTTTTGGCGAAGGTGCTTACTAGTATTTACTAAGTCCATGTTTTCCCTTTTGCATGGACAGTTTATTCTAGTTTCATTTGTTGCACTCATATATTCTGCTCAACAAAAGCATGTATCCATGGCTAATGTCCGCTATCAGAACTCGAACCTACAATATGCTAATTTGTACGCGAGGAGAGAGGAGACGTAGTGCCCACGTGAATGTCTCCCAAACAAACATTCACGTCCAGCCTTCTCCCTCTAGGGTTAGCTAGCTAGTCTTCCTCGATCGGCACCGTCAATTTACCAACAGCCTCGATCCTCGTGTTACATTGTTAGGCTGGTGCAAATGCACCGCCCACTATCCACGGGCTATAGCCCCGCCACGTCACCTTCTCTCACCACTCTCACGCCACTCTCACGGGCACGGTGCCAGTGCACGGGCTATAGCCCGGGCTATAAGCTTCTCTCTCTGCCACATCAGCTTTTCTCTCTCCTCCACGTCAACACATATTTTTGAAACGAAAACATTAAAAAAAATAACATTAACATTTCCACTTTAATGATTATTAGTTTTTCTATTTAAAAAAAATAACATTAGCTGCTATTAATAAATCACTTATGTCTTATAAGTATAAAATATGAAAATAAGTGGTAATGACATTTAAAAATAATATTCCACTAATAGAATGTCACTAAAATTTAAATTGAATAAGTTTTACAATTTTATTATTTTATATTTTGGAAATAACATTAAACCACTATTAAGAAATTATTCAAACTTCAAAAATATAAATATGTGGAAAAGTTTACAAAATGGTACTGTTGGAAAGTATGTGAAAATTCAAGTTTATAGAAATTTATTTCAACTCATTTGTGGTTATAAAACAAAAGTTATGAATTAATCATTAAAACAGAAATTAAAAAAAACAAAAAAAAATGACGTCAGCTCCTACCGCCCCGGCCCGCCAACGCAACGGCCCACCTACCGCCCCTATCGCCCGCCCCTACCGCCCCAGGCCGTCCTTACCGCCCCGCCTACGCGGGCGGTAACCGAGGCGAGATGGGCCTGTCGACGGGCGACCCAGCCACCGCCCGTCGGCCCCCTACCGCCCGCCCTACCGCCTCCTACCGCCCCAAGGCGGGCGGTAAGCCCACTAACGCCCCCCCTTACGGGCTGCGTTGGCACCAGCCTTATGTTTGGACACTTTCTCTCACTATCTGCTCGAAAACCGCGTAAAAAAATCATGCGATGGAATCTTGTCAGTCCTGGGTCAAAATGGCGTACGTGAACAGCACATCATGTCAATATTGCTTTCATATAGGATTATTACTACAAACCCAAAGCAAATATTTCATGTGTCGTCACAAAATCTGAGAAAATTACAAATACCATAATATATGCATGGATGCTGTCTTAGGAGTTATAGATTACTTCGAACACGATCAAGCGCCAAACATGTTCACCTAAATGGGTGTTCTCTTTTTTGGCCAAAACCATCTGGATTTGTTATACTTAACCCTGATGGTTGAAGCCTTGGTTTTCTGTAGTAGAGTGGTTTAGGTGATAAGTCAGAAATGTTAACTAAAGAGTACTTCCTACGCTTAGTCTTAGTTAACTCACTCCAACAACTAACTTGCCTTAGGCCCTTCCAAGTTCTAATTAATGGCACTAGAGACAACAAAGACAATGTATTACTATGTCAACAACATTGGTTCGGCTGATTCCCTGCCGGCAAATTGATGTTTTATTTCTACCTTTGGATGCTTCATCTTGTGCAGTGCACATGATCGTGTCTGTAAACCAGTTACTTCTTTTTGGAACAACTTGCAACCTCTACACATTTTTTGGCTCAATGATGATGTAGCTCTACTAAGATCATTTAGTTGCACATCATAATTCGTCCTCTTGGAGCTCAAGATATAATTAGTCGATCTTTATGGGCTAACTAGTGGCAAAAGGCGCTGGGGAAATTTGTAACACTATTAAGCTAAATCAAGGCATCATTTGTCCACACCAGCATACAAAATCGATCTAGTCGCCCTCTTCAGCCTTCTATACTTTTCCATGATTTTGTGAAGTTAAAGTGTACTTACTATGTGTTGTTTTTTATGTCTATGTGTGGTTATTTAATCTTTGTGATGTGTTATTGTTTATGGGCAAGTACCATTGTTTATGAGAATGTGTTGATGTTTACAATGTATTGTCATTCATAACTATGTGTTGTTGTTTATAATGTGTTGATGATTACAAACTATGGTTATATGTTGTTGTTTACGGCTATTTCTTTTATCAATTAGATGTGTTGTAAATGCATACCCACGGGTACCCGTTTAGCATGCCGAATAATGGATAGGAAAAAACTGATACCTACTGACGGGTATGGATACGAGTGACGGGTAAGCTCGGGTGGGCTGGTAAGGCTATGTGGTGACTCCACCTCTACCCAGTGGGTGCCCTCCCTACTCGCCACAAATACCCATCGTGTGGCGGACTCCACCAATTCCAGTGCGAACGTAAAATGCCCTCGAGTTCCACCGTGGCCTCTCCAATTACATCTGAAGGACGCCGCCTACCCCTCTCCCTGGGCTCCCCGAACACCTCCAGCTTCCTTCCTGGCGATGGTGCCCACAACATGTTCAATTTTATTTTGTATTGTCTTTGTATTGTTTGGAAGCAAACTTGTGCGTTGATTGTAGTTAATTTATCTATCCAAAGTGCTAATGGATTTTAAAAGCGAGGATTATGTTTGCAATGATTTGTTGAATCATCTTCTAACAATGACGACAATGAAGATGATGATGATTGATGATGAAAATGATGAGTACATGAAGCCACCAAACTCTTCTTTGAGTTTAGGTGCCTCTTGTCGATGCAATATTTGAACCAACACAAGCAGAAGGTTTCCTCAAGATGAATCCACAAATCCATGACAGAGAGGTACATCAATAATTTCAAGATGATCTAGTTGATAATATGTGGACTCGTCAAGGAACCTATAGTTACATTTCTCTATTTAGGATTTAAGAATAATTTGAATTTATTTTTGAACTATGCATTTTTAACAATTTCAATGATTGTTGATTTTGTGTGCACTCTAATTTATGTTTGAATTGATATTGTAGAATACGTAGTGGTTGGAAATCAAATCCTGATTAGATTTTGATAATTTAGATGGTCGACAAACGAGAGGTATTCTTACAGAAAGTAGTACTTGTATACCTCCCAACTTCCCCGAACACCGGAAAATATCCCCTTGTAGACGTTTTTTTTAACAAATTGTGAGTTTGAAATTTAATTCCTCTAGAATGAAACAACCACTAATTAATGTTGCGACAAATGCCGACCTTCAATAGACATACGCGGATAGGAGGTCATGTCCAATATATGTCAGCAAACAACACCACGAGGATCCATAACACTAGTACAGAACGACCGTAATGAACCCCTTCCCCTCCCCCCATTGGCAACGGTACCAACAAGGCACGGGATTTAAAATAATTGTGTGTGAATAATAAGGTCTCCCATAAATGGGCCACTACATGGCTATGTGCATTAGCCACGGAGATATGCAATTTCTTTCAAACCAATTCTATTGTTGTGGACCAAGACATTTGGCAATAGTTACTTTTATTTTCCGGTTTCATGTGGACCTATATGTAAATGGAGAAACATAAATTAGTAACCCTAAGAAAATCCATATGCCCCCTCACTCTGTTCCCATCTGGATGCAGTACGACAACGGTGCTCGTGGAGACATAGCTCTCTCGCTCCTCTTTGGTAAGAGAACCCATCCAACATGTGAGATCAAGGCGGCTCCTCCATGTACTCCTCTCATATTCGGCTAGGTAAAATGGCTCCAAGGAGGAGGTTACCGAGAGATAAGGAGGATAATGTTGAAAATACCTGCACAAGAGCAGAGGAGGACACCTCAACGTCTCTGGTTTCCAGGCGACGAGTTGCCCATCTGGTAGACGAAGATGAGGCCAATGTCGACGCGGATGGATTCTCCATCCCACACCATGTCAACCATGGTTGATGTTGTCATCTTGAAATTGGACAATCTGGAGGATGACGACCCCGAGCTCCAACGAACTCCAGTTTATAAATTTGTGTTTTATCGGCCATCATGTCGATGAACTATGGTTATAATGTTAATGTTCTTGTGCTTGGTGTTAGTAAACAATGTACAGTCTTGTCATCTCTGTTTGAATCATATTGTGTTTACTACTTGATGTTAGTTAAAAAATGACCGTGTTTATTCATGCTACTAATTTTGGTATATTTAGTAAATAATGATAAAGTTTTGAACTTATATATGTTAACTACAAGACTAGAACGAGATCTAAGTGTCGAGCAATAACTGGAATTTTTCTTAACTCATGCACGCAATGTTGGCACAAATTTTATGTAAGATATAAAGTTTACTATATTATCCGAGGTCTACTTACAATCATCTCTCTCTTTATTTCCTGACTTCTTCTCTCAAGTTAAGTGGACCATGTGGTTATGCATAAATGATCTAAATGTAAAGCAACAACAAAATTCATATCAAAGTGTAAAGCAACAACATAATTCTTTCCTTCCTTGCTGTCACCATTGCTTCCCGTGATTACTCATATTGATATAAAACATATTGGAATTTTTATATTCGTTAATGTGTAAAACTTAATAAGTTTATCATTTATGTGTAAGTAGGAAAGACAATGCATGAATATAGTGACCACCGGACGCTATTGTGATGTTTCGGTACACTGCACAAGTGACGACCCACAAATGTAGGAGATTTTAACAGTCTGGGAGGAAATTATAATCGAAATTTCTTTATTCGACACATGAGGAGAAAGAGAATACCTATAAGACTTAGCAGTTGAGCAGTCAATTTATGGACACCTGGAGTACTAGCAACAGTGATATGAAAGCAACAGTGGTTTAATATCATCAATAATAGAAAAGTAGAAGTAGTAATAGTAACAACGGAAGTAGTGATGATTAAATATGGACCGTGGTTCATAGTTTCACCAGAAGTAACTCTCCAAACAAAAGAACATGTGTTGAGTGAAAAAAATTAGAGTTGGCAAATTGACATACTTGAACGAACATATGACATAGCATCCTAGTCTATAAATAATACGTAGGCATGTGCTTCATATATAGGTATACGTTCTTGAAATAAGAACTTACACTACATCTTTTATCCAACCATACGGTTTCAGCGGGGCCAATCATGGAATTTAATGGTAAGTAAGATACTACTTTTACGAAGCACCAGAAGCAAACCATTAGCACTCAATGAACACATGTAGTCCTCAAGTTACAACCTTTCCCTTTTATATCCCAACCTATCACCTTGGGGTCTCCGGTTTAGGTGCATACAACTTGTAGATAGGATATAAAACAATAGTCATATTCATGCAAACATAAAGAATTAAGATCTGAAATCATGCCACTCGGGACCTAATTGACAAGAAATGAACATAACAAGTTGTAAGAACAATAACTCACAAACATATGTGACTAGTCATAATGTAAGAATTCATCGGATCCCAACAAACACAACACCGATTACATCAGACAAATCTTAATAATGTATGGCAACTCATGAGATCAAGAGCATGAGAGAGAGTACCAACTAGCTACTACTATGAACCCGTAGTCCATGGAGGAACTACTGACAAACCATCATGGAGACATGACAGTCGATGAAGATGGCTCTCTAGGTATATCCCCGTCCCCTTAGGGTGACGGAATAGGAACTTATGACCCCCAAACTAGGGTTTGATGGTGGGGGAGCTCTAAGTCGTATTTGGGAAAATCCTCTAGGGGCATCAATTTTAGGTCAGGGAGTCTTTATAGGCCAAAGGGCGACTTCGGGGGAGTCCCGAGGGGCGAGGGCAACAAGAGGACGCGACCTAGGGCCCACCCGCTCCTAGGGGTCACCTCCTCATCAGGTTGCCCCCTCTAGGGCCCCTTCTGGTTCTTTCTTCGTCTTGGGTAAAATGGCTCTCGATTTTTCGTGAATTTTTCCTCGGATATTACTAACAATTTTTCTAAAACTTAAAATAGTAAAAAAAAAAAAAAAGAAGACCCATCGCTGGGCATCTTGTTAATATGTTAGTCTAGGAAAAAAACCCTAAAATGATATAAAAGGATAGTAAAAACATGCAGCAGTGATATAAAACAAGTATGGAATAATAATAAAAAGATACGTAAGACACGTATCAACAAGATACTTTTGTAAGTAAGAGTGGTTTGCGCAGTTTAACAAAATATCACAGCGGTGATGATGCCACACAGAAAAAGCGAGAGTCACCGAACATTTGAGCGAAATATGCCGCAGTCCAAGATTTGGACGAACCTTTTCTTGAAGGGCCGTCCAAGAGTTTAGGAAAGACATGTAACGATACTTATCCACAAAAATGTTCATTTTTTAAATTTGCAAATTTGAATATTATAAAATTTCACTGAGATGTATTTAATTTAATTTCTTATGTGTTTATACTTTCACATTGATAAAATATTTGTGCACATCAGAGAGAGATTTAATTCAGGTGCTAATAATGCATCTGTGTGCTCAGCAAGTTTAGTCTTGTAGTGTGTGGTCAAGTAAAAATTAGAAGTTTAGACTTATTTTAGTGAGATGTTGTTGACGACATAGTATATTAATCACATCGTCGAATAAAAGTGTAAATATTTCAGTTCTCTATGTTATGATTGAAACATATGATGCTCATATATATATAGTCAGTGTGCTTGTGTGGTGACATATTTTAATGATATGAAATATGTAATTCATCTATAGAACAAATATGGGGTTAAAATACCAAAACAAAATTAACATCACAAACAAAAATATGGGGTGAAAACAAAGTTATCCATTACCGACATGCTAGTGACACCGGTGACAAACAAACATAATTGTCCATTTGTGTTAGTGAGGCGTCTTAAGAAACGGGTAAATCATCCTTTCCTGCTAAGAACTTCACATCACTAACAAAATCCGGGCGACGGAACTCTTCTCCGTTGGTGAAGAGGTTTACACACGTGTCCATAGGGTCTCTACGTACATAATGTGGTCTGGCCATGCCATGGAATGTAGTAGTCTTAGAGAGAGCTATCCTGACCAATTCACGTCATTCATTTTTTTTTAAATGAGAAAATCCCCAACCTCTGCATCAGGACGATGCACACAACTTTTATATTAAAATAAATAAGTCTGTATCAAGTTTAGGTAAAGCACTCCCAACAAAATACATCTCAACGATAAGAAAGTGTCTATTAAACATAACCACCGAAATTGCACCAGCTTCAACGGGCTACTCGTCGCAACCGTCAGTGTGCAACCATCCACCCCTGCCGAAGATAGCCCGTACGAACGCCATCAGCCGAGAGCATCCGATTCAAACGTCCACGCTGGTCTAATGGGAGGAGCATAGACCACATGTGAATCCAATAAGTGACGCAATGAACAACCTGCAGAAAATGACATGCATCCAAAATGTTAAAAATAATATCATTCCTGCAATTCCAAATTGCCTAAAGAAAAGTACATACAACAATGCGTATACTAGTTTTAGTTGATTTATGCACCCCATTTAACCAGGTACCAAACATATTAGCAACACTCAAAGGTGAGGTTATGCTAAACGTAAAATGAATAAGTCTCCACACTTTACGAGCAAAATCACAAGATATAAATAAGTGGTGTACCGTTTCATCATGATCACGGGAAACACATTTTTTACACCCCGTTCATGTACATTTTACAAGATTATCCTTGGTCAATAACTCTCTACGATAGAGAAACCACATAAAGATCTTAATATTCAGTGGAACTTTGAGGTTCCAAAGATATTTACGTAGGAACATAGTATTTCCATTCATGATATATGTATAATAAGATTTCACTAAAAACACACCCAATGGTGCTAATTTCCAAGAAAAGGAGCCCGGTTCATTATTCAGATTAACGTCCATTAATCTCTCCACCATACTCATCCATGCACTCCACTTTCCGGCTATGAGCAATCGCCGGACCTAGATATTGGGATGGTCATGATCCAAAACATGTGCAACAGTAACATTTTTAGAGCACACATTATACAAAGATGGGTATTGTAAAGATAACATGGTGTCACCAAGCCAACTGTCCTCCAAAAACCTAATAGAATGACCGTTACCAAGTGTAAAGGAGACGCGTTTAAAAAAATCCGATTTTACCCCCATAGTTCCCTTCCAAAAGGGAGAATCTGTTGGTTTAGGTTCAATCTGAGACATAGGCTTATCTCCAACATATTTGTTGTGGAGAAGCTCCTGCCATACTCTCTGCTCACTTAAAAGCTTAAAAAGTCATTTGCTAAGAAGACACTTGTTCTTAAGATCAAGAACCTCAATCCCAAGGCCTCCTTGATCTTTAGGGCGACAAACAATATTCCACTTGGTAAGACGATATTTGTTCTTGGTTTGATCACTCTGCCAAAAGAAACAAGATCTGTAGATGTCCAGTCTTTTCTTTACCCCAACAGGTATTTCAAACAAAAGATCTCGCTCTTATGGAAGTTAAACTTTAGACCCGAGAGTTGTTTGAATATCGAAAGAAATAAGTTTCATGTTCACGACCTTCTCTAGGTTGTCCTCAAGAAACAAAATCGTGTCGTCAGCATACTGAAGTATAGATACCCCCCCCCCTATCGACTAGATGCGGAACTAACCCCCCTACCTGGCCATCCTCTATTGCCCGAGCAATAAGAGCTGCCAACATATCAGCAACTAAATTAAAGAGAATGGGAGACAATGGATCTCCCTATCGTAACCCTATAAGAATTTAGAAGAAATGACCAATATCGTCATTCACACAGATTCCTACACTTCCTCCCTATACAAACCTCGCAACGCAGGGACGCCACTGCGGTGGAAAGACCAGTTGACTTTATCTTATGCCTTTTCAAAATACATTTTGAAAAGCACACCATCCAACTTTTTCCTTTTTAATTCATGAAGGGTCTTATGTAGGATAACTATACCATCCAGAATATTTCTCCCAGGGAGAGAAGCTGACTGAGAGGGCCGAATAAACCTCTAAGCAATAGAGGTGATCCTATTCGTTCCCACCTTCCTAAAAAAATTAAAGCTGACATTTAACAAACAAATAGACCTATATTGCTCTATCCTACTCATATCCTCC
The DNA here is from genome assembly GCA_028641055.1 of Alopecurus myosuroides. NCBI lineage: Eukaryota > Viridiplantae > Streptophyta > Magnoliopsida > Poales > Poaceae > Alopecurus > Alopecurus myosuroides. Next base: position 167,108,107 of record CM054061.1, read on the forward strand.
TTTCTGGGCAGCCTTATTTTGCGACTTTAGTCCCGAATTTGACCAGATTTCGGGCGGGTCCCACATGGCAGGTCGGGCGGGTCCCACATGGAAGGTCGCTGTGTGTTAAGTACATGCTTGCGGGTCCCACATGCCAGGTCGCTGTGTGCTGTGTGCTGTTAGATTACATGGTTCTTGTGGATCCTACATGTCACGTAGGTGCTGTCTGAAGGGAATATGCCCGAGAGGCAATAATAAAATGGTTATTATCTTATTCCTTGTTTATGATGAATGTTTATTTCTCATGCTAGAATTGTATTAACCGGAAACGTTGATACATGTGTGCTTAATAAACAAACAATGGTTCCTAGTAAAGCCTCTCTTTTAACTAGCTCGTTGATTAATAGATGATCAAGGTTTCCTGATCATGAACATTGGATGTTATTAATAACGGGGTCATGTCATTAGAAGAATGATGTGATGAACATATACCCAAAGATAATATAGCAATGCGATCAAGTCATTTAGTTTACATTGTTATATCAAACACACGAAGTAACTTATTCCTTAGACCATGAAATCATGTCAATCACTGATACAGGAAGAGTGCTTTGATGGCATCAAACGTCACACCGTAACAGGGTGACTATAAAGGTGTCGTTGAGTATTCGGAAAGTATTAGTTGAGGATCATGGATCAAGAGTGGGATTTGTCCATCCAAATGACGGAGAGATATACTCTGGGCCCTCTCGGTGATATCACATCGAAACCGCTTGCAAGCACGTGATATGATCACAAGGATGTTATATCGCGGGAACGAGAAAAGAGTACTTGTCGGTAACGAGATTGAACAAGGTATGGTTGATACCAATGATCGAATCTCGGACAAGTAAAATATCGCGAGACAAAGGGAATAGTTCACGGCGTTGTTGGTTCACACGATCACGAGAGTCATCGTTGAATATATAGGAGTCATCACGGATCTCCAGATCCCGCTGTTGATTATTGATCGGAGAGGAGTCTCGATCATGTCTATCTTATTCGCGAACCGTAGGGTGACACACTTAAGGTTCGATGACGCGTTTGAGAGGATACGGAATATCGAAGAATATTTTGGGCAGCACCGAAATTGTTTCGGGGAAAATTGAAATAGTTCAAGGGGTTTTTCGTCGAATGGTTGTTAATAGAATTAACAAATGATTCGAGGTGCTTTATGCAAATATTTGTTAATAGAATTAACAAATGCTGAAATAAAGAAATAAAAATGTTTTATTGATTTATTAAAGAAAAACTCTTGGATTTTCTAAGTGGGGTTTAAAGGAAAATGAGTGGGTGTGAGTGGAGTGTCCACTCACATCATGAGGGAAGAGGTGGGGGCACACCATGGGGCTGGCCGCACCCCCCTTGGGCTGCCTCCCCTCTCTCCTATAAAAGGAGGGTGAGAGCTCTCCCTCCTCCACACACTTGGCCACTTCCATTTCCCTCCACCCGCTGCTCCATTTCATGGTCTCCGGCTTGGCGAAGCCCTGACCGTGGGATTCTTCACCACCACCACGTCGTCGTGCTGCTGGAGTTCCGAGGGATCCTCTACTTCCGCGCCCCGCTGGAACGAGGGAACGGAGGTCGTCATCAACCGTACGTGTGACCGATCACGGATGCACCGCCGGATTGCGGTGCCATCTTCTCGCTATCGGGATCGGTGTGAGTACGACTACGCCAACAACGAGATTTGATCTCGTACCACTTTGAGTCTTCGAGGGTATGTGTTCTCCTTAACCCTCTTGTTGCCCGTTGCACTTCGTCTCATAGATTAGATCTTGGCCTTTCGGGTATCTCTCGCGTAGGAAATTTTTTGTTTTCTATGCTACGTTACCCTTCAGTGGTATCAGAGCCGGATCTATGCGTAGATGTTTTGTACGGGTAGAACACATAGGTGTATGTGGGCGTTGATGATCATGTTATTACCTCCTTGATTATTTTATGATCTTAGTGGCATAGTGGGATGAAGCGGCCCGGACTAACCTTACATGTCCACGTACATGAGACTTGTTCCACAACTGACATGCAACTTGTATTGCATAAGTGGCTTGCGGGTGTCTGTTTCTCCTACTATAGTTAAGATCTAATCTATGAAGGGTTGTTAAAAATGTGTTTATCAACGTTGTGGTTGATGTTCGTAGGTATGAACGGTTCTATCCTCGAAAGCCCTAAGCCATGTAAAATATGCAAAAATAAATTAGAAGCGTCTAACTAGTTTTTGCTGGGCATGTGATGTGATATGGTCAATATTACAAATTTGATTATGAGATGATCTATTTTGTAAATTATTGATATACCGTAAGGTATCCATATGGTTGTCTTCTTATTGATGGACAAACAAGTTTGGGGTACCGTGGTACTTGGTACCACGCCAGTGGAATGATTGAGATCATACCATAATGCACATGATGGAGATCAAGTGCAAGAAGGACCATATCATATCACGTTATCCTTTCATGTGATGTCTGTGATGTTGATCCTTTTTATGCATCTTGTTTTGCTTAGATAACGTTGGTAGCATTATAAGATGATCCCTCTCACTTAATATCAAGATAATAATGTGTTCTTCCGTAAGTATGCACCGTTAAGAAAGTTCGTCGTTTCGAGACATCACGTGATGATCGGGTGTGATAGACTCAACGTTCGCATACAACGGGTGTTTTCAAGCCTAGCATGTACAGACATGGCCTTGAAACACACGCAATACTACGGTTCTACTTGGCGAGCCTAGCATGTACAGACATGGCCTCGGAACACGTAACCGAAAGGTAAAGCATGAGTCATATGGATGATATGATGAACATGTCGATGTTCGCCTTTGAAGCTACATCATCTCACGTGATGATCGGTTTTGTTGTAGTGAATTTGGTTCGTGTAATCACTAAAGACGACTAAGAGGGATGTTGTTTTTGAGTGGGAGTTCATGGCTTAATTTGAATTAACTTGAACTTATTTATCATGAACAACAAATCAAAGTGAATTTGCACAACTTGTAGTAGTCATTGGCATCCACATAACTACCTTACACTTAGATTGTTAATTGAGATATAACTGTTATGATCTGGTAAATACCATTTAAGATTGGTACCGTATTAGTGAAATTTAAAATTGAGTCCTATTGTAGATTTTTGGTATTTCCTACCTAGCTCCATATGGTTAATTATTGATTGATCTAGAGAGCAACCAATTCCTACTTAGAATCCAAAGTCATGGTTGCTTCCGTATTACTTTATCTTCAAAAGAATGTTTTGTTGATCAAAGTGATTTAGGAACCGAAAAGAATTGTTTTCAGAAACAATCAAGTGAAAGATATATTGATATCTAGAAACTTACTTGTGGCAACATGACTGAGTATAATTTAGCGTGACAATGTTTGCTTATATTATCTGAATATATGCAATGATTGAAGACGCTAGGCGTTTGAATATTCCAAGAAGTTGGGCGCTGAAAATTATCCTCTAAATCCCTTCCTTCGAGCTATAGTAGCTTAATCATAAAATTGTTATGATGGGATGGATTAGAAGTATGGGTAAAGTAGTTTACCTTACCTGGAGATTGCTAAGAGTGGAATCTAGAAGAATACTATTAATATGGTGATATTAGTAGAACAATCAAACTCAAAGTATGACTCAATGGGTGATAGTATATGACTAACACGCCAAAGAAAATGAGCTAGTACGACTAGCATTGTTTGATGTTGAATGATTCTTCTGTAAAGGAAAGGGGATATTGAAAATAGAATTGCAAATAGATATATGGCAGAAAAGAAGATAACTGGAAAAGTCCAGCTCAGGAGTATATGCTTGATATACAAGTTATAGATGTATTGCTAGTTAACAAAGTATTTTTGGGTATTTTGATACCACATTGGTTGGTATGAGTTGTCATACAAAGCAACGCAATGCAAGAAATACAAGGGCCTAAAAGGAACTAGTAATAGATGTGGAATCGATTATGACAATAACATAAACAAAGTGTTATTGTGTTCATTGTCGTATCGAACCAACCAGTCAAGATTTATTTGAAGAACTTAATAATTCGTTATTTGGTTCTAGTCTTTTGTGAGAACAAATGAGATTGTTCAAACGATGACCATATTCCATAATTGATGGATATGTTAATATAAATCATGTTGGTAAAGTAAACATCTATAAGACTGAATGCTAAACGTTGCAAGACGTAAAAGATTTTCACTTAAATTGTGACACCACCATTTTAGTTCATATCGGAAAGGAAAACATGAAGGAACTCCATATTGATGGACTTCCGGAGTCATTTTATTGACGCTTGTGAGACCTCTTCCAAAAGATGACTAGAATTCCGTTCTTAGGCCAAAGTAGAATGGACGACTAATTTAGTGGAGATTATACATATTGATGTATATAGTCCATTATGTGTAGTCATGTATGGTGGATTAATTTTTTCTTCATAAAATTCTGTCGATGATTTAAGTAGATATGTGAGTATATCTATTTAAAGGGAACAGAGTTTGACATTTTGAATTGGTTCAAAAGGTTGTTAATATGAAGTTAAAATCAATGTAACAAGATAATCAAGTATTTATGATTGGATCATAAAGGATAAAGTTTGAGTTACAAGTTTAGCAAAACATCTGAGAAGTTGCAGAATTGTTCTACAACTTATACTTCTCGAATACCCCACATTAGATTGGAGTATTCAAAAGACAAAATCAAACCTTGTTTGACATGGTAAGATTAATAAAATTGCCATTATAATTTTGTAGTTTATACATTAAGGACAACCGCTTTTACACTGAAAAGAGCACCATCATGATCCGTTGAAATTGGCAACATATAAGATATGGTTTGGGTAATGACCCGAATTGTCATTTTTCTTAAGTTTTGGTATGCATAGCATGTGTAAAATGTTTACAACCAAAATAGGATAAATATATGTTTATAAGGTTATCCCAAATAAAACATTGGGTATTTCTCCTATCACCGAACCAAAAGACAAATGTTGTTTGTCAGAAATGGTTGATTTCTCGAGAAAGTAGTTCTTGCGAAACAAGTGAGTGGGAGCACAGTACTAACTCAACGAGATTAGAGAATCTTCGTTATCATGTCAAGAGTAGCGCAGCACTGGAAGTTGTTCCGGGGTTTACTATTTTGACTAAGTAGAAGACACTACAAATGTTGTAGATACTTCAAATGAGTTTGCGAACTGTACCAAAAAGTCCAAAAACTATGTACTTAGAACAACTTGTGGTTTAAGTATAAAGTGTTGTTTTGACAACAAAGGACCTGGACCTTATAAAGGAAGCAAATGATGGGCCCTGACTTCGTAAAATTGACTATGAGTCATTATATCCGCCATAGTATCCTTGTATGAATATCAAGTATGTGACTTGGTAGTCCTTTCGATAGGCATGATGCCTAGCGATAGCAAAAGGGTCTATATAGCGACAAAGACATGGATTTTACATCTTATTAAAATTGTACTTATCGAAAAGTTGTTTTCGACGAAGTTCAAAGAGTTAACTACTACAAGATTTTGATCTTCCGTAGTGATGCTTTAGTCTTTGCGAATAGTTCTAGCAAAAGGTTACATATTATGATATGGCAGTTGACTAACAAAACCAACTCTCCTCTCAAGGAAGTTTTATCAAGGATGTGTACTTGACACAGTCTGAGAGTTTTGTAAAATTCAAAAAGGTTGCTAGAAAGGTATGCACACTTCAATGGTTGAAGTGAGCATAACGAAGTTGAAATCTTTACCTTAATGAAGTTATCAAAAGAGTTTGATTCCATCATGAACGATAAAGATGCTTGTAAACTTACAAGAAATTAAGTGGGAGCGCTATGACATATTTCCAATACTTTATGTAGATGACATATGGTTGATTGGAAAATATGTATTTTAAATTAACACGGTTAAGATTTTCATATTGATGAAAGGCTTGGAAGATATTGGGCATCGATATCTATAAAAGATGGATTGAAGCGCCTGATATGATTGAAGCCAAATTACATAGATGAAATATTGAAGTAAGTCAATATAAAATTGATAAGAAGGAGTTCTTGTCACATGGAAAATAATTGAGCAAGATTCATGTGTTTTGACACATGATGAGCATCATTGAAATTGAGATTTCTAAGTCATGTTTCCATGCTATGTACACAACCAGATGAGTCTTATGCTATAAAATGTTATAGTAGGATAATTCATATGATGATTAGACAACAGTGGGAGAGATCCTTGTGTCATTTTAGAAATGCTAAGGATATGTTTTCCTATATAGTAATGACAAAATAATAGTTGTAATATGTTACACTAATAGTCTTGTCATTTATTCAAGTAATTTTATCTCAATTAAAATATGTGATGAAGGGTAGCACAATAGGATGGAAGAAAGTTCCATGCTGGATTTGAAAGAGTTTCAAAATTAAAATATTGTGACAGATACTACAACAAAGGCTAAAGTATATCGTTGTGTTGACAACTAATTATAAGCGTATTTTGTGTCAAGGAGTTCTTTATTGAACTTGGTGAGTTTCCAAGAATGCTGAAACTATGAAGCTACATTTTCACAATGTTAGTAACATCAGTTTAAGCTGAGGAATTAAGGTATCACCGGAACTTGGTGAGTTTCCAAGAATGCTAACACTATGAAGCTACATTTTCACAATGTTAGTGACATCAGTTTAAGCTGAGGAATTAAGTTTTCACGAATTGACTATAAATATACAAAGCCATCTCATTAGAGAATGAGTGATGCGTGTAGACGCAAAGAACATGCAAATACAATAGGACCTGAACAGTTCAGATCTTTTTGATGATGTTTACCGCATGCGAAGCATGGTAATAACACTGGTACGCCATATGTGTTAAAGTGCTTACAGACTAGATTATTGACTCTAGTGCAAGTGGGAGACTGAAGGGAATATGCCCGAGAGGCAATAATAAAATGGTTATTATCTTATTCCTTGTTTATGATGAATGTTTATTTCTCATGCTAGAATTGTATTAACCGGAAACGTTGATACATGTGTGCTTAATAAACAAACAATGGTTCCTAGTAAAGCCTCTCTTTTAACTAGCTCGTTGATTAATAGATGATCAAGGTTTCCTGATCATGAACATTGGATGTTATTAATAACGGGGTCATGTCATTAGAAGAATGATGTGATGAACATATACCCAAAGATAATATAGCAATGCGATCAAGTCATTTAGTTTACATTGTTATATCAAACACACGAAGTAACTTATTCCTTAGACCATGAAATCATGTCAATCACTGATACAGGAAGAGTGCTTTGATGGCATCAAACGTCACACCGTAACAGGGTGACTATAAAGGTGTCGTTGAGTATTCGGAAAGTATTAGTTGAGGATCATGGATCAAGAGTGGGATTTGTCCATCCAAATGACGGAGAGATATACTCTGGGCCCTCTCGGTGATATCACATCGAAACCGCTTGCAAGCACGTGATATGATCACAAGGATGTTATATCGCGGGAACGAGAAAAGAGTACTTGTCGGTAACGAGATTGAACAAGGTATGGTTGATACCAATGATCGAATCTCGGACAAGTAAAATATCGCGAGACAAAGGGAATAGTTCACGGCGTTGTTGGTTCACACGATCACGAGAGTCATCGTTGAATATATAGGAGTCATCACGGATCTCCAGATCCCGCTGTTGATTATTGATCGGAGAGGAGTCTCGATCATGTCTATCTTATTCGCGAACCGTAGGGTGACACACTTAAGGTTCGATGACGCGTTTGAGAGGATACGGAATATCGAAGAATATTTTGGGCAGCACCGAAATTGTTTCGGGGAAAATTGAAATAGTTCAAGGGGTTTTTCGTCGAATGGTTGTTAATAGAATTAACAAATGATTCGAGGTGCTTTATGCAAATATTTGTTAATAGAATTAACAAATGCTGAAATAAAGAAATAAAAATGTTTTATTGATTTATTAAAGAAAAACTCTTGGATTTTCTAAGTGGGGTTTAAAGGAAAATGAGTGGGTGTGAGTGGAGTGTCCACTCACATCATGAGGGAAGAGGTGGGGGCACACCATGGGGCTGGCCGCACCCCCCTTGGGCTGCCTCCCCTCTCTCCTATAAAAGGAGGGTGAGAGCTCTCCCTCCTCCACACACTTGGCCACTTCCATTTCCCTCCACCCGCTGCTCCATTTCATGGTCTCCGGCTTGGCGAAGCCCTGACCGTGGGATTCTTCACCACCACCACGTCGTCGTGCTGCTGGAGTTCCGAGGGATCCTCTACTTCCGCGCCCCGCTGGAACGAGGGAACGGAGGTCGTCATCAACCGTACGTGTGACCGATCACGGATGCACCGCCGGATTGCGGTGCCATCTTCTCGCTATCGGGATCGGTGTGAGTACGACTACGCCAACAACGAGATTTGATCTCGTACCACTTTGAGTCTTCGAGGGTATGTGTTCTCCTTAACCCTCTTGTTGCCCGTTGCACTTCGTCTCATAGATTAGATCTTGGCCTTTCGGGTATCTCTCGCGTAGGAAAATTTTTGTTTTCTATGCTACGTTACCCTTCACTGTCTAGCTGGACGGGTCCCACATGTTAATGGCATGCCAGGTTGCTGTGTGTGGGGTTAGAGTACAGGTTGCTTGTGGGTCCCACATGTCAATGATAGCTAGAGGACGGGTGCCACATGTTGGAGATGACACGTATTTGGAAATTGATTATGTGGACATGACACTTAGGCGGGGTTGATGATGTGGCCATCCAATAGACATGACACGTAGGCAAAGTTGATGATGTGCTCGTCTAGTCATATCAACACATCCATATTTACTATGTCATGACGATTTAAATTCGTCGTGAATGGTTAGAAATAAGTGCATGATGGTTCATGACGATATCATTTTATAAAATTATGACGTTTCTTAGCCAAATCGTCGTGAAAATTCAGTGTTTCGATCCCCTCTAACGGCTAATGACGATTTGGCACAGAATCGTCATAACTTTATGACGATAATTCACCGTCATTGCGAGAACGTCATGTATCAACACATTTCTTGTAGTGAGCAGGGTGATCACACCAAAGTTCAACTTGAACAATTGTAGATCACCTGAATGAACTGTGCAAACATCGCCATCAAATCATCCTTGATGGCGTCCCGAAACTGCTGATAAAACTCCTCTAGAAAACCATCTGGCCCCGGGGCCTTATTGTGTTCTATCATAGAAATAGCATCAAATACCTCCTTCATAGAGATCGGAAGTGTTAGAATTCTATTTTCCTCCAGCGTGATTTGCGGTAAATCATCAACCATAGACTCATTCAGAGAAAAAGAAGACGGGACCGGTGCTCCAAACAGCTTCTTATAATATTTGGATATGAACGTTTTCAAATTTTCTTGACCCACAATAGTGCCCTCATCCTGTTCTAGCTAAAATAATTTTTTCCCGTGTTTACCATTGGCAATCAGGTGGAAATACCTTGTATTATTTGCCCCTTCCTGAATATGCCGAATTTTACCTCTCTGAGCCCACTTGGAGTCCTCTTCACACTGAAGAGTAGCTAAATAGGCATCTGCCTCTTTCTTAGCAAGCCTCTCAGCCTCCGAAAGGGGCATAGTTTCAGTCTTTAAATCTAACTCATTGATCAGAAATAATAATTTATCTCGCAACTTTTTATACTCTCAACTAAGATTCTTTGCCCAACCTCGCAAAAAACTACGGAGGTGCTTTATCTTATTCTGCCATCCCTCAATTGAAGAATTTCCGGCAGAAATGGGCATCCATTCCACCTTAACCAATTCGTAGAAATCATGCCGTCTCAGCCATGCCAACTTGAAAGAGAACCTCGACTTGTTCCCCAAATGAGCCGCAGACACTGAGTCTACTATCAGAGGTCGTTCATAAAAATGAAAAACCTTGGGGAAAGGTATTGCAAGATATGTAATTATGTGTGGGCCATAATTGGAATGTTGGTGGATAAGTTTTTGCAGTTCAAGCATAACTTACGCAAATTAATACCTACATGCAATGGTTTCATAACTCTTGAGGATGTCTTTTCAGGGAAAAAAAGAATGGCTTTCCATTGCTGGGCTACGTAGACAGCATACTAGAGAGGTTATATATTTGTAATGAATATATTAAGGATTGGATCCATAACAGATCGAAGAAAATACATGGCCTCGAGACAAGGGAATTCTGGAGGATTCTTGCCACAGCAGCTAGCTAGGTGCGCCGTTGGTTTTACGCGAGGGAAGGAGTAAACTCTACACTGCTGCATGGATTCTTTGCTTCAGGTCCACGATCTCTCATCTGCTCAGGTCGCGTGTATCCCTAATCTTTTCTTACATTTATCGGCTTGCGATAGCTTATCCCATATGCCATGTGGGTGCTTGCGGATCTATTAAACAGTTAACTATCTCCATTACATATCTAATCAAATAATCCAAACCACACGTACTGTACACTGCACCATTTTGGTTTCCTTGAAGCCTTATACAGTATTTCGTAGACATCATATATGAGTAGTGCAGTATGCGTGCAACATCACGAGCAAATCCAAAACCATCACATGCACGCACGTATATACAGTACTCAGTCGATCTGACATTCTGACAGAATTAATTGCATGGTTTGCGTTGTCCTAACTAAGATTCCTCATTGCTAAATAACGGTGACTTTGATGCCCTTGTGTCCAATGGAAGTATCACCTCTGTCACTGATCACCTACGTGAAAAATTATGTCCGTGTCGTCTAGATTCATTTAAGTTAAGCTTACCCTTTCCTCTCTTCTCAAGTGGTCTAGGTCACAGGGGCAGGGCATCTCTTGAGAAGCTAGCCAACAGAGCAGTACTAATTACCCTTGTCTCTCTCGGCCGGGGTGTGAAGTCTCAACACCGCACACACATGCGTCGCGCGTCGCGTCGTCGGCCGATATAAATATCCGCTCACTTCACACACTCCGGTCGCCGTCTTTCGCCTCGCTTAGCTTGCTTCGCTAGCTCTAACAGCTCTCAAGCTGGCGAGCTCGGGCGCTCTAGCTCCTAGCAGATACTATAGTCGTAGAGATCTCCGGCCGGCCACCGGCTGCGAAGACACGGTGCAGGCGCACGCGACGCTCGCGTACATGGGCGGCGGCACGCCATGCGCGTCGTGCAAGCTGCTCCGGCGGCGGTGCACCAAGGACTGCATCTTCGCGCCCTTCTTCCCCGCCGACGACCCCCACAAGTTCGCCATCGTCCACAAGGTTTTCGGCGCCAGCAACGTCAGCAAGATGCTCCTGGTACGTATTGGTGTCGCTAGATATAGATCAATTAATGCATACAGCACTAGTACATGCACCTCATGCAAGCAAGAGCCCGTGCGGCCATGGCAACGATGCAGACACGCTCACGTATCAATTGCAGGAGCTGCCGGTGCAGCAGCGTGGGGACGCGGTGAGCAGCCTGGTGTACGAGGCGAACGCGCGGGTGCGGGACCCGGTGTACGGCTGCGTGGGGGCCATATCCTTCTTGCAGAACCAGGTGTCGCAGCTGCAGATGCAGCTCGCCGTCGCGCAGGCCGAGATCCTCTGCATCCAGATGCAGCAGCGGGACGGCTCCCAGCCCCAGCTGAACGACGACGCCGACCACAGCATGGCGGCGATGCAGCAGATGGTCGTCGACGACGCGGCCGCCGCTGAGGCGTTCCTGATGCAGAACGGCGGAGGGGCCTTCCCGTCGCAGCTGATGAGCAGCTACGGCAGCGGCGCGCCGGCCTCCAACGTACATCACTACGTGCAGCAGGACCACCTCAAGAGGGAGTCCCTCTGGACGTAGCTAGTCAAAGTCAACTTGTGTACGACTTAGCTTGTCGCTACCTATGCACGTGTAGGGTTTTAGGTTAATTGTGTTACGGTAACTCTCTCCTTCTCTCTCTCTCGGCAAGTCTCCATGTACGTGCTGTGATCCAGAATTAGTAGGACTGTAAGAGATCCATGCTTTTTAATCATTCTCATGTTCTTGCTCATTATTTTGCCTAGTCTCTCCGAATATCTTTGGTTATTGGGTAGCACTTCTAAGAGCATGAACTCTTTTTCGAAACGAGGAGCAGTCTTAGCCTCTGCATCAATGATGCACGCAACTTTTTATTTAAAGATTTAATAGTATAGCGTATTACACTCAAAGATTATGAATGGTTAATTTCTATTTTTTAGAACACGCGAGAATCGCGTGTCTGATGTATTAAGAAAGGAGGCAATAGTAGTTTTACAACAACAGAACCCAGCCACAGCCCATGAGGGTGCGGCCCCTGACGGGCTGGAGCTTCCACATGAGGGGGCTGCGACCAAGGAACCGGCGACTGCTACCCATGCGGTTGTGCCTCCTGCTGCTCGTGGTACTAGGGTGGGAATAAAGAACCGAACCCGAACCAAAATCGAACCGAACAAACCGAAATATAAGGTTAATTCGGTTTTCGGTCTATATGTCGGTTCCCAACTTTAGAAAACTGAAATTATATCGATTAGTTCGGCTTTTTGTCCATGTTAACGCTGATTCATCGTTCAATCAAATATTTCAAGACCATGCGACAATCTATATCTAGGGTAATAAATCAATTATACCACTAAAAATATCGATCATTGCCAACACGATCTCCATCCAAATCCTATTTATTTCTTTCTCTTATGCAACTGTAATTAATCTTTATAACAAAGACATACCCATCCACATGTCGTGTACTACTAGATGCCACGACACTATGTTCACATGTCCATGTCGTCCCGGCAAGGCTCCGCAACTCCATTCTCGCGGGCTAAGCTTGACTGCTCCATCCTAGCGGGCTAGTAATGAAGGTGATGTCAAGGATTTTCACAACATCCTCATGCAACCGCACCCTATCCACTCATTTTTTCTATCTAATTCTTAATTTGAATTTTCTGCATGTCACAATCTCGGTTAATTCGGTTTAAACCGAAAATCGAACCGAAGTTTTGAAGAATCGAATTGTCTGTTCCTAAAAAATGATACTCCCTCCGTCCACTTTTATAAGGCACACTTCTTAGCATTTCAATAGTAAGAAGTGAGCCTTATAAAAGTGGACGTCGGGAGTAGGTTAAATTGGATGTCACTTTCCAAAAACCGAATAATTAATGAACCCGAAAAACCGAATCGACAAGACCGAAAAAACCCGAGGTTGGAGCCTACGCTTGGGATGGGCCCAGTGCGTGAGCTAGTCAAGGAGACCACAACATTGGCCAGTGCCTCAAGTCCCTATTCATGTGCCCTGCAGCGCGAATCCTGCTCTAATTGAGGTTCCGGATGTTGGGCCGGATGGTGGGCGGAGTATTGGCCTTGGGCGAGAGGCACACGGGCTAGAGAATCTTCTACTGAATGGGCTTGATCGAGATGATGGCATTCTTCAGCAAGATGGGGGGACCACGCTTCTTGGGACAATCTTGGCGGCCCACCCTGAGCTCAACCCGCATGAGATTCTGCTGGGCTCCATGGTGCTCCTAAACCTAGCTGCCTGCTCGACCATCTCCGTCCCCATGCTCGGTCTAATGGCGTGATACGTCCATTTTGCACCAATATTTTATATCATAATTTATTCAAATTTATTGATATATTTTCATCTTAGGATGTAATACTTATTTTATTTTACCTTATTTTGCATGTTCTATAGTTTTTGGGATTTATTTATGAGAGCCAGAAAACAAAGGGATAAATCACATGTCACGATATCCCACTTCCGTAACTCCAAAAATAACGAAAAATTGAGAAAGACAGTTTTAGGAGAAATCACCGGGGGAGTCGAAAAATCTCCCGAAGGAGAGGTACCAGAAGGGCAGGCGACCTGGGGGCGCGCCCTAGGGCCTCCTGACCACTCTGTGGCCCCCTCCGGCACTTCTTTGGCATACTACTACCCCTTGATGTAAAAACTTCGAGGGACGCTTCGCATAATTTTTCGCCCTTCTCGGGGTGGAAACAAGGAGAGAAGAAAGATCTCTTGAAGACAGATTATGCGGGGGCGGGCGGGGGGGGGGGGGATTCCTTCCCGTAGGGCGAAATCGTCATCGTCACCATGCCAGCCATCTTAGGAGTCATCATCAACATCATCTCCACAACCATGACCATCATCCCCTTCATCCAAACTCACTACATTGTAACATCTAGATGTTATTCGTTGTTATCTCTCTCCTAGTGTTGATTACCCCGTTGTAGCTTATGCTAATGAGTTTTATCAGTCTATTCTTGTAATGAACATAGTTTTATTCATTCATAAATCACTTCTGATCATGATCCATATTATATCTTCTAAGTAGTTCATTTAGTTCTTGAGGACATGGGAGAATTCTTGTTACTCGTAGTCGTATTATGTTAAGTAATATTTAACGGTTTGATATTTAACTTATGGTATTATTTTTCTAGTGGTATCATGTGAACATCGACTATATGGTACTTCACCTTCATGGGACTAGGAGAATACATTGTGTTTACAGTTATCTTATGGTAGGGTTGCCGGAGTGACAGAAACCTAAACCCTACTTCGCAAGTTATTGCACAAGGGAGTATAAGATCCTTTAGTTTATGGACGCAGTTAGATTTATCTTAATTACTTTCTTATAGTTCATGTATGCTTGCAAGGAGTGTAATCGCAAGTGTGCATTTGTCCAAGTAAGTACGATGCATTAGCATAAGTTCACCCAGACAACACTTACCTTAAACGTCCCAATCATGAGCTTTCAAACTAGATTATCATTAACAATTTTTATGCAACGCTTTCTCGTCATGACAAAGATGTGCTTGGTGCTTCTTCTATGGTTTCTTTTACGAGTAAAGAGGTTGATGCAAAATGGGATCTTATTGAAATAATTCAACATAATACTAAAGATTAAGTGATTGACAAAGGTAAAGAATTAAGTAAAAATTATGAGTATGATTGTATTAAATGTTTTGTTGAAACTGAATTTTAATAATCTTAGTGCTAAGTTTGGCCTTCATTCTCAAACCATGGTTGATTTGTGCAAAAAAAAGTGCTTCTCACATTAATATCCCTAAAGTAAAGGGGGGAAAGTATCATGAACCTTTTAAAGATGTTAGCAAAGAGAGAACTCTCCCTAATAAAGAGATACAAGTCCACACTTCTGAATCTGTTTTACGTGATGTTCAATTTGAAAAAACACATTTTCATATTAAAAATATAGTACGTGATTGTTGCTAGTGTGGTTAATAAAAGTGAAAGAAAAGCTAATGAACCTAAAGATCAAATTAATGTTGATCCTTAATTAGCTTTGGTTAAAGACCTTATCACTGAAAATGTTGATGGAAGTTCTATATACTTTTGTGAGGATGGTTCGAATATTGTTAGGCCTGATGAAATGCTAGAATTGTTGGTAATCTTGTTGTTTCTGGAAAGGTAGGTGATTATTGTTATTATGGACTTTGTGACATTGGCGCTAGATCAGGTGATATTCCTTATTCACTTTATCATGAAGTCATGAATAAAATTGCACCTTGTGAGATCGAAGATAGTGATGTAATTATCCAACTTGCTAATAGAGAAACTATCTCTCCAGTGGGCATTTGGAGATGCTGAAGTTTTATGTGTAAGGTAAAGTATCTAACTGATTTATTAATACTTGGTTCATATAAGGATGAACTTTGTTCTATTATATTTGGTAGACCTTTCTTGAATAATTTCAGTGTTGTTATTGATATTAATAAAGAGATTTTTTTGTTGATTTTGATGGTGAGCCTTATAAGTTTAATTTCTCCATGTTTAATAGACAGTGTTATCTTCTATTAACGTCCCTCTTGATGATCCTTTGCAGAAATTTATCGAGGAACATCAAAATGATATGTTTGTGCAGGAAAGAGATGAACTAGAAGAAATTTTCCTTAGCCAACTAGCTATTTTCAAGCATAACTTGCATGTGGAGTCGTTAGGCACGCCCATGCCTCCTAAGGAAGATCCCGTGTTTTGTCTCAAAATACTTCCTGATACACGTAAGTATACTTATTTGGGTGAAAATAAAATATATCATGTTATTATCAATTCTAACATTTCAGGATAGGAAGAGGGACGTTATTTGAAATACTTCAGAAGCACCGTAGTGTTGTTGGTTATACTCTGGATGATCTAAAAGGAATTTCTCCTACTTTATGTCATAATACAATCAATCTTGAGACGACTCAAAGCCATTTGTTGGATCGTCAAGTTCGATTAAACCAAAGAATCAAGGATGTGGTAAAAAAATGATATACCTATACTTATTGAAGAAGGTATAATTACGCTATTGCCGATAGTAGATGGTTTATTCATGCGCATTGTGTTTGTGAAAAGGGAGGTATGACTGTTGTTCCAAATGACTCATAAAATAACTATTGTTGGCTATAGAATGTGCATTGATTATAGGAAATTAAATAAGGTTACTAAAAAGGATCACTATCTTTTACCTTTTATTGATAAAATGCTAGAAATGTTATCAAAGAACACTCACTTTTGTTATCTAGATGGTTATTCTGGTTTCTCTCAAAATCCTGTTCGGCCAAAAGTCCAGGAGAAAACCAGTTTTACTTGTCCTTACAATACTTACACTTATAGAAGTATGCCTTTCGATTTATGTAATAATCCAGGTACTTTTCAAATATGCATGTATGCTATTTTTGATGTATTTTGTGAGGAAATTGTGGAAGTATCCATCTGTTGGAGTTATGCCCTAGAGACAATAATATTCAGTTATTATTCTATCTTCAAGTTCATAATTATGTTTATGTAATCATGCTACAACCGCTATAGCACTTGAAAAGTGACTTTTCAAAGGAAAATCTTTGTGCGGGTGTGAAGACATAAACAAACAAGATTTTATAATCTTATCTCAAATATTAGTTTACGGTTTGTGAGATGATCGAATTTTCTTGATCATGGAATTGGTTGAAAAGTCTAGCAAAACATAAGAGTTTGTTGTTAGTGTAATAGTAGTACTGAACTGACCCAGGTATATGTTGTTGCTAAAAGTGTCTAAACAATTATGATGTATTTAGCAAATACATGTGAAGTTGTCATTTACTATAATTTCTATACTATGAGAATATATAGTGACCTCACGATCGAAAGTTATGTTTTGGATATCATCAACCGTCTTGCCGTAATTGGGGATTATAACGGTGATATATGGGTATGATCTAGAAAGTGTAATGGAACTGAGATCGTTCAAGACTAGTACTTAAATCCTCTAGATGATAGAGAGATACACACTTTGGGCCCTCTCAAGTATCACCGATGTCAATCGTCTGGCCAAATACAATGTGATTTATCACAAGAATATGGATGAGAAAAGAGGACGATATCGGTAACGAGTTTTAGGTGTTATGATTAAAGAGTTTGATCAGATCAGATAACATAGCCTCAACTCATAATATCGTTGGTATCATGAAGGTAAGAAAATAAGTGCAACGAGTAACTTATAAGGTTCATTCGTTCTTCGGGAACACACATGAGACATCATGGACGTCCATGGTCCCACTGTTGGTTATTGTTCGGTAAGTTCCCAACATGCACGTGTCTTACCGAGGCTTTATGGGTCACACACTTAATGTTGGAACGCGTAGAGATAAACAAAAACTTTTTCCTACGCGGTACTTCCAAGATCTAGCCGAGGTAGAAGGCCACGATGAATACCACTAGACGCGCGGTTGCGGATTATCAATGAAGCGCGTCGGGGCAGTGCAGTCCTACGATCTGATCCCTCGAACGTCGAAGTGCTGAACGTACAACACCTCTGCCGGTATCCACACGTACGAGGAGGAGCTCCGACGGCAGACTGCTAGGTCTGGTGCGACGGCTGGACTGAGTGGGTCTAGGGTTCCCAACGCATGGGAGAGTGGACTAACGCGCCCGCTGGGCAACTTGCGCCCCTCTTTATATAGCGTATGGTAATGGGCTTCACAACACTTGTGGCCCATTCCCTCTGTGAGTCCGACTCACAAAATCAGTCCATTTCCGGTTCGGGTCCAACCCAACCAATACTTACTCCCGCTCTTAAGTGTGCGACCCTGCAGGCTCATGGCGACTTGGACATGATTGGAGTCCGACTCTCAATCGATCAATCGGTAGCGGCTCCTAGCAGAACGTGCCGACTCCCAAGTCCCATTGAGTCATGACGACATACCTTTCAATGCGACATTCATCTTAGTCCCTTTTGCCTCACGATATACCTTGTCAAACTATAGGCGATTTTATCGTCATCCCTTAAATAGTTCAACTCTCTTCTCGATCCGTGATATGTGATTCATCTGACTAACTCTTAGTCAACAGACACAGTTAACACTTAACTGAGTTGCGCATGGACATGCTTCCTGAATCATATCACTCGAGAGGGCCCAGAGAATATCTCTCCATTCGGAGGGGCAAAATCCCATCTTGATTATCCACATCGCGCAGCTTGCTTCTCATTCGACCCGAACTCTGTTTTAATAGTTGCCTTGTCACAGAACAACGTTTGACAGAACCTAAGTCGGTGATCCACAACTCGGATTGTGCGACAACCTCGGGTCTAAGGATTACATTGATTGAGACATGCAAATGACTACTTGATCGTTGCATCTCAATGTGGGTCAGTCCGACTTGCTAAACTCTTTAGCCAAGTCCGTGAACGTTGGAATGGCATCACCATGCCCATGACAAGTGGAACCGTGTCATCAGCCAACACTCATATTAGTCTAGGGTGTGTGTCCAGCACAACCTAAATGACCAAGGACAATCTAGTATGAACAACATGAATATATAGTTCCACAATCGAATCACATATTCAATGACATATATCAGATGTTCAAAACAAGGACAACTTAATATTTTTATGAATACAGTGGGAATTACATCATACATGATTGCCTCTAGGGCATATTCCCAACACTTAAGCCGTTCCAACCTTTAGTTGAGAGAATTAATAGGTTGTTTTATTGTTCGATGCCATAGAAACAAGTCCAGTGTTAATCGGAGTGGCTTCGGGGAAGTTGCTATTAGAGAGAAATTATGTTGGTATTATGTAGAATTTATATGAGAGGTAGCGGAGGTCATGAGATGTCCCGTGATGTTAGAAATATGTTTCTAATATTGGTAGATAATATCGATGATTTTATCTATTAGGTTTCTATTGTTCCTATGAGTTTTATGAGACTTTCCATAAGGGGAGGGGCAGAAATTCCCCTCATGGCATCACCCTAATTTTAGGAGCTGCCAGGTGGGCCCAAGTGGCACCTATTGGTACTCATCATTCTGGTATTGTTTTCCTTAATTTATTGGAGAGAAAAGGAGAAAAAAACAGGAGAAAAAGGAAAAAGGAAAGAGGGAGGTGGGACTGGTCTCCACTTGGAGACAATGCGAGTTTGGCTAAGGGAGGGGTGCGACCACCTCCTCCTAGCACAACTAGGACTCCTCCCTCCCCTTTGGCAAGTCTCCCCCTCCTTCCCATTATATAAAGGACCCGAAGGCTTAAGGCGAAACACATAACTAGCTCTCAAGCCTCTCTCTCTCTCTCTCTAGTAGAATTAAAGGGTCTAATTAGAGCCTCTTCTAATTGGGTTAGAGTTCTACTCTATCGATTAGACCAAGCTCTAATTAGCTCTAGACTCTCATGTGTTGAGAACTTCCAAATTCATAATATCTCTTATCGCAGTTGATAGGAGCTACAAATTAGCAACCGTGGTAGGCTGTCTCTTTTCGTTTGTGCCAAGTCCTGAACAGCGGAGCGCTGACGGGTTGACACGAGCATACCCGTGCACACCATAAGAGGGATCACACGTGTGATTCTTGATGAGGGAAGACTTAGCGACATTCTTGCAACTAGGCCTAGTTGTGAGGATCTACGATTGTTGAGGTCTCTTCTACGACTACATTGAATCCACTACCCGGTGAGTCATGATCCTGATTCTTGCATGGCTTGTTATCTGCATAGTGATCTTGGAATACTACATAGAGAAATGTTTTTAAAATTCTGCAGTGCACACCAACAGTGGTATCAGAGTGTACTATGTGTAGATGCGATTGGATCTAGATCACAAATTTGTGCGGGTATTGCATAAACTTGTGCAAGTATACTAGAAACTCCCTAATATTCGGTTTATTTTTGTTGCTTCCCAATAGGTCGTGTTTGCTTTGTTTTCGACGGCATGATATGACTTTTTACAAATTTCTGACAATCCTAGGACGCTCGAGTTGCCCCTAGCATATCTCGCCTGATCCGAAGAAGTGCTTCGGTAGCTTTGCGTTACATCATAATTGGTCTCATATAACGACATGGTGGAAGAGGCATGTGGATTGGATCCACACGGGGGTCATGGTTATGAATAAGTTTACATTGATGCTCAAGACGTTTTCATAGTGTCTGTGTTTCAATCACTGTGCAAAGTTAATATAGCAATGAGATTAAACATACCTTAAATTGTGAAGGTGATGTCAATAGTTGATCAGAGAACCTACAACCACGGTAAAACTTTCAAACAAAACATTATAGGCGTCTAACTGAGTTTTGCGGGGTGTACGTGTGTTTTGCTATATTGATTTTGTTACTGTGTTTTGATATGATGGCCAATGCTAAAGGATAGTCATTGTTGGACATCGACAATCAGGCGTACATCACGGACCTCGGAGGAAGTACATGATAGGAGAAAGTGGTCATTTCACCATCATGGAAATACTTGAAGAAATTTTCACCGTAACGGAATTTTCTCGGATTTTTCTCAATGGTGGGAATAGACGGAGATGGAGGATCCTTGTTGGGGATGCGTCAAGAAATCCCCAAAGAACAAAGGCTATACATAATCACATGAATTATAAATGGCATGTGATGTTTATCATTTGTTAATTGCACCTTTATTGCACAATAGTCATTTATTTGGGTGATTTCTCACTTAAAAATCAAGGTTATTCGTGTTCTCCCATCGTGTAGAGACCGTCATAACAGACTTTGGTTTGCGTCCATTACTTGTATCCAAGGGTCAATGCATTCTTATCGTCTGCAGGTGGGTATGGATTGATGAATTGTATCCAAGGACCAGTTTGTACGTGCGGTATGAGATGGTTGTCTTGACATTCGGGCATAACTAGTTATGAGCTTGAAACACAATCATAAAAAGATGAGCGAGAATCACATTGTGTGATTGGCATGGTGGCCCAGTCTTTAGATTGTGATTGGTTGAGATGTATCCATCCTTCTTGTCATAATTTGCTGGGATCTCGTTTCATTGAAAGTTGATTATGAAGAATATCAGTTTCAGTGGGAGCATATCTTAATTTCAATTTTATGAATTAAGTTGTGCAAATTATTTTTAACTCTAAGAGTCTAAATAAACTTGTTTTATTGTAGATATGGATCCCTTTGTTAGATATCAATTTAATTTGATTATGAGCCAAGAGCCTTTGGCTACAAATGGGAAAAAAAATCCGGGAATGGTTTCATGCTTTAATGGAGGTTCTTATGAACACCCATATGGATCACTTTATGGGTCATATGCCTTGAGATGGGGATCCTGATGGACCTCATATCCAATGTGACGTGTGCATTGTCAAGGAGGTCTTGCACACATGCATTGATGTTCAGTTGGTTGATCAGTTTCGTAACCATCACCCCTACTACATAGTAGAGGAACTAAAAGCTCTGTTTACATATCAAGTGCGCAATGAACGTTATAATATGACAAGATAATTGATGAATACTCAGCTTGTGTTGGGTGAACCGATAAAGCCGTTTCAAATTAGAATGATCATATTAGAAAGAAATCTCGGAGATGTTGGTTTTTCAATACCTCAGGAGGATTTTTGTGACATCGTACTAGGAAAAGTTCCGCCAATATTCCATGGTTTTGTAAACATTTACGATACCATCGGTGAAGAGTGGCTAGTTTAGATGGTGTTTGCCTTACTTAGGGAAGCAGAAGCTGGCATTGAAGCTGGGGATCCTACTTGGACTAATATAGGTATAATAGTTATATCATTACTATTGACATAGATCCTGCAAAAGTCATTTATTATGAGATACTAATTGATGCTCTTACTTGCACCAGTGACATGTACTTTGGAAGAAGTAAAGGCTGGAAAGAAGTGGAGGTTCTCGAATGACGTAACAAAACTTAGAGTGTAGCTGATCATCTCATGAAGTCCAAGTCAATAGAAAGGATCAACACTAGGACTTCGAAATAATAGTTATTTTGAGTTTGATCATTTTAGAATGAATATTTTATGTTCATGATCCTCGTTGAGTTTGAATTATAAAATATGTATGGGAATTCCAAGGTTGGGAATTCAAAGTTTATGATCTTTTTTATTATGTTAAGTCAATTAGTTTTATTATTAATTCTTGGATATTTTGATTCAAATAATTTCTCAAGTTTGACTAATAGTTTAATGGCTTGTTTAATAAATTGGACATAGTATTTTATTTGATTTATCAGGATTGAGAGACTATCTCCAATGTATTTAATATAGCCAGAATCCATTAAGTTCTAAACACTTGTGAATTTCTAGATTCACGTAAGAGATGCATTACCTAATTCCGTGCGATCAGGGACGTTTTGAGCGGAACGTTTTGATAACGTCCCATGTTTCCATCGCGGATAGATGAAAAGTGGATTTTGCTCTCGACGTATTGGTTTGGTCCGTCGCAGACTGGTTTTGCCCGACTTTTTGCTACTTTTACGTCGCGGATTTTCGTCTTCAGCCCAGTAGCCCACTAAGGCCCAGTTGCCTTCGACGAAACTGGCTTGGTCACGTAGAACATCGCGAATTTTAATCGGACCACACAATGTGTCATGTTTAACTGTGCTCTCTCACGGTTGTTCCTAACGTTTTTTTTTTGCACGGGCACAGCTGTCAGTCTAGTCTGACCTTTTTGTTGGATAATATACCATTTCCTCCAAATATAAGAATTCACTTAATCTGCCAAATCATCACAAAAATAACAAGCCTATTTTCTGAAACAAATCACAAGTCACCACAATCAATAATTAACGGTCGTACTTAGAAGAGAGACAACAAGGAGATTTATAATAACTAGAATTAACACCAGTTCACACCAGCATCACAAAGGTTACCCGCCATCATCACAACAGGCTCACATCATAAATTAAATAGTTTCATGTCATCGATAGGCTTCACATCACAACATGTACACCTTAGTATCTAAACATGTGCACATCATAAACTAAATAATTTCTCATCGATATGATTCACGTCACTTTTTCCTACTGATCCATCCATTCCAAAATCACATCCACAGATTCCACGTCATTTTTCCTATTCACCAATCCATTCCAAAGGCACATCCACAAATTTCACGTCACTTTTCCTAGTCATTAATCCATACCAAAGGCACATCCACAGATTCCACGTCACTTTTTCTATTTATCCATCCAATCCGAAGCCACAACCACATGTTCGTAAACCTTACAAAAAAGGCATCATACATGTTTAGCACATCATCAACTACAAGGCCAACCATCAGCATAGTCTAATCGTCGGCACATGCAACAAAACAGATAAAACAGTAATAGTGAGCCTTATTGCCACCATGGTACATACAATTGACACGCGATAATTCTAACAGATGTGCCTACCATAGTAAAATGAGGCACAATTAACTTGTTCTGCATGCTATTTGCTATAGTAGCCAAACTGCTAGACGCGTTGTTGCATATTAATCATCGGCAGAGACAGTTTAATCATTGGCACACGTATAAAGCACAGATTTTTAGCAATGGAAAACAAGAAAAGTAGCATCATACTAATAAGCACAAAACAAAATTAATGAGATCATCGAACATTTTAACAAGGAAAATGGAGAACCAATATGGTTGTACACAAGACTAGGTAAAATGCTTGATGATCTCAACAAGATCGAGTGCACAGTTTAATCATTGGCATATGTATAAAGTACAGATGTTTAGCAATGGAGAACAAGAAACGTTGCCTCATACTAATAAGCACAAAACAAAATAGTACGGATAATTTCCGCACCGAATCCACATCCGAATCTATTTTTAAGAATATGGTATGCAATAATAGGAATCTGCCGGATACGGACACGGGTACGGATTTTGGTCAAGCGGATATCCGACGGATACGATAGCGGATATGGTATTGCTATTATCCGACGGATACGGATTATCCGCACTTTTTCATGGAATATCCGTCCTTATTAATTAGGATAATTCGATTAACATAGCACTATCATCTCAAATATACATTTAATCTATTGACCGATAGACCAAATCACTTGCTCGTAGCTTAATATGACCTATATTCGACATCTTGACGCAATGCACAAATTTCTTTCGGCGAAAACCCCTCAAGAGGTGAGCTATTATTTATCTCTATAAAAGTTCATAGTTGCTGTAGGCAAATTCATATTGCAAGTCATCAATCATTTTATGAAACTTTTAATTACTATGTAATTACTATCTTTGTTTTGGTGTAATTTTGAACGCTTGGCTACTCTCAATTGTTATTTTTTCATAGTGACATTACGTCTTTTTGTACGTATT
Source organism: Alopecurus myosuroides (assembly GCA_028641055.1). Lineage (NCBI taxonomy): Eukaryota > Viridiplantae > Streptophyta > Magnoliopsida > Poales > Poaceae > Alopecurus > Alopecurus myosuroides. The sequence continues at coordinate 167,132,619 of CM054061.1, forward strand.
TATCCGATAAGTTTTGCCCGCTTCCGGTCTGAATCCACTCTGTTTTCGATCCAAATCCGGAGTCCGATATTATCCGCATCCGTATCCGATCCGCTCCACATCCGACAAAAAAAATATGATAAAGGATATGGAGAGAGCATTATCCGATCCGATCCGATCCGTTTACATCCCTTGGGCGAGGACACAGAAAAAGGTGCGAGGACGACCCAAGGAACCAGAGCCCCAAAGCTTCGCTGATCCGCTCATTGATATCTACAGTAGTAATTACAAGAACATGGTACAAGTTGCAAAAAATAGTCTCTGTACTGGCAAAGGAAGGAATCTGAAGTTTACAAGGCCAATGTTAGCTTCACTCAACAATTAACAGTAATCTTGTTCATATAGTTAGTTTACAAATCGAGAGATCATAATTGATTTAGAAAATCTCTCTTCTTTATTTAATTTATTACGGGACCAATTACAGATGAATTTCTTACTGGGTTGTGGTGAAATGTTTCTATTTTCGGACCATCTTTTGTTGGATTTCAACGGCATGGTTCAGACCAATCACAGAGTTCTCAACATGTACTTCTGTCCAAATATTTCTGTTTTTGGACAATAACGTGCTTTGGTTAAAGTGAGAGTTCATGCTATCAGTTATGTACCAGTCTGCACAAGCTTCAGTTCAAATTAAGTGTCGGTGCCATTTAGTTCAGTTCAGTTAGGACTAACAATTGGCATCCAGTTCAGTTCAAATTTGTGCATGCTTCTGTTTCAATTTGCACATGCACAAAGTTTACCGGAACAATCCTTGAACCCTCATTTAATCATAACATTCGAGAAAACACAGGAACAATTTCCTTTACAATCTGTTCAGTTCTACTTCTACACACTGCACAAGGAGCAACTGAAGTGCTTATTCAGTCACAACATCAGCAAGTCAGCAACTGGAGGACGGGGCGGCAACACAGAGGATGAGCGCAGCGAGCAGGACTACACGGAATCGTTCTCCTCTTGCAGGACGTGACGGCGTGCGCCAGGGCAGCGGCGACAAGGATGGCACCGGCGCTGGTTCAGAGCGCGGCTATGAGGGGCGAGGCGAGGCTGCTCCGCGCACTTGGTCTGGTGCTGCTATGCGTTGCGGCGAACTTCCAAGGCGGACACTTCCGCGCACTTGGTCTGATGCTGCTCTGAGCCGCGCGAACTTCCAAGGCCGCGGCGGCGGCGACGGTGGTGGATTCCAACGAGGAAGTGGTGGTGGAGGCCACGCAGGCGGAGTTGTGCCTGCCGGCGAACCGACGGCAACGGCGGGTGAAGGGGAATTCCAGCGGGGAGGTTTTTTTTTCTGAGCCGGAGCGTTGTTTTCCCTCTCCCCTTCGTTGATATGGGCTTTGGGCTGACTGTTTCTGTGCGTTTCTACTGGTTTGAGCTGCTGCCGTTGGATGCGCAACCAACGAGGCACAAGCATTGACGTCCCTCTGCAGTAGTTTGCTCTACGTTAGATGATCTCGTTCTTGCTCGAGTTGAATCTGTATCGGAACTCCAACACCGAACGGACACATAACTTGATGCGAGTCCTTCAAAAGGGCACTTATGCCTTTCCGCAAGTCGAAAAGCTTGCCGACGGCGATGGATTTTACATCCAAAGCCCTGGCCGCTGGCTGTTCCGAGGAGGCTGCCGATGGTGGTGACGACAACAAAGAACAGCAGGATCTGGTGCGCGTCCTGTCAGACGACGTGCTAGCAGGCGTCTTCCGCCGCCTGGCGCCGCGGTGGCTCGCCGCATCCCGCTGTGTCTGCCGGGACTGGCTCGCCGCCATAGACTCCCGCCGACTTCTACGCGCGGATCTGCTGCCGCTCTCGTTACGCGGCATCTTCGTCCAATTCAACTGCCACAAGTTCCCGGAATTCTTTGCCCGTCCTTCCCCGTCATCCACGACGATAAGCGGCAGGCTCGACTTCCTCCCCAGCAGCGACACCTCCATCAAGGTCTCTCACCACCGTTACTACCATGACTTTGACGAATACAACATCCAGGATCACTGCAACGGCCTCCTCTTGCTCAGGAGATACGTGGTCAACCCCGCTACACAACGCTGGGATCCTTTGCTGCGATGCCCGGCGACACCCGAGCCTCACATGGTCGATACAACCTACAGCAGATACCTAGTATTTGATCCTTCCATCTCGCCGCACTACGAGGTGTTCATGGTCCCCAAAATGTGCTCCATTGATACCACGGATGATTATGATCCCTTGGTGGACGAGCCTAGATGGTCGCCGGCGTGCATTCTGCGTGTCTTCACCTCGAGGTTAGGCGGCTGGGAGGCGAGATCCTTTGTTCGACGAGGGGGTCTCGTTACAGGGCCTGTCCGGAGGTTTCGGTCGTCGAATAGGAGTATACAGGAATGCGCCGTCTACTGGCGAGGGGCACTCTATGTGCAACGCAAAGCTAACTTTGTAGTAAGGTAGGTGGCTACTAGTCTATTTTCTTCTGCGCTATACATTGCTACACTTCTGTTTGTGCTCAACATTTGTGATTTCAGATTATCCCTCTCAGACAACACGTACCGTGTAATTTCACCGCCGGCGGGCATGAGACAGAGCCGCCATCCAACTCGCCATCTAGCAAAATCAAAAAAGGGCGTATACTTTGCAGCGCTCGACGACTACAGGCTTCGGGTTTGGATCCTCGATGGCCAAATGGAGTGGATGTTGAAGAGCGACAAAGATCTTCAGCCCCTCATGGCTCAGCAACAAGTTCATAGATCCTGGCTCTTGAAGGATGTCAACTACAATTTATTTTGTTCTCATCTTCCGGAATACAGGAACAAAAACGAAGCTCAACAAAAGTTTGAGTGGAACTCTGACGGTGATGATGATCTTGATGACAGCAAACCCAAGATTCACTCACGAGTTGAAGGGAATTTTGAGTCTATGGACAATAAGAGCCACACCTTGTGCTTACCTCAAGAGACCTACTTTTATGACCCCGACGTTAGAATACTGGGATTTCATCCATACAAAGAGGTCGTCTTTCTCAACCAAACTGTGAAGAGACCATTCGGTGAATCCTCGCTCGAGAAGGGTCTGGCCTATCATTTGAGTACCTCCAAGGTCCAAGGCTTAGGAAATATAAGTCCAACAAACTATAAGCATTTCAAGTGTTACCCGACGTTTAACATCAAATATTCGTTTACCTACACACCTTGTTGGTTTCACGAGTTCCCTACAAACGGAAGCTCATGAGAACGTGAACATATGTATCCGCCGTAATACATTTCATGTGTACTGATCTTCTATTCATACTAGCAAAAACTCGCGCAGCGGCACGCCACGCTAGGTTGACGATCGAGCTGTGTGTTTTTCATATTTGCAAAGTCCACCTTTGTAAGGGGTGAACATTATTTTGCTCACGTCTTCTCTGGTTCAGAGTTGCCCCGGTTTTTCCTCGGCAGTCGTGATCTGACTCAGAGACGCCCTACGACTCGGTCGGGAGTCGCTTCATTTGGTGTTCATTTTGCAGTGTGTTTTGTGTTTGTTCTTGCAGGTCTGTTTTCAGTTTTCTTTTTAGCGCGCACGTTCTGTTCGTTAGAGTGTTTCTTTTATCTAGAGATGTGTGTTTTCAAAACTACAAAATCCAACCTATGAGGGGTAGTCACGTCAGTAGCCATTGTAAGACGATCGGCGACTTTGTAGGGATTGGGTGGGTTAGGAGCTTCCGAGATTAGGATCAACACATGGGACCATAATGTACCCATGTTCGGCCCCTCCCGATGGAAGTAAAGACCTACTTTCGCGGGCCAAGGATTGAGATCTCTAGGTTGAATTGTCTAGCTGTGCCCTTGAGTCCCCTTATACACACGGCGACTCATAGGGCTTACAATGTTGTTTTTTAGTTCTATTCGGACTCAATGTGCTTAACTAGGAAAACTACACGACCTCCTAACTTGTGCTCCAAGGCAAGTCGTCTTGCTCTTTAGAGGAACGGCTACGAGACACCCATGGTCTACTCTGTCCTCGTGAGCTGCTCCACCTCGTGGCCCTATGTAGCTCCCCGTTATTAGCCCCGAAATTCATCTTGGGCACATTAGCGGCTTTCCACCATCACTACTAGAAATGTGCTCACTTTTTACCCTCCATACTGATCACCAGAAGTCATTATTTTTCATTTGATTTTTTTTACCAAAAACGGAAAGTCACGCACGGAGCGTCTTAAACGATCAATCATGACTTTTTTATGCAATGATTATGGGTGTTTAAGACTAAAACAAATGGTCATAAATGTATGACAAAAATTTTGGTCATGAGATGTCTTCCATGGCCACGTCAGATCCTACATGGTCAATCCTACGTGGCAAAGTTATGACCAAACGAGAAAGTCATATGTCAGAATTAGCCCAGTCCAGGAAGCTCCTCTAGACGGGCCAAGCCCAACAACTCAGCCCAGTCATAGTTGTTTCTATATTGTTCTTTTTTGCTAAATGCACACTATCAATATTTTCTAGGCCTCTTTTGGGCCATATCGTTTTCATAGCCGGTTTGTGGAACAAGTCCAATTGTTTTTATTTTCAGTGTTTCTATTTTTTTTAATCTACACGATTTCGGTTGTGGCCTTTTTCCATTTTACAGTCCAGCTTTTGTTAGTTCTGTACAGAAAAAATGGTATCCATTTCAGCACAGTCCATGGGCTATGGACCCTCTCACAATCGATTAGTCAATCATCGATATTGCAATATTAAGAGGCAACCACCGATATTACAAGTAGTTAAACATTACTAGTTGAATGCCCGTGCGTTGCTACGGAAGCACAATACAACATATAAATTCATTAATCTAAAATTATTTTATTCGCTTCGCACATCTAGCTAATGTTGATCCCATCATCTATGGTCGTTGTGGTTTTATTATTCTAGAAATATATATGTCGTGCATCGACAAGCGCCAATAGGGCAAATTTTCGAACTACTATTCTAAAATATAACATATAATTGAATGTGAAATACATCATTTTTTCTATACACATTTTTAATGCAAAGTCTCGCTCCCACATAAGGATATAGCACATGTGAATAGTGATCGCAAGTAATAATTATGACCTCGTAAACTTCATGCGGGAGAGGATTCTACTGCACTAAAAGGAATGGTATAGACAATTCGAAGGGTTGTATGATGAGGTATATCCCGTCGTGTAACCCTTCGGGCTCTCATCCTCCTTCCCTATCTCTACACCCTTCAAATGTCTATATAGAGATATTAACTACACAAGTGAACATTCTAAGAATTTTACCGTAACACATTTCCCTTGGAAAACTAAAGTTATAATGTGGAAAATAAATTCAAGACTCAAACTCAAAGTGGAAAATGTACTGAAATGTGAAGGTACAAAACTATTCTAATAGTTGAGTGCCCGTGCATTGCCACAAAATAACCAAAAAATTAGATACGCTGTTAAAACATTCTTTTTTTCTAATTCAAAACTTGTCTCACCTAGTTTCCATCCCTATAGTGATTTATATCGATTTTTATCTCCAGTTTATTTCCTCCTCCGCAATAGTCATATATTTTTAACCACTCTCCTTTCAAGGAGGAAAATTGATATCTTTCCCGAAGCCTCTAATTCCCTTCATTTCCATACTCTTCGTCTGTCCTTGCCTTAGCATTGTTGTTGTTTCAAAAGTATATCATCTCGCGCTACCGTCATTGCGGACATCATCCTTTTTCAACTTCACCAAATCTATTAAAATGGTCCTTGTGTACTATGTGAAACGATGGAGTAATGGGATTTAAATGAACCAAGAGCGATGATGTCATATTGGTATTATTTACAAATAGTAAAATCTAGATATAGTGCAATGACAATGTTTGTATCTCCTTATTCTTGGATTGCAACAAATAAAATCTAAGAAAATACAATGTATAAACATGAAATTCAAACTACCTCGACAATCCCTAGTTCTCGTGGAAGCCACTGTCCCGTTCGACCGAGCCCGTGCAAAAGAACCTCGCACGCTGGACTGGAACTGTCCAGTGTACGTGCGGTTGTATGCATAGTTGATCGCGGATGCCCTCTCGTTGGTCGGTCATTATTATTATTGCACCCTTCTTTTTTTATAGCGTAGTTTTAAGATCAATCTTAACAAAATCAACTACAAATTTTAAACAATTTAGCACTCACTCAATAAAAAAAGGGTAGCTATAACACCTTATATATGGTTCTTCATGATTCTTTCGATACAAAAGGGATTTTGAAATGAAAAAAAATCTATACAAGAAAGAGATTCAGTCGGTTAATCTAGTAGAGTACCAGATCCATATCTCCATCTCCGTTGGCACTTGCCATGCCTAGAGGTAGCATAGAAGCCAACATCTGCATAACCGTTTGAAAAATGTCTAATTATATCATGTCATGAAGTAAACATGGGGTCGAGAGTTCATACTTGGCGTATACACCTCATTATGTCCACTCTTAATCTTCATAGTAAAACAATATGCGTCAGATGTGACCAAAACTCATTCCCTATAGTTGCGTTATGCGGCAAAACACTTGTACGTACAAAAGGGGAAAACACTTGTGTCAGATGTGTCCCGCATGACACACATTGTGATTGCACTTCCTGCAACTAACTAACACACACGTGCTTGCGAAGGTCCTAAGAAAACATGTTAATTTGGGCAGGATCGATTGTAGCAGGGATTCATCATTGGACATCGCTAAAATATGGATAATTAATGCAGGTGATTGATGGCTAGCTTGAGACTCCAAGTGCAGAGTGTGTAGCTAGTGGCAAGCCTTCTTCCCCACGAGGGTGACTTGAGGGTTTATATCGAACTTTTGGGGAGCCAGTATTTCAGCAGTTGTCTTCCAAGCTTTCTCCAGGATCCTGCAAACAAGTAGAGAATTTTGTGCCCTCAACCTCACCAAGTGGTTGTCAATCACAAGGTGTGAGACTTCTAAATTGCAATGAAAAACTGAAAATAAATGTGCAATAATTAAATCTACTACTAAATGTAAATGAGAAAATAAATATGCAATGGATTGTTTTTGTATTTTTGTGATGCAAGTGGTGATGGAGATAATGTAAATTCGAATTGGAGATGCAAGTAAAGTAAAGTGCAAGTAAAGTAAATTGCAGCAAAGTAACTAGAGTGTTTTCTTATAATTAAAATAGGACCGGGGTTCATGGTTTCACACTTGCATTCTCTCAAATAAAGTGGTAGACGGTGGACATAAAGAATTACATGTGAGATTACAATAACATGTTTAACATTGAGTACTTTCATATGGGCATCACGTCCTAGCATAGAGATCTCTACGGTCATATTGATCCCTCTTATACTCCACCAAGATGCGAAATAAATCATAACACCTCGATAATTAAGGAAAAACCAGAGTATAGCTTTAAGCAATGTGACATGAAGTTGAAGTAAGAACTTACTAGATCTAGTCATGGAGATTGATTAGTCTCACTTCAAATCCCCGGTAACAAGGTACTCCTTTTTATCCCTAGTGAGGTAACTAAGAAAGGTTTAACAAAACCTAAGTGGATCGCTGAACTTTTGTCACTTTCACAGAACTAGCCACCCCCCGTTACTCCAACTAATGCACCCATCACCCCACACACGCTCTCAAGAACTAGATTGATCAAAGCTAGCAAATAAGAACGGGGTACATAAGATACATCTACTCAAATAACTCAAGAGAAACAATTGTAATCTCAGATTCAATAACTCATAGAAAAGATCCACCACATAGGAATTACAATGGTGCCCGTAATCATGTGAGGCAGCTCATACGGATCTAATTAGTGAAGCACATAGAGAGAGAGATACAAGTGCTACTTCCACAAACCCATAGCCCTGGGGTAGACTACACCCTCTTCATGGAGATGTCGATGGAGATGACGTTGGAGGGGTAGGAGATCACACCGGCGGCGCCCCGCCGGAGTTTTCCCCCTCCAATCTGGAACTTCTGGTCTCTGTTTTGGTGTTTCGGTGCTTCGGCGGCGCCCTCCTCCGTAAGGGTACGTGGGACCCTTTTTATAGTCGGTTTTAGGTCAAGACGGAGTCGGTAAGTCGAAGATGGAAGGAATTGGGGCCACAGGGGCCAAAAAGGGGCCTCTCACGCGGCCAAGGAATCTGGCCGCGTGGAGGGTCCTCTTTTGGGCCTCCTTGCCCAATTCTCGTGGATCCTTCAGCCGCAAGTCTTCTCCTTCCAAGAAAATGACCCCCGCAGATTTTCAGGTGATTTCGCGGATGTTTGCCCCCTGAAACGTCAAAAATATAGAAAACGGTGTTTCTGACAGGCAGGGTTAATTCCATAAAAGTTGGGGGACTTTGTAATTTAACCCCAAAATACTATAAAACATTGAATTATACCCTTATATGATGCAATATGTAATAGAAAACCATGTGAAAATATGCAAAATTCATCTATGCATTTTACATGCATCAACATCCCTAAGCTTAACCCATGCTCGTCCTCGAGTATGAAGGTGATAAAACTAAGATGGGTTTTTCATATTGAAACAATCATGGGATATCAAGGAGGATTATTCATGCTACATATAATAAAATGATTAATACTTGAAATGAGTAGCAATATACAATTCATGTTGTAAGAAATATCAAATATGCAAGCAAAGATGCTTCATGAAAGTTCACAAAGTGTATAATGAAATAAAAGCACTATGGACCAAATGCATACACAAAATGAAAAATAAAATCCTATATTGGTCAAAGAATAGCATAATGGAGAATAGAAAATATGGTGGACACTTTGGAGAAAATTGAGTAGAGGTAAAACATGATCAAGTCTTATTTAGACTCTAAATTATTCAACTAAATTACTAATTGAAATGTGGTATCCATTGATCTAGGACTCTCATTGCCCCTTTATCACTAGCATCTTAAAATTGTGAGTATTGAAGTAATGAGAATGACAAGGTGGTTGAAAGCCTCATGCCCCGTGAGTGTGAAAAGCTACTCCATGATTACTCAACTTAAGATTCCTAATAAGCTTTGTACAATCATAA